>JAUMJK010000550.1:1200000-1540160 GCA_033558105.1 Coccyzus lansbergi | reverse complement strand
CAGCGCCCCGTCTGGGGAGGGGGGGAGGAGGGGGAACGGGCAGCACGTGCTTACTTGCTCCCCCCCCACGCCGCGGCAGGAATGGTTCGTCCTGCGAGCGAGGCGCCGCCTTGAGGGGAGGGGAGGGGCGGCTCCCCCCGACGCCGGCTCCCGCCTCACGGCCTGAGGGGCGCCCGGTGGCGCCATGGCTCCTCCCAGGAAAGGCGACCTGAGCGCCGAGGAGAAGGACTTGCTGGCGGCCGTCGCCGCAGGTGAGCGCGGGGGGTCGCGCTGTTCCCCCCCCACCCCCGACCCAGGCCGCAGGTCCGGGCGTGTCCCCCCGGGCAGGGAGATGGGGCCTGGACACATACCCCACCCCCTCCGCCTGGCCCCTATGCGCATAGAATCATAGAACAACCAGGTTGGAAGAGACCCACCAGATCATCGAGTCCAACCATTCCTATCAAACACTAAACCATGTCCCTCAGCACCTCATCTACCCGTCCCTTAAACAATTCCAGGGAAGGTGAATCAACCACCTCTCTGGGCAGCCTATTCCAATGCTTAATGACCCTTTCCGTGAAAAACTTCCTCCTAATCTCCAGCTTAAATCTCCCCTGGCAGAGCTTGAGGCCATTCCCTCTTGTCCTGTCCCCTGTCATTTGGGGGAAGAGCCCAGCTCCCTCCTCTCTACAACCTCCTTTCAGGGAGTTGTCCAGAACAATGAGGTCTCCCCTCAGCCTCCTCTTCTCCAGGATAAACACTCCCAGCTCTCTCAGCCGTTCCTCATAGGGCCTGTTCTCCAGCCCCTTCCCCAGCTTCGTTGCTCTTCTCTGGACTCGCTCCAGAGCCTCAACATCCTTCTTGTGCTGAGGGGCCCACAACTGAACACAGGGTTCAAGGAACAGTCTCACCAGTGCTGAGTCCAGAGGGAGAATCACCTCCCTGGCCCTGCTGGTCACACCATTTCTGATACAAGTCAGGATGCCATGCTCCTACCAAACATAGTCGCTTATTACAGAAAACGCAATAGTTTCATTTAAGCTACAGTAAACTTCGTCCAATTAACTGTATTTTTCCAAAGTTAGACAGAACGTCTCTCTGATAGCATCGCTTTTTATAGCGTTTTTCATTATTTTCCAGTGTTTTCCCAGACGCTGTCACATTGATAGGAATGGTTGGACTTGATGAGATCCAGTGGGTCTGTTCCAACCTGGTGATTCTATGATTCTGTGATCTTGTGTTCAGTGTGGTCTGTGCTGAACAGGTGTTTCTCCTATAAGCATCTCTGCAGTCTCTCCCGAGGCCTCTCCTCGAATCCTGTGTTCAGTTGTGGGCATCTCACCACAAGGAGGATGTTGAGGCTCTGGAGCGAGTCCAGAGAAGAGCAAGGAAGCTGGTGAAGGGGATGGAGAGCATGAGGAATGTCTGAGAGAGCTGGGGGTGTTCATCCTGGAGAAGAGGAGGCTGAGGGGAGACCTCATTGCTCTCTCCAAGTACCTGAAAGGAGGTTGTGGAGAGGAGGGAGCTGGGCTCTTCTCCCAAGGGACAGGGGACAGGACGAGAGGGAATGGCCTCAAGCTCCACCAAGGGAGGGTCAGGCTCAACATGAGAAAAAAAATCCTCACAGAAAGGGTCATTGAGCATTGGGAGAGGCTGCCCAGGGAAGGGGTTGAGTCCTCCCTGGACGAGGTGCTGAGGGACATGGTTTAGTGTTTGATAGGAATGGTTGGACTCGATGATCCAGTGGGTCTCTTCCAACCTGGTTGTTCTATGATTCCCCATCTTAAATGCAAAGTCAGCCAGACAGCTGGAGCTACCTCCAAGTCGGCAACAGATTTGGCTGTTGAGAAGTTCACAGTATCATAAAAACTAGCCCTTGGAAAGGAACGGAACGTGCATAAGATTCTTGAGGAAAAATTATATTTATGCACATAAGTGTATATATTCTGTGAGCAGCTCTTGCTCTGCTGGTCAGGATTGATGGAGATCACTCCCTCATGTTGCCCAAGCCTGATCAAGGATGCTCCTTTTCTTAAACTCCAAAACGAGTCTTGGAGAGTTTATTTGCTGGCATTTTTGGTATCAGTGCCAGTGGAGGGGGATGCAAATGGCACTGCTTGCCCTGCTGTGCAACTCAGGCTGGGGAAGCTGAACAGTGAGGGTCGAACTGCCAAGGAAAACTCACATCTTTCTCATGTGCATCCACATTAGTAATGTGCATTGACATTTACCTAGGAACTTGTGTTAATATGCCTGAAAAAAAAAATGTTTTCTTGGGTATAATCCAGTTCTTTAGCCTGTTACAGGTTTCTGTTTGTTCTGTTGCCAGACCAGGATGTCCTTGCAGACAGGATGTTCTTGAATTAACAGAACCCGAACTTGTCCAGAGTGTTACACATCCCTACCCCTTATGCTGTTTTATTTTGCATTTCATAGAATCATAGAGGTTGGAAAAGACCCACTGGATCATGGAGCCCAACCATTCCCATCAATCATTAACCCATGTCCTCAGCACCTCGTCCACCTGTCCCTTAAACCCCTCCAGGGATGCTTACAATTTCATTAAAGGATGCTTAAAATTACAATGTAAGCATTGCAGTTTTACTATGTTTTTGTGACTCGTGTGGTTATTGCTGTGAAGCTTCCTGTCATGCTTGTCATAACACTTGGATTTCACCACCCAGCAACATGAATTTCATAGACTTGTCTAGATAGTTATTTTCCAAGCTGTATTTTCACAGAATCACAGAACAACCAGGTTGGAAGGGACCCATCGGATCTTCTAGTCCAACCATTCCTATCTATTTTGATACCTCTGAGTGATTTTTGTTAGTTGGATGTAAACTAAAAACCTCTGATATGCTCTACGTGTTTCCATATGTAGTCTTGAGGCAATTTGAACCCATAAGAAATTAATAGTTTTGGGGCTTTTGCTCTGCCTTTGTGCCTGGCACAGGGAGAGGACAATCAGTAATGAATTTACTATGGATGAGAATCAGTTTGGCTCGTTTCAAGCAGAGTTTCAGGCCTTCATTTTGCAGACATGTCTGTCTAAGTTACCTGATGCTTCTGATGGGCATCATGGGATAATTCTGACCTCTTGGCCAACCTCCTACTCAAAACAGGTCAGCTGAGAGGTCAAATGAGATTGCTCAGGGCTTTAGCCCTATCAGTAGGGATAGTTGATCAGGCCTTGAAAAACTCCAAGGATGGAGACTGCACAGTGTCTCTGGGCAACCTGTTATGCTGCCACCCTGGGCTCACAGTGAAAAACGGATTTGCTTAGATGCAGTCTGAAGCTTCTTTTTCTTTCAGCTTCTGTCTGTTGTCTCTTGGCTTCCTACCACACATCGCTATGAACAGCCTGACTTCAGCTTCAGGCTCCAGCTAATTCTAAAAGTCTGACTTCCATCAGTTTAGTTTTATTTTGATAGGAAATCCTTCAATGTTTTGTCATACAGAACGCTAAACTTGTAAATGCAACTTTACTTTCTCACACCCCATTTCTCTCTCTTTGTGTCTTTTTTTTTTTTTAATTAAAGGAAACACCGAGGAGGCTGGACGGCTACTGGGCAGCAAGAATGTCCGTGTCAATTGCTTGGATGAGGTACAGCAAAACTTTACAGGCTTTACACTGGGTTTAGCAAGGAAGACACTAGGTCTGAAGGTCTTCTTGTTAAATAACACTGCTATCCTGGAAATCTTAGTTACTCTGGAGATATTTCCAGCCTGCAGCTGATTAATGAACCTTTGAAGAGGTCTTAGTTTCTTTAAGAATGTTTAGAGATTAGTGTTACTTGAAGTAATAAGGTAAGATGAATACTGCAGTGAGACATGTAGACTGTGGATGAAGAATTCCTCTCCCTGTCTCATCAGTCAAAGCCTTATTTTTGCAGAACCATAAACATGCTCAGAGGCAGATGTGAGAGACACGTGGAAACTGAAAATTCCCAAGTTGCTACCTGAAGTTGGGAAAAGGTTCATGTTAAAAACAACCTTGTGTGATGTTGGTATCTGTTTCCTTTTTACAACGTCTCTCTGGAGCGTGAAACAATGCAATGGAACACGTGAGCAAAAATGTAATTGCTCACCACCCGTCTTAGATCAACACTTCAGGAGTATTTAACTTGAGGTGTCCAAAAATATTAGGACGTAGAGATGGGTAATGGAAATGGATGGAAAATAAACTCAAATATACTTCATTTAACTGTGCCCTGCTTAGTAATTTTTCTGTTCCACGTTAGATGGAGTGGTTGCTAATTTGGAAATGTAGTATGGAAGAAAGTGTTCAGGAATTTTATTTCCCCTGGGACCGCAGAGCTTGTAAATACTGTTGTGATGCCATGTTCGCAATCTGCTGGCTTTAACTCCATCCATACCCAGGGTGTGGCTGAGATCTTTGAGGTTATTACAGAAAGACAGTCTAAAGGGAGCACGTGGAGTTTCTCACCATGGAGTTTCTCACCGTGGAACTTTCCTCTAGTCATCTTGGTGGTTAAAGTTGCAAAGGAGCAGTGCAGTATTATAATCCCATATTTTTTGCACATCAGACAGAGAGACTTGACCTGAAAAGGCTCCACAGTTTTTCTGTATTTAAAATAATTATAGTTCATTTGTCATATTCTTGTATACAGAACCATCATTTGGTGTTATTGGCATTACTTTTTTCCTCTAGTTTTGGTAATTCAGCTGTTCATGTCTGTAAAAAAATACATCTTTTGGAAACAGTCCACTTCTACATGCTAATTACAGAAATGAGTACTTGCTGGGAATTCCAGCCTGTTTATTAGTGGATGAGATACGTGTAGCCTTGACTCATACTGATTATGTTCAGCGGAGGCTCCTTTAGTTAATCTGTCTTGATATTCACTGTTAACTTGCAGAAAATGCCTGGATCTTTGGCCTTTACTGAGGAGAGATAGTTCCCTTTTTTGATATTTTTTTTATATAGTATTTCAAAATACACAAACCAAAGAAAACTCAACAGCTATTAAGAATTATCTGGTTTCAGTTCAGGTCGTTGATGCAGACTAACTTTTCTTCACTGCAGATGAGCAGAAAGATCAGAGGAATCTAATGTGTTATATATGTGAAACCTACAGCTCAGCAGAATGACTGTGAAGGACGAGAACTATAGCTGTGATCGATACTCACTGAACAGTATTTCATAGTCTAATTAGGCCATACTTTAGGATATAATTAAAATTAGTCTAATTAGGCCATACTTTAGGATATAATTAAAATTATTCATGCACGTATCTGTTGACTACCTGCCAAGTCCTGCTTGCTCTTTGTACATAAGACCCATGATAAATTGACATTAAATGTTTGTTGTTTACCCAACACTTTGTTTTGGTAAATATAGCACAGCAGAATCAGAAAAGTGACACAAAATGGAAAATCTGCATCATAATTGTATTTTTTTCATAAAGATTTTGTGACCTTTTTTTATTTTTACTAACAAATATTACGTGAGGCTTCAGCAGTCAAACTCTGTGTGTACTACTGAAAATTATCAGTCGTACAGAGACAAAGAAATATAACAAGCTCTTTTTTGTGTGTGTGCTTCTTCCTTTTCCTTTGTTTTGCTAGCATGGCATGACCCCTTTGATGCACGCAGCGTACAAAGGAAAAGTAGAGATGTGCAGGTTGCTCTTGCGACACGGAGCTGATGTTAACTGCAATGAACACGAGCATGGATACACTGCCCTGATGTTTGCTGGGCTTTCAGGTAAGTTTGTACTAAGCTTATGGCACAGATTTTTCATAGAATCATAGAACAACCAGGTTGGAAGAGACCCACCGGATCATCGAGTCCGACCGTGATGGTAAAATTTACCATGAATCAATAATTTAAAGGAAAACGTTGACATGTTTTAATTACTCAAGTTTGCTGTAAATTATGGGAACCAGGCAAATATGTCACGGCCAGTAGAATCATTGGGACAGGGGAGTAGGAGAACTGGTGTTCAGGCTTGGGATCTTCATACGAATATTGATTTTATTCAGCGTTTTGAGGCATGTAGTCTCTCTCTACCTTGTCCTGCTTCATAAGGATCTCAAAATTCATTATTCTGTGACAGTTTTCTTGTGCAGTGAGATATATTCTATTTAATGGTATTGTGTTAACGCTAAAAACGATGCTGCACCACACTGCTCTTTTTATGACTACAAATCATGAACTTTTAGTTAATATTTGAGGCTTGTCAAATCAATCCAAGATTTTTCAAATTTTACCTTTTTCCTACATAATTCTTGCCGTTGTCTTGTGGGCTTTTAGATATGTATTTAGTATTGTTTTTAAAATGTGTTTTCTCACATTATTTTTCCCTCTCCTCTTGCTTATTTTTATTTTATTATGAGGGTGCTTAAAGGCTGTACGTATCTTCTGTCTCCAGTGGTGGTTTGCAGCTCTTTTCTTGCTCTCCTTTTTCCATGATGAAAGGGGCAATTATATCCTTCAGTGAGAAAAGGATATTGTATAAAAATCATTTTTTCTACTAGGAAAAAAGGTCAGATTTGGGAATAAAGTATCTTCCTTACTAGGCCACTTATGTCTTCCCCTAAAGGAGATGCTAGGGAAGTAAAGTTTCTTAGCGTATAGAGTTTAAACTATGCTTTCTGACCTTTTAACCTGTTATCCTGGGTTTGAATGCTTTTGCATGTTGATTTTAACATCTATTACCTGTCAGTGCAAAAGGTTCGCAATCGCTGCTGACTCAGTGCCTTTGTTTTTATATAAGAAATGTTCAGTTCCATCCACCACCCCCTTCTTTCTTTATATTCACTCTTCTGTACTGAGTATATGGACAAAAACTGGTAAAGGAAGAATACCTTTGAAAGCAGAACCGGCACAAGTGGTGACAAGTGTCCTTATTAGCCTCTGAAGGGCACCAATTAAGTCATCTAATCTTCCCATCAAATTTTAGCTTTGTTTTATTTGCTATTTGGCCCAGTCTGAACACCCAGTTCCCACTGTGGAAAAAGGAACAATCCGTTCTCTTCTGCATGCTGCTGCTATATAATAGTCCTGGATTTGTTTTTCTTCTTAGAATAGCAAATGTTGTAATTGAACTGTCAAACTGGATTAGTAGAATTTGCTCCTATACAGCTATTGAGAGGGACCAAGCAGCTCTAGTGTAGTTGCATGCATATGACTCCTGTAAGCTCCATGGGGAGATGAATGCGAGTTACAGAGAGCAGAGTTATACCCTGCCTGAACTTATTTTTACTTCGATTTCACCCTCTGGAACCATAAATAAAGAGGAAGCACTATACCTTTCTATGAATCCATTCTTAAAATAATGACATTAAGAACATTCATTTCCCTCAGTGTTATTCCTGGCCTTTAAGAAATTCACCCCTTGGTTTTCTACAACATAAAAGATTACAAGTTCTGGTTTGTTCTCTCTCATTCTGGAGAAGAGGAGGCTAAGGGGAGACCTCATTGCTCTCTCCAACTACCTGAAAGGAGGTTGTGGAGAGGAGGGAGCTGGGCCCTTCTCCCAAGTGACAGGGGACAGACAAGAGGGAATGGCCTCAAGCTCTACCAGGGCAGGCTCAGGCTGGACATTAGGAAAAAATTCTTCACAGAAAGGGTCCTTGGGCACTGGCAGAGGCTGCCCAGGGAGGTGGTTGATTCACCTTCCATGGAGGGATTTAAGGGACAGGTGGACAAGGTGCTGAGGGACATGGTTTAGTGTTTGATAGGAATGGTTGGACTCGATGATCCAGTGTGTCTCTTTCAACCTGGTGATACTATGATTCTATGATTTCCCATATCTTCTCCCCAAATCCAGGAAACAAAGAAATCACCTGGATGATGTTAGAGGCTGGAGCAGAGACTGATGTTGTCAACTCCGTCGGAAGGACAGCAGCTCAGATGGCTGCTTTTGTGGGTAAGGTGAAAGTCTATTATCCTAAATGATCAAAATGTTAGATTCTGATGCTTTTTATTGGAGAAACATTATTTAGTGACTTGTTCTGAATTGGCACAGTTCAGCATTTCGTTCCACACTTGATCCAGTAACAGAGTTCTGTTCCCACACTGTATTTCATAGAAGCACAAATGATCTTACCTGTAAGAACAGATGCTGCTGTTCTGTAAGTGTACAAGTTTTTGCAGTGTGGTCCCTTTTCAGATAGAAGAGACTGGTAACGTTTGAGGTGTCTGAAGGGCAGGTATGTGCTTCTGCAGCACCAACTGCATAACTGGAGTTTCCTTTTTGGTGAGGAACTCAGTGTAGCTCTACGAGTCGGAAGCTCTCAGCTGAGCTTTGCTGTGAGGATGCTCTGTGCTAGTGGTGAGTCACCTCCTGCCCTTCTCCCTCTGCGTGTGGGAGCCAGAGAAGCCTCAGAAACTGTTCTACAGGACTCAGCACTTATTGAACTCAACCTGACACAAAAGATTAGTCATCCCAGCATTCTATGTGGTCCTGGGCAAAACATGCGACTAGACCTTTTTCTGTTGTTATATTTATTTTCCTTGTCATTTTTAACTTCAACCCTTTTTTACTTCTTTATGCAGCTTATCAGTGCTGGGAGATTCCTAGATTAACATTCCCAAACATACCACTTTTTCCGCATTTTTAGCAAGGATGTGTGATATAATATTGCCAGTAGAAAGTGGAGTTGTTTTAGTGACTCAGCTGTTGCTGTGCAGATGAGCTTCCCAACAACTGAAAATGAGGACCTGTATTTTCCCTCCAACGCAACCTTCTTGCATTGTTTAAATGCCTGAGAGCTCTCTCGCAAGTCCATTAGGTGTTCTGGATCCAAGCACCAACCTTGCCATTTGGATTTACTTCTTGAATATTGAATTAGTGCAGTTTCAATTAAAAAGGAAAAGACTGGCACCGCTTATTCGAGATTCAAGCAGCAAAACCTTAACTATTCAGTTAATATGTCAAAGAAGTCCACTCCCATTAATTTTACTTTGGATTTGGAGTCTCTTTTCCAATGTGCTGCTGAACTGAGTTATGAATGAATGAGCAGCGTTATCCGCAATGTAATTATGGAGAATTTTTGTTAGAAATCTTATCATGTCACCAAGATAAAATAAATATTTTCAGGTGTACTAAGATATGCTGCTCTGTAAAAGTCTGAACATTGGTATCCTTTCCTGGTTTGTTTTTTTCATTCTCTATCCAATCAGCATTAGTTCAGCTGTCCACGTGTGGGAGGTGAGGATTCTTCTTCCCCATCGTGTGCCTTACAGTGGGATCTGTTAGGTTAGGACAGTCTCTTCTGAAATAGCGAAGAGTTTGAAATGCTGGTACTTGGTTGGCTGTGTCATCTTCTACTGATTAACAGGACAAGTGCCAAGATAAATCAGTCAATTTAAAGAATGTGGTCCTGAACTAGAGAAGCTAAATTTTACTTTCCTTTTAGCCAAGTAATCCGTCATATTGGCAGGTGTAGAAAAGAAGGGGATGTACCTTCTCTTATCTTGTTACTTTCATTGCAGATTTTTGGTTTTGTTTTGTTTTGGTTTGTTTTTTCATAAACTTTAAGCATGTTCTGTTTTTATAATTTCTCTTACTTTAGTTTAATACACTACTATGCATTTCAGGTCTGAAAACTTGGAAGTCCCAATACAAATGTCATTATTTTTTGAAAGTACTAAGTGGATGGAGAGAACATCTCTCGAAAAAAATTAACACCAGTAGGAGACTACTAGCGTGGTATAACTTTGGAGGAGGAATACTTATTCTCTGTATTTTGGCTTACGTAGGGAAAGAGGATGCAGGAAGAGGATAGAGTTCTCAAATTTCATGAAGTCATTGCATTCTGGGTGTCAGTAATAACACCTGTCACCAGGGCAAAGCATATCTTGCTAAGTTCCTTTGTGGGTAATTCTCACTTGTATTACTTCTATGAGATTTGTGGTTAGGCCTTATTATTATTATTGTCGTTGTTGTTTCATTCCATTGATTTTTTTTTCCCTTATGTGCCTCTAGGTCAACATGACTGTGTGACTGTCATCAACAACTTTTTTCCACGTGAAAGGCTGGACTACTACACTAAACCCCAGGGCTTAGATAAAGAACCAAAACTGCCAGTGAAATTAGCTGGGCCTCTGCATAAAATTATTACTACTACTAACATGCATCCTGTTAAGGTAGAGTAATATGTAAATCGCATGTGTTTGTTGGCATGGGATCTGTTTCTTTATGTCAGAGAGTATTCAGTTTTCCTGAGGGTCCAGCTGAGATCAAAATCATTATCCACTAATTCAGATGCTTCTGAAAATCAGAAAGAATTTGGCTCAACATTTAACCCCACTTGAACCATAGAATCACCAGGTTGGAAGAGACCCACCGGATCATCGAGTCCAACCATTCCTATCAAACACTAAACCATGTCCCTCAGGACCTTGTCCACTCGTCCCTTTAACACCTCCAGGGAGGCGGAAATACAAAACAATTTCCCATCTTAAAATCTCATTGTTCTCTCAATGCTTGTCTCAGCATGTGTCTTCCTGCCTTCCTCACTAGTTCACCATAGTAACATCTACTGCTGCTGCTCTTTATGAAACTGTAGGCGAGAGATGCTTATTTTTACCTCCCCGTGTATTTGCTGAAAAGAGTGGCTTTTTTTCTGGTTTGCTCTGGTGTAGTTCAGAGAAATTAATACACTCGAATTTAAGGACAGGTTCCTTGGGTTTCTATGTGATGTTGATGTATTCTGTGAAGCTGCTGAAATCGTGGAAGTCCAGTTTTAGGTGTTCAAAAGGAAGGTGAGTTTAAGACAGCATGTAAGGCAGCATATGGTAGTTTCTGTAACAGTTTCTTTCTAAATGGTTTTGATTCTTTAGGTTCTTATTCTGGAAAAATCATTACTGTTTTTATAGCAGACTTGATTTTGATATTTCTTAACTGGGAACACTGAATTAGAGTAGATTATATAGTAATATAGAATCACAGAATCATAGAACAACCAGGTTGGAAGGGACCCATCCGATCATCGAGTCCAATCATTCCTATCAAACCATTATATCAACCATTATCATATATATATATATATATATATAAAATCATATATCAACCATTCCTGTCAACCACTCCTATGACTATATAGGGGACAACTGCATAAGAGAGAAGTAGAGGAATATTAGAAACCACTGAAATTTAGCTACAATGAGCTATTATAACCTTTAAAGCTAACGCACAAGTTTAAAAATGTTAATTCCTAATTGCTTTACATTTACTTTGATCTTTCTCATAGATTGTGATGCTGGTGAAAGAGAACCCTCTGTTGGCCGAAGTAGAAGCACTGCAGAAATGTTACAGGGTCCTGGATCTGATTTGTGAGAAATGTATGAAGCAGAAAGATATGAATGAAGTGCTTGCTATGAAAATGCACTACATCAGCTGCATCTTCCAGAAATGTATCACGTTCTTAAGAGAACGAGAGGATAAGTTAGATGGATTTATCAAAAGGTATGTGTTTCAACAGAGAGGTCTGAAGGCTTATGTGTGAACCAGCTTTATGAAAAAGGAAACTGTAATAATAGGTTGGATTATCTTGGATAAAAGATTATTACAGCTGCAGTCGCTTCCTGGTGGCACTGGCTCCCATTTTTCTGTCTCAAGTGTCATTGTCCTTTCCTGGGGTACAAAGGCCCATTCCTAGAGTTTCAGGACCCTGCTGGACCTGCTCAGAGCTTGGCAATCTCGCATACACCATGAAGCAGCAGAAAGCAACGTGTGGTAGAGAAAAAGGGGAGTTACAGGCTTGTAAAAATAATTCCTCACTGTCAGATAGGTATGATCTAGAAACATTTCTCTTGCCATTTTTCTCTCCCACGGTGAGATTTTTTTCCAAGCAATTAAGCAACCAAGCACTGCAAATCCCACTGGCTCTGGAGGAGACTTTAGACTCCTAAGTCACTTAGGCAGATCGTCAAAACCCACTCAATCACAAAACCTTCCTGATCTTAAGTATCAAAGTAAGTGGCCTGACTTTCAGGAGGATCACTTTCCCTGAGGACCTCTGTGGTTTTTCTCTGACTACCTCCTCTTGGATCACGGGAGCTTTGTTCCACTCCTCTAACACCTGGGGGTGCACACACAGGGGACAACTTTCCTACTATTAAAGACAGAGTCAAAGAAGGCATTAACCACCTCAAAGACTGAAAATGAATTATGAAGTCAGCTTTCACATACTGAAATCAAGTAGTTCATCAGTGATCCATATAAAAACATTCAAAGTAACCAGGTAGATGTAGATGCATCAGGACTATAACATGATAGTAAACATAAGTAAAGCAGAATTTTCATTTTAAAGTATCTTGTATTATTCATTGTTTATTTTTACAATGCTCATTTTTAACCACAACAAAGCATTTTTCTACTTGAAGTCTGATGTAGTTACCAGCTGTCCTGTAGGTGATTATTTTCCTCTGTGTCTATGAATTAGAATCATAGAATCACCAGGTTGGAGGAGACCCACAGGATCATCGAGTCCAACCATTCCTATCAAACACTGGTTTCAGAGCATACATTTAATTATTCTGTGTTTCATGATTGTGCATTAGAGTAAAAATAATTTCACTTGTGTTTTAAACACTTCTGTGCATGAAGTCACCAAATTACTTTGAATTCTAATTCTTTATAATTTGAAAGAGGACAGTCAGGAGGACAGAGGGCAGCACGTTGTGTATATGTTCTAGAACATTTACTGTGTGATTTCTTACTTGACTTTGATTTTAAAAACTTCAGTCTCTTGAAAGGGAGAGAGAAGGATGGTTTCCCTGTATATCAAGAGAAACTAATTCGAGAAAGTATCCGCAAGTTTCCTTACTGTGAAGCTACGTTGCTCCAGCAACTTGTGAGAAGTATTGCGCCTGTTGAAATAGTAAGTTTTTCCTGTCACGTTCTAAGCAGCTTTCATAGTAAATTCAGTTTAAAACAAGCCATCTTTTCTGTTTCTCAGCTTCTGCAGTGTGTTATATTGAGCAATGGTTTATGATGTCCCTGAACTCTCTGGCAAACTGGAATTTTATTTTAAGCATTACAGGAAAATGCTCTAAAATACATCAGCTGCTGATTTTTTTTCCTGTGCCCATAATGGATGCTTGAATACTTCATCTTTTAAAGAAAATTGAAACAGTTTGTCTGTGTGTCAGAGCTTGCTTTTCCTGCTCCAAGATGTCTGTTCAGGTTTTCTTTACCAGTTTGCTTTTACAAATTATAGATTATGGGACAGATGAAACTCATTTTGTACTCTTTTTTTTTTTTCACGACATGGACATTCAATTTAAGATCAAATAATTTCCTAGATTTAATGCATTTGCTATTTCCAGTGTTCATGAAATGCTGAGAGGAAAAGAAAAAACATTCTGTGGAGCTCCTTTTGTCACACGGAGAGGCAAGATGGTGCAATACAGAACAAAATGTGTATCTAAATTAGGAAATCATAACTACAAATATAAAATCTAACTTCAGTTTTCCTATTATGCCTTTGCTAACACACTCTTCCTTATAATACTACTAATTAGTTTATATAGATGTTACACAAGACTTAATGTTCTTTTTCAAGAACAGTCTCTCTGGTCTCTGAGAGCTGTTATAGGCACTAGCACTGGGGAAGTGGAACAATTTTGTGATGTGCTTGGATTATGCTTAGTGAATTAAAAATAGCCTCCATCTTAAGTGGCTCCAGTCTGCTAAAACATCCCGAGGCTTAATGCGATCCCTACTGTTTGTCTAAGCCAGAAAAATAAACACAGTGTGAAAACATAAACCATCATGATGCATTAAGACTTGCTTTAGAGTAAACATTTTACTTCCTGTCCTTTTTTTTTTTCTTACAAGAGCAGTCTTTTCCACCTTCTCCCTTTAAAGAAATATAGTCCAGCCATCCCCATCAGTCTCTAACCCATGTCCCTCAGCACCTCGTCCACCCGTCCCTTAATCCCCTCCAGGGAAGGTGACTCAACTCCCTCCCTGGGCAGCCTCTGCCACTGCCCAATGACCCTATCTGTAAAAAAACTTTTCCTAATGTCCAGCCTGACCCTCCCCTGGTGGAGCTTGAGGCCATTCCCTCTTGTCCTGGCCCTTGGGAGAAGAGCCCAGCTCCCTCCTCTCCACAACCTCCTTTCAGGTAGTTGTAGAGAGCAATGAGGTCTCCTCTCAACCTCCTCTTCTTCAGGCTAAACACCCCCAGTTCTCTCAGAACTGGGAAGGAGGAGATGCTGTAAATTTTTAATGGTCTGGAAGGCTTAACCTTTGGCACACACAGTTACTTGGATTCAGTCTGGGCATCTCAGAATCGTCGAAGGAGTTAGGATTGTGCAAAATTACATGGTAGTCCAGTGGTTTAAGGATTTAAGCTGGAGCTGCTTGCCTTTTTTTAACTCCAAAGTTTACATCCTTACCCTAAATCATAGAATCATATCGTCAGGTTGGAAGAGACTGACCGGATCATGGAGTCCAACCATTCCTATCAAACACTAATCCATGCCCCTCAGCATCTTGTCCACCTGTCCCTTAATCCCCTCCAGGGAAGGTGAAAATGTTATGTCCTGGCTGCAAAGGCATCTCCAGTAAGAGTGCAGCTGGCTGCTTAGAAGCTCGCGTTGCTTGTTTTGTTTTTCACTTGCGTGTCTCTCTTCATGACGGTGGGTTTTGATCTCATTATCCTCTCTTGTCTCACCTTCCAGGGTTCTGATCCTACAGCTTTTTCTGTGCTTACTCAAGCTATTACTGGCCAAGTGGGCTTTGTGGATGCTGAATTCTGTACGACTTGCGGGGGCAAAGGGGCAGGCAAAAGGTGTTCAGTGTGTAAAATGGTAAGAATCTTTAAGTGGTTACAAATGAATGAGTGAAAATGGTCCTAGTGAAAATGGGGGGTCTTCTCCAGGGACCTTCGGGGTGGCCAGCAGGCTTGTCCTCTCCACACAGACCTTCTGCTGTCCTGCCTGCCTGCAGGAGAAGGATACAAGCTGAGCTCAGGACTCCTCCCTGTTTCCCCTCCCAGCCCCACATGCTGAGGAACCTCAAGCTGAGCCCCAAACTCCAGCTGGGACCTCACCAGGTGGACAAGCCCCATCCCAGGAGAAGCTTTCTCCTCGGGATCCTCAGCTCCAGAGCTTCAGGCACCTTTCCCACCCTCTCGGAGACCCTCCGGGGCTTGGGGAAGGAGCTTTTGCAGTCCCACCTGGGCTCACAGAAGGTTCCCTGTATGCTCCAAGGGGGAAGAAGCTCTCCGGGTACCCAGCAAGGCTCAAAGAATTCCTCCGGAGCTCAGGTCCCACTGAGAATTTTGAATGCTTGACTATTTACTGTGGAGACTTAGGAGAACTGGCATGTGTGCAAGCCATATCCTCCTGGGAGAGATGCCTGAGGTTCACAAGTAGGTGTACTTGGATTTCCAAGTATCATAGAATCATAGAACAACCAGGATGGAAGAGACCCACCAGATCATCGAGTCCAACCATTCCTATCGAACACTAAACCATGTCCCTCAGCATTTCGTCTACCCATCCCTTAAACACCTCCAGGGAAGGTGAATCAACCACCTCCCTGGGCAGCCTGTTCCAATGCCCAATGACCAATGACCCTTTCCGTGAAAAACTTCCTCCTAAAGTATGCGTGTTTAAGAATGAAAAAGAGTACATTTCTAAATATTCAGAGTTAACGAAACAAACTATTCACTATAGAGTTTTGTATAGCTTAGAATCATATGACCTTACAAATTGCTTGAAAATGCCGTGAAGTAATATTCTTAAAGAGATTTAACTTTGAAACACTACAACATACAAGAATACGGTATATTTATTTTAGTACATACAGATGAACTGATAGCTGTGGTAACTTTCAGGTGATGTACTGCGACCAGAACTGCCAGAAAATACACTGGTTTACCCACAAAAAAGTCTGCAAGACCCTGAAGGAAATCCATGAGAAACAAGAACTAGAAGCTGCCAAAGAAAAAAGGAAACAAGAAAAAAAGCAAAAGAAAGGTTAGGATCTACAGTTTGCTCGCTGAAACTAATGCTGCATGAACTGCATCACAAGAAACAATACTAACAGGTCTTAAAAGCTGTAAACCCCTCCAGGGAAGGTGACTCTACCCTGGGCAGCCTCTGCCACTGCCCAATGACCCTTTCTGTGAAAAAATTTTTCCTAGTGTCCAGCCTAAGTCTCCCCTGGTGGAGCTTGAGGCCATTCCCTCTTGTCCTGTCCCCTGTCACTTGGGAGAAGAGGACATTGCCCTCCTCTCTACAACCTCCTGGTGATCATACACCAGCCTGGGCATAACTCCAGCATCTTTGGTCTTTTTTGATGGAATTTGGTTAAATTAATCACTTCTGTAATTGATGCAATGTTCCCTAGTGCTTATTATTCTCCAGTAATAAAAAAATGTTCGCTTGCAGATGAGTTCAGTGTTTACTGATGATGTGATTTCTCTTCTGTTTAGATGAAGCACAACTTGTAGAGGGCAGTTCTGCAAATGAAGAGCAGTCAGATCCTGCTCCGGATGCCACCGAAGAAGTGGATCCAAGTCCTGCTGCTGACCAAATGGAACAACCTGAATTAACCAAAGAGACGGAGGCACAAGCCCTACACCCCGAGAGTCCACTGGAGAGCGAGACTGACTTAGCTGACATTGCTCTTCAAAAAACTCAAGAGTCTGAGGAGTAAGAAGAGGGTAGGAAGGAACTGAGAGTTCTGGCTGTGTCCCTGTACCTCAAGGGTCCTAAAGAATTTTTTACGCTGACTGTGTTTGAGTTCTTACAGCATGACTTATGCAAGGCTGTCTGTGAAAGACAACGCATCTCTGTTCATCACGAGATGAAACACTGGCTAATCTATCTATAAATCCTTCAAGTTCTGTTGTAGATTGTCAAAATAGGTGTTTATTATCTGATAAAAGCTAGAGTGGCATAGATCCATCTGTATGTAGAACAGCAGTAAGCATAGTGAAAATCTACGAGTATCCGTGGTTAATCAGCCACTTAGTGATTTAAAAAAAAAGGCGTTTGATTTAGATTGCTTGTGTTTTCAGAATGTAAATCTATTTTAATTGTCATTTAAATATGTTTTTCTGCAAGTACACAAAACCGTAGTTCAAAGCATTGGGAAGCCAACTGTTAAATTGCTTTTTTTTACACCACTTTATGAAGCTTTGCCTGAAAGAATTCAGTAGCAGTTAAGTTTCTGAAGATAATAATCTGAATTCTCAACTTTTCATGACATTACTTAGAGAGTAAAGTAGATATTTTTGACGAGTGAGCGCACAGCAATGGTGTCTATTTTGTGGCAATTTTATTAAATGATACTGCTCTGACAGAAGTTTTGAGCTGACTGTGAAATGTAGTTCAACAGAATTATTTCACCGTTGGTTTGGTCAAGAATGTTTCAAGTTTGTCAAAGCCTCATGAAGGGAGGACTAGGTTAGTTTGGTTGGCAAAAGAAAAGAAAAAAAGTTAAAAAAATTACTGATTTGTGTCATGTCCAAATTCACAACCTATAAAGAAAAGACCAAATTAAGACAATAACAAGATTAATAATAACAAGACAAGATTACAATAACAAGACAAGATTACAATAACAATAACAAGACAAGATTAACTGAATATTGCCTTCCTATTCCTAAATTACTCATTCAAATGAAGCAGAAACTAGCAGATGATTTCAAATATTCAAGGTCAATTTCTACTAGGTGGAAATAAATTCCTCTTGGGTTTTTTTTTCAAGTTTGTGTAGTCCTTGCATTTTATTTCCCAGAAAGATACATTTCCATGTATTTTTTTTTTTATTGTTTTGCATTAAAATGGTGCCACTATCCATCTATGAGAATGATTGTGTGGTAGAGATAAAGACAGCTCCATGCCTACTTTGATAGTGAGCAGCAAAACAAAAAAATCAATAAATACGATTAAACTACCCATGTCCTCCTAGCAGAGGTTCTCCAGCCCTCAGATCATCTTCGTGGCCTCCTCTGGACCAGTTCCAACATCTCCAAATCCTTGTGTTGGGGGCTCTAGAAGTGGACACAAAACTTCAGGTAGGGTCTGGCGAGAGTCACGAAGTTCCAGGCTGTATCTACCTGTTTTCTTGTGCTAGGATCACGCTGTCTTCCCAATCAGAATGTTTTAAGAACACTACAAGTTACTTTAGCTGCCATTATAACACAACAACAAAATATAATCAGCTTGGAAAGCATTAAAAGGAATCTGCTAGGCAAGCTATGTAAAACTTTAAAAACTATATAGAAGAATGTGCTGTCTTCAAGGGATTATTTTATAAAAGCACTAGAGGGCATCAAAACTCTATGACGCTGATCACCATCTGAGAGACTGAAGTATATTGAGATGTTTTTAGTTAAATAAAAGTAAAACTAAACAGAGGACACATTGAAAAAAAAAGATCTTTTATCTATCTTCAAAGACAATTCTGCAATTACAGGGACTGACTAGAACTCATTTGCCACAATACTCTTAGTAGAAAGATTCACTTGTTGCTGTTGCTGCTACCACCACTTTATGAAGCAATTTGGTTGAGTTCCTGATGCATCTACCCTTTCTGACTAAAAGCAATTACTTTTTCTCAGATGAATGGAAAGAACTGTTCCTAATTCAAGTCTCCTGAAGATGTACACCTTTCCTTACATTGCTAGAAATACCTGAGGGCATCATCCATCTTCTGGCTGGTTGAGCATAGCTGCCAGGTCGTACTCCAGTCCCCACTGAGGTATTTACTCTCTTTCCAAAAGCTATTGACTGTACAACATAAAACCTTTTGTGGTTATAAAGATGAAACGCTGACTCTCTTTCTGTTTTTGTAACTGCTGTTAGAAGGAATATAAATCTGCTATTTTTTTTTCTACCAAGTCAATCTATATGCCTGCAGAAGGTGATTGACCTTTTCTTCTGCCAAATTCTGTAAAAACAGCCTCTAAATCTGCATAATTTCACAACAATTCAAAGTGGGGACATGGAGCGATACTTCCTAAGACTTTTAGGGTGAAGCCCTATCCAGTAAAATAGAGCTTTTAGTTTTGAGCCCAGTAGGATCAGAAGTTTTCAACCCAGAAGGCAGAAAGCAAGAATTCTCACACAAGCTACTTATCTAAAACACTGACCCTCAGGTTCTTATTACCTAAATAACCAAACCTTTGCAACTGATGCTGCTGCCAGATGTGGAACATTCACCAGATCAGTTTGTTCTACGAGAGCGATATCTGAAGTTAACTAAAAGAGAAACTGGCTCATTCCCAGATTCTCAGCTATCAAACAAACAACCAAACAGGTGTTGCTGGGTGTTGGTTTTTTCCTAAATGAAAACTTAATGATGCTGTTTTTCCTCCTTATACAAATGCTGTTCTTCCAAGACAGTAAAAATAATCTGAAGGCTGCTACCTTGATATCAGAGTAGAGGAAAAAAACTTAAACTAACTTGTCTTAAACTAAAAAAACTTGTCTTAAAACTTGTCTTAAACTGACAATTTTCACAATTTCTGTCAAGGTTTACGCTGGTCTGTTTTTATCTTTTTGAGAAGAGACTGTGGCTAATATTCACTCTAGGGTAAAAAAAATCCTATTATATGTAACTGTATGAGTAAGAGAGGGAAAGGTGGCATCACAGAAGCAAATAGGAGGTAATAGAAGAATAAAATATTCCACAGAGATTTGTAAATTAAAGATGTGGTTTCACATTCTTCAGGATTAGTGTGACCGCCAGAGAGGGCCCCGTGCTGATGGGATTTAGCAGTAAGGCTGGAATGGGCTTTTGCTATCTCCTACACAGAAAAGGCCTGTTCGTGCATTCAGGGGTGAAATTAAAATACTTCAATTCTTTAACAGATTTCTAAAAAATGACTGTACTTAGAAGCAGCAAGAGACCCACAAGGTGGCAGCAAAAGCAAGTTCCATTTTTACTGAATGAAGTACTATATTTTTTTCTAGAAAGGGTTAATCAGAAAGAATATTAGGTATATACCTGATAAGTCTGTTCTCGAGTCAAGAAAATATATGATAACATTCCAGAGAGGAAAAAATGCTTCAGGTACATCTCTACAGGCACGTTTGGTAGTAGAATGGTATGAAGATTCAAGAGAGATTGTTCCAAGGCACAAACTGGGGTTGATACTAAATACCTCTGGCCCTGGACGCTCCTGAGAGCACGTCCCTTCTCACCAACACTGATTTGTGGGTTTGTTTTGGAGCATACGAGTTTTTCTGCTGCTTGTCTCTACAATAAATCCAGCTATTGCGTGGATCGAGATGGTCTCATTGTACCAAACATCTGGGACGAATTCCTGGCTCCGCTATCTACTTTCATGTCAAGGTCGTGCAGTGTTTACTTCTACAAATTAGGGATAATGTTTTCTTCCTCCACAGTTCTGTCTGTTTTCTCTATCGGGAGTGTAAGGGAAGAGTGAGCCTAACCCACACGGGGCAGAAAGGAACTACTGTGGTAGGAACATATTGAAGAACAAAAGGAGTTTTTTGAGGTCTCGCAGCAAGATGTTATCAGCTGTGGCTAATAAATCAGTTGAGGCAATTTACGGAGTGTGCAGCAAAAATCTTGAATTCCAGAAGGGAGAAGCGAGCACAAGGTGAGCCCATAAGGAAATGCTCCGTACCTCCCAAAAGGCTGCAGTTCTGAGCAACCCACTCAGTAAATCTTTACAGACCGAGTGTCTTCCCTAAAAGCCTGATGAAGAATCGTGTTCTGCTGCAAACCGAGTGCAGCAAAGTGGCTAAAAAGGACAAGAGAGCCTTAAGGAACAGGAACACAACATTCCAGCAGCTGGATGCTGTCTCTGAAGTGAACAATAATTGTATTACACTGCTCTATTTTAACAGTTCTGATGTCCCTAGGAGCTAGACAATAAAAAATTGTCGCTACATACAGAGAAGACAAGCAATTTATTTTTTTTTCAATCAGTCCAACAATGAAAAAATCTACCTCACAACAGTGAGAACCTTCCTATTCCCAAATCAGTTTTTATTTTATAAAGGTGAATTGTGACTGCAGGACTTTTGAAAGCAATTCAGTGCTGCTTCTGCTCCCATATCGTATTTCTGAATATTGCAAGACAGCAAATAAATTATATAGTGATATGATATGAGATATGATATGATATGATATGCAGAGAAGTGACTGATTCACTTTCCCTGGAGGTGTTTAAGGTGCGGGTGGACGAGGTGCTGAGGGACATGGGTTAGTGTTTGATAGGAATGTTTGGACTCAATGATCCAGTGGGTCTCTTCCAACCCCAGCTCTCTCAGCCGTTCCTCATAAGGCCTGTTCTCCAGCCCCTTCACCAGCTTCATTGCTCTTCTCTGGACTCGCTCTTTTGTGAAAGAAATTATTGTGATGCATTTTTAAAGAAAGAAAAAAAAAAACTATGTCAGATCTTCTCTGTTCAGAACAATTTGCTTCCCCTGTGAGAACATTCCACTGAGACTTCTCTGAAGAAAAGCCACCGAGTGACTTCTCCAGGCAAATTACTTAGAAAATGAGATTTCCATACAGGTCATACAGGACAACAGAAGAAGGCTCTTTGTTACTGCTTAAGGAATAAAATCAAAACTGTGTAGATATCAGATTTATTGATCTTTTATATTGAGCAAGATCCGTTCTGCTTCGTCATCAAGCCATTTCTTTTTATTCTTTAATGTCCTCTAAAATACAAGACAAAGCTTTACTCCACCTGTGGGTTTAGATCAACGCTGTAATGTATCCACATTTTTGCTTTTTGCGAAAATAGCTGGATAACCACAGGTCTTTCAATGAAGTCAACATGAGATGCTGTGTAACTGATGTTAGCCTGGGGCAGCAGGTACACGCCGAAGTGACATGGAATGTACATTTATTTTCTCGGCTGCTCACAGAGCTATTTATTTACCTGAGCAAGCACTCCTGGCGTTTTAAGAACTTGAGCCTGTTGTGAGAGGCACATAAACTACTGTAAGATATTTAAAAGCAGGTTAGACATTCATGTTTTTAATAACTTTTCTGGCTTTTTAATTACTAGCGGTTAATGGTGAAGGTTTGGATTCAATTCAATAATTTAATAATGTATATGGAGATTTCAAAATCAGATAATTCTACTGTCAAGTGGATGATTTTGTGCAAGATACGATGTGCCTAGAAACTCTACTGTCCAGACATTTTCATATAATCATAGGATCATAGAATCATAGAATAACCAGGTTGGAAGAGACCCATCGGATCATCGAGTCCAACCATTCCTATCGAACACTAACCCATGTCCCTCAGCACCTCCTTTGATGGAGCATTATCTTAAACCCCTACAGGATACAAGAAATCTTAGAATCTAGATTTGCATAGATGGAGAAAAGAAGGTACATGGTTTGTGTAACCGATTTAGGACTACACAGTGCATTGGAAATGAGTAATTATTGTGGCTCATTGACATATGCTAATTACTCACCTTGAAATCTCTCTTGGACTCGATGATCCAGTTGGGTCTCTTCCAACCTGGTGATTCTACGAATCTTAAGGAAAATATATCAGCTTATACTCTGTAATGTTAAAAAAAATAATGGTATTTCTTCAAAACTGTCATATTTAAATCAGTTAAATTTGCCTGGAAATTAAAAATAATTTATTAGCTTGACAGTTACATAACACTTTATGCTAGAAATATTAAAATAGTCAGGGAGTATAGATATATTGCTCTGTTCTTTAAGAAATATCTTGTTACCTTATTGTTGTTAATCCACAGATACCTTAAGCTATGAAACCAGGATAGACTTGGGATACTCCTTAGTCCTCTGCTGGCAGGAAAAAAAAAAGGTAAAATTTTCTTAACATTAATGGTTTTTATTCACTTTATAAACAGTTGATTTTTATTTGGTTGTGTATCTAGCACTTTGAGCTTCCTATAAATATAAATAACAAATTACATACTAACCAGAGAATATTAGTGAGTTGCCAAGTAATTTTCACTAATTGCTCCCACTTATTTTTCATTGCTTTTAGTGAATGTCCGTGACTTCCCCTAGAATAATTATAGATTACCTTTACATGAAAAAAAGTAATTTATTTTTTTAATTAAACTTTCCTGGTGGATTTTCACCTGTTGCTAGGCCAGGGCCAGTGTTTCAGAAGGAACTAAGAGGAACGATAAAAATTAACATCACATAATCAGCCTAAAATGATCTGCCTGGTTTCCAACTGTGAAGCCTCCTCAGCCTAGTCTCTAATTCCCATTTTTGCTATTTTTTTTCCCAACAAAGCCTCCAGATAAAGGCAAAGAGGGAGTGGATGCCTTTTCTTATAGAATCACTAGGTTGGAAAGGACCCACTGGATCAAGTCCAACCATTCTTATCGAATGCACTTGGAAAAAAAAATATCTGTTAAAAGCAAACCCTACAAAGTTGAGGTGTTGTACTTTTATTTTCCTGTATTTCTGCAGATCAAATTATCCCATGCTGCTGCTTCGTTAAACTGTTTATTCAGCTTCCCTACATGATCCATGGGATCGAGCCCTGCAAATACACATTTATGTGTCTATTAGAATCAGAAGAATCATACATATTGTCACACATTGATGGTTGGATTCGGTGATCTGGTGGGTCTCCTCCAACCTGGTGATTCTATGATTCTAAGTAACCAGAAAAGACCTTACTGCTTGCACTTGGGGCACAACAACCCTATGCAGAGCTACAGACTGGGAAACTGCCAGGAGGAGAGGGACCTGGGGGTGTTGGTTGACAGCCAACTGACCATGAGGCAGCAGTGTGCCCAGGTGGCCAAGAAGGCCAATGGCATCCTGGCTTGGATCAGAAATGGTGTGACCAGCAGGTGCAGGGAGGTGATTCTCCCTCTGTACTCAGCACTGGTGAGGCCGCTCCTTGAATCCTGTGTTCATTTGTGGGCCCCTCACCACAAGAAGGATGTTGAGGCTTTGGAGCGAGTCCAGAGAAGAGCAACGAAGCTGGGGAAGGAGCTGGAGAACAGGCCTTATGAGGAAGGGCTGAGAGAGCTGGGGGTGTTTATCCTGGAGAAGAGGAGGCTGAGGGGACACCTCATTGCTCTCTCCAGCTACCTGGAAGGAGGTTGTAGAGAGGAGGGAGCTGGGCTTTTCTCCCAAGTGACAGGGGACAGGACAAGAGGGAATGGCCTCAAGCTCCACCAGGGGAGATTTAGGCTAGAGATTAGGAGGAAGTTTTTCATGGAAAGAGTCATTGGGCATTGGAATAGGCTGCCCAGGGAGGTGGTTGTGTCACCTTCCTTGGAGGTGTTTAAGGCACAGGTAGATGAGGTTCTGAGGGACATGGTTTAGTGTTTGATGGGAATGGTTGGACTCGATGATCCAATGGGTCTCTTCCAACCTGGTTGTTCTATGATTCTATGATTCTATGAATCTAAAGACAATCAGATGAGTGTCAACAGGACATTCAGAGCTCTATTTAATCCTTCTGTGTACATCTATCCACACACCACTGAATTATTTTTCAGGTAGCCAAGCCAAAATTTCCTCATATTTGTTGTCACTGCCATTCTCTACAGGTTTACATTTCATTTGGCTTTACTCCCTCTCTACTAACAGCCTCATCTTGACTATCTCCAAGGCTTGATCTGATGGTTTCCATATTTTTTTTTCTGCTGTTAAGGCATTTAATTTGCCCCGGGAAGAGCTTAATTCCTTTAACATTTTAAAAGAGCCAGTCCCTTTCTGTGCGCCTTCCAGGCTTTGCATGTCTCTTACAATCTGATCCTTTCTACCCCGCGGGTCTCTTTCCTACCTACTGCTAAGTTAATCAGTTTTCCTAGGATGACAGCTTGCAGTGTCCAAAAGCACATTTTTTTTCACATCCTTTTAATAGCAGCGGTTTAAAAAAATCTACACTCATTCCCTCTTGTTTGATTGACTTTAATTATTATTTTTTTTTTCATTTTCTTACTTCAGCCAGCAGACAATTATGTCAAATCTGCAGTTGAGGAGGCTCGATCTGCTACTGAGATTGGCTGAGTTTCAAGGCTTATGAAAATTGCTATAGAATAAAAGGAATTCACTTCTCAGTCATCAAAGTAACCAGCTCGCATCATCTTTCTCAAAATACTTCCAAGGCAAGACAGATCACTTCTGGATCTGCCACCTGAACATTTATTCCATACCAAAAAATATTTCAAAGCCAGTGAGGGCACAATTTTAATAATTTTAAATCAGACAATACGCCTATTAAGACTGTATGCGCAGTCTTAATTCTTCTATATATATTAATTATAATAATTTTATTGTTTAGAAAATCATAGAATCACCAGGTTGGAAGAGACCCACCGGATCAAATATATTGCATCTTGTAGTTTACTCATTATTTCAACTTCTCCCTCAGATTTTATGTTTTCTTCTTTCTTTAATACATATTTTAGTAATTTTGACACCAACTATATGTTTTACATTTTCTTTTCACAAAGCATTTAAACACTCTCTTGGGGTAAATCAGGACACTTGCCTAGGAATGTAAAGATTCCAGTGGGCACATTTAGATTTTCAAGATCACTTGATTTCCACTAAAAACAGGCTGGACAACACTGGAAAACCATTTTTTGTTGTTGTTGTTGCATTCATAGGACCTAAAGACGTTGAAAATTTGTTCCTGAATTATTACACTACATAACTTCTTATGCTTGGACATGATGATCCGGTGGGTCTCTTCCAACCTGATTATTCTAGGATTCTATGATTCTTCATATATGATATCAACCATACAAACAGTAGATGCAGTAGGGAGGCTGCAGACAGTTATGCAACACTTGGAATGATGCCCTGGCCTGAAATTCCAACTATGCTTTTCAAAACTTTGAAGTATGCCCTGTCACGTATCCATCTTTCCATGGGAGCCTCTCAGCATGTTCATCCTACAAAATACATCTTTATCAGCCTGGATCACCCCCAAGTTCATGAAAGCTTTGCTTTCCTTCTCTCTGTATGGTTATGTCTCCTCAGGTTGTTTATCCTGGAGAAGAGGAGGCTGAGGGGAGACCTCATTGCTCTCTACAACTCCCTGAAAGGAGGTTGTGGAGAGGAGGGAGCTGGGCTCTTCTCCCAAGTGACAGAACGAGAGGGAATGGCCTCAAGCTCAACCAGGGGAGGGTCAGGCTGGACATTAGGAAAATATTTTTCACAGAAAGGGTCACTGGGCACTGGCAGAGGCTGCCCAGGGAGGGGGTTGATTCACCTTCCCTGGAGGGGTTTAAGGGACAAGGTGCTGAGGGACATGGGTTAGTGATTGATGGGAATGGTTGGACTCAATGATCCGGTGGGTCTCTTCCAACCTGGTGATTCTATGATTCTGGGAAGGAGCCTGCTGCTGTGAGAGCGCGTGTTGTTTTACAGCAACACACGATGTTTATGGCATCCACATGTGGAAACCACTGTTACCATCTTGTTATTTTTATAACAATTTTACTGCATAGCACGAGCTGAAAAACAGAAAAAAGCCATTTCCAGCGCACGTGTGTTTGCGTTTATGTGCATGGAGGACAACAGAAAATGTTTGACCGAGCTGCAACAAAAATATATGTGAAAACGTGGAGCTTTATTTAGACTTTAATTTGCACAGAGCACTTAAATTAGCAGAACGAGTCATTGTGAATTATGTGCAACTGATATACAAAGAGCGAGAGCCGTGTGTGCAAATATACGAATAAGCTGTCCCTCATGGAATTAATTACGTGCGTGCCTTTGCTTGCTCAGAACACTGAAGCTGAATGTAGTGTGTATGTCGGAGGAATGGAACTACACTGCAAGTATTTATATTGCAAAAGTCTCATTTTCATAGAAAAGTTGTGTGGGTGGCTTCCATTTCAACAAGGTAGCTTTAAACAAATAGAAACCTGGAGTAAGAAAGACTAGTCACCTTAGAGGTATAATGCTGACAACAGAAATGTCTTTAATCACCTATTTCAGCTTCTAAAAATATCTCCAGGGTTTTAAAAAGCATAAAAATAGGAAATGTAACAGAGAAGAGGAAATTGGCACACAGAACCCTTTTTTTCATTTTGCATTTGCCTTCTGAGTTTTCAATCAACTCAAGCTACCACTTCAGAGTTGTTAAAGGTGAAATGGTTATTAAATAAAAAGTCAACTGTAATAATAAAATTGTATCCACTAGTCCAATCAACATGATATGACAAGCAAATTCAATAATCTAAAGTATGCAGAGAGAGGGAACCTCTAGAAGATAGTTTGTTGAGTTCCAACACAGAGGTGGGACACACATGGGTTGAGGTTTGGTTTGATAAGTTTTCTTTTGTCTTGAGGTGCTTGCCTCTATTAATAACCAGCAGCTCCACACTTAGTATGGATACCTACATAAAGACTATTTAAAATGAAATAAAGTTAATCTCCCTTTTTATTTCTGCATCTCCAAGCTGACATTTCAAATTCCCTCTAAGTTTACGAGGACTTCAGGAGAAAAATTAATATTTTTGTATTCAGACCGAACCATCACCATATTTCACACCGACTAGATGTTGGCCTTTTCCAAAATACATATTTAATAAGGAAAAAGAAAATAGCAAGATTGCACTCACCACTTTTTAAAGCAATTAATACAATACATACCAGTATGGTATTTGCAGTTATTTTCTTTCTTCTATAATTACTTATCATCAAAGGTACTGGGATGTGTGTCTTTTTCATTAAAGGTATTTTTAAAAATTGCATCTTCGTTTTATTGCATCGACTAATTTATGTTGGAAAGGGCATGGGTTAGTGTTTGATAGGAATGGTTGGACTCGATGATCTGATTGGTCTTTTCCAATCTGGTTATTCTATGATTCTATGAATCTCTAGGGGTCACCTAGTCCGAGCCTCAAAGAAAGAAGATCCTACTACAGAATTGTTTTCTCTCTCATATTTTTGTCCAGTTCTGCATACCTGCAGAACATCCATTAAAAAATAAGTGAATAACGTGGGGGAGATTTAAAACTGCACGTGTTGTACTCACGCTACATAGTGCAATTAATTTCTTTCGAGGTTGTAAACAAAATTTCACTTGGAAAGTTGTGAAGTACAAGCAAAATATTGTAGATAAATGTGTGTTTCCTTTTTTATTCCTATTACAGGAAGTATTTTATCAGTGGAATTCAGAAGCCTGAGGAAAGATCAGTAGGATAACCTGCCTAGATTCCAGCTTTTGCTCCAGAACAGTGCAGGTCTCCTGTAAGTCCAGTAGCTGCAAGCCCTTTGCAGATGTTTTCAAATATTCTACACTGTTCAAAGCATTCAGGCATTTGAATGACTTCTCTTGCTCATATTATTAATCTTGCTGATGGTCCTGATGGCATCATAGTGACCCTAACAAGCTCAGGAGCAGAATTTTGGGAGGGGATTCCAATAAATAATACTAGCGTGACCCTATATTCAAACAGTTCAGACTGTTTTCAGTTTGAAGCCAGGGATTAACTTGAATGGCTAGACTAGACTTGAATTCTTTAGTTTTTGTAGTATTATGTATAGTAATAAATACCAGCACCAATGCTCATGGTAAGGAAAAGATAGGAATGATTTGATAGGAATGACTGGAATATTGATAGGAATGGCTGGTCTCTTCCAACCTGGTTATTCTATGATTCTCTGATTCCATATAACTTAATATAAATTACATGATGGTAAATGTAAGGTGAAAAAGTCCACATGCAGCCTACAGCAAAATAGTTTCACCAAACTACATCATATGGACAAACTAGCTCATTCCAATCCAGCTTCAGCCTGATTCTCCTGGAGAATGAGGACCACAAATCATAGAATCATAGAATAACCAGGTTGGAAGAGACCCGCTGGATCATCGAGTCCAACCATTCCTATCAAATGCAACATGCCCGATGGAGAAGTGTTCCAACAGATATCAAAATGTTTAGTCTTATTGTTCTATCAGCAGAATTTGGTTGTCATTCATTTCGACATAAACAAGTCTTAACTTTGTTCTCTGGCTGTTCTATGTGCTGCAGTATTCCTGCAATTCAGCTTCCAAGTCCGATCGACAGTCAGAAAATAAATTCTTGTCTGCTGCAGCTCTTCTGTATGTGGAGCACAGCAAGTACATGTCCTGTGGTGAATCCGTACTGTAATATGAAATGCATGCAAATGGTTATATGCAAATACAATGTAAAACTAGACTCTGAAGAAGAGTTTGAGTTTATACATGTAGGAACTTCAGGGAGGTGGTTGAGTCACCTTCCCTGGAGGGGTTTAAGGGACGGGTGGGCGAGGTGCTGAGGGACATGGGTTAGTGATTGATGGGAATGGTTGGACTCGATGATCCAGTGGGTCCATTCCAACCTAGTGATTCTATGATTCTATGATTCTGTGATATATGATTCTGTGATTCTATGATATATGAACAGTGATCAAGGGAAAAGAAGTGTAATCACAACACCAGAACTCTTAAACTTATTATTCTAATCACACAATGTGCTAAAAGTGGATTACTTGACTGGGGCATTCATGGAATATGGTGATTGTTTCCATGTTTGAAATGGTGATTGTTCCATTATGGTGATTGTTCCATTCCTGATTCCATCAGGAATTTTGAAACAATGTTTTATTAAAAATTTTGTCTGAAAAGTGGAATGTTTCCCCCCCAAGAGGGGGAATGTCCTCTTACTCAACCTGTGCTTTATCAAAATGAATCTGGTGACTCCTCTTGAAAAGTGTCTCTATATTTAATACTAACTTCGGAGAGAAATCTTGAAATGGGAACATTGCTTTATTCTCTCAGCCTCACAAACTGAGAACCCCTCTTATATCTCATTTTCAGAGAGCAGATAGCTTACTGTAAGACCATACAAGAAAAAAATTGAAGTTGAATTGAATCCAAGTCCATACTGTGAGGAGGTATTTTCATATTTATATGACAAAGACACAGTTTATACAAACAAGCGAATTTAATTGAAAAACGCTGACAAATTCCCAACTATTTGGACTGCGCAATCTGTTTTTGATTTCGGACATAAAAGAGCCTCGATTTCATAGAAAGGACACGATGGGACTATGTATTATTCAGAGTTCTCAATTGTCGATATAAATATTATGATCTTGTACAACAGTGAGAGGTTTGTTTTCATGTTGGCAATATTCATCATGCAATCAAGCCCTAGACTCTGAATCCCTTTAGACACTGTGCAATGGTGCATAAAACCAATCAATTATCCTTTCTGGCCAGGCTTATCTGGCACTGGAAGTGGAAACCTGTTCTATTGTGAATTGTATGCACCTCAAAAATTCATACACACTATTTTCTTGTTTCTGTTTTCTTAATTAGTATACATGACATTCCCAGTCGTACTGGGCATGGGAATCTTTACCGTCCAGTTTTCACATGTGTGCTACTTCTATGAATTTATCTAGGAATTAAACCAACCTACTTTATCGCTCTTTAGAACCGCCTTGTAGGTACGTTCTTGTCTCAGTCTCACGTGGTAACTCACCGTCTGGAGCTCAGAATCGTGTGGCTCACCATGGAGTTTTTCATAGAATAGAATCATAGAATCACCAGGTTGGAAGAAACCCACCGGATCATCAAGTCCAACCATTCCCACCAATCTCTAAACCATTTTTTTTTGCAGCGTTTGGAGCACCACATGCAAGTAAAGAGCTAAATTTGGTTGCAGCACCATTCCCTGAATAATTGCTCAAAGTAGACTGCTGGTATAGGTCAGTTTGGAGCTTTGCCACCCCTGCTGTTTGTAATCCTGATCAGAAACAGACAATTGTGCCAAACTGTGCAGCCCAACAATCTGCTTATATGAAACTCGGCAGCATCGAGGAATTTCCTTGAGTGCTACACAGTGGCCTCCCGCAGAGGAACAAAGGAGCCAGAGGAAAAAAATTATATTCTCTGAGCTTCCTGCACATCCCTCTGCTTTATTCAAAATGTCAAAGCCCTCTCTTCTTGGCTAAATAAGCCATTCGTTTCAGGCCTGACCTCAATCAGGAATCCATTGCGCCATTCCATTAAAAATGGCATCTCCCATTTTATCACAACTGTAAGGCACGGAAGCTTCCGCCACATTCCTCAGTATATTTTGCATTTAGAGGATGTGCTCTTCAATCATACTATTACTGCCTTGACAGTTCAGTCATTGTTATTCATGAGGACTTCTTGATGCTTATCTATGAGTTGTTCAAACTTGTCAAGAGGATCACATCGCTCTGACCTTGAAACGAGAATGAATGAGGCCTTTGTGCTCTATAAATCAGTAACAGTCAGTGCGACGCTTGTATTTCTCTGCTGGGAGAAGAGGAGAGAGCTACCTGTGGCCATAGAGCTTCTGTACTTGTGCATAAGGCTTGTTACTAACGCAAAATTAAACTTCTAACATATGAGGTGAAAAAAACACCCCTCAAAAAATTTCAAAAGCAATATTCAGCCTGAGTTGCTAAAGCAGGAGAAATAGTGAGTGTCGGGGAAGGGAATATGATTCAGTCTTTAGGGAAAACTTTAAAGACATTCCAGAGGAGCCTTACATAATTAAAAGAGCTGTAGGTAAATGCATTAAAGGAATAACCAGATAACAGATAGCACATAGAGGGAGGCGTCAGTATTACTGAAACACAGCTAAATATGTGAGCCTGCTGCAGAAAAATAGAAGGTGCTCCTCAAAATTTTCAATGTGAATTTAATGAATGCCATTAGTAGATTGGAACTTGTAAGGAGGAAAATCAAAATATATTCTCCAGGATTATTTTTTTAACTCTTAGGAATAAGCAATTTGGAAAACTGATCTGTATTACTAAATTCCCTTAGCAAGTTTACAGATGACTCTAAGCTGGGTGGAAGTGTGGATCTGCTGGAGGGTAGGGAGGCTCTGCAAAGGGACCTGAACAGGCTGGATCCATGGGCTGAGTCTAATGGGATGAGGTTTAACACGGCCAAATGGCAGGTCCTGCACTTGGGGCACAGCAACCCTATGCAGAGCTACAGACTGGGAGAAGCCTGTCCAGAAAGCTGCCTGGAGGAGAGGGACCTGGGGGTGTTGGTCGACAGCCGACTGACCATGAGCCAGCAGTGTGCCCAGGTGGCCAAGAAGGCCAATGGCATCTTGGCTTGGATCAGAAACAGTGTGACCAGCAGGACCAGAGAGGTTATTCTCCCTCTGTACTCAGCACTGGTGAGGCCGCTCCTTGAATCCTGTGTTCATTTGTGGGCCCCTCAGCACAAGAAGGATGTTGAGGCTCTGGAGTGAGTCCAGAGAAGAGCAATGAGGCTGGTGAAAGGTCTGGAGAACAAGAGGAACGTCTGAGAGAGCTGGGGGTGTTTATCCTGGAGAAGAGGAGGCTGAGGGGAGACCTCATTGCTCTCTCCCAGCTACCTGAAAGGAGGTTGTGGAGAGGAGGGAGCTGGGCTCTTCTCCCAAGGGACAGGGGACAGGACAAGAGGGAATGGCCTCAAGCTCCACCAGGGGAGATTTAGGCTAGAGATTAGGAGGAAATTTTTCATGGAAAGGGTCATTGGTCATTGGAACAGGCTGCCCGGGGAGGGGGTTGAGTCACCTTCCCTGGAGGTGTTTAGGGGATGGGTAGAGAGGTGCTGAGGGACATGGGTTAGTGTTTGATACGAATGGTTGGACTCAATGATCCAATGGGTCTCTTCCAACCTGGTGATTCTATGATTCTGTGAAAAGGGACTATCAGATTGTTGATATGGAAACCTTCCCTTCTCACCAGTTTGGCAACTGGCTCCTAGAATTCACTGAGAAGCTCTAAAAAACCTCAGAAATATCTTGGCAAACTATAACAACATGTAGCTCTAAGGGTAATGAAAATAAGTAAGGGATTGAGTAGCTACCTTATGAGCAGAGACTAAAAGTTGTACGAGTCTTCAGCAGTGGAAGGAGAAGGCTGGGAAAAAATGTGATGAAAGGCTACGAAACCATGAAAACAGTGGATAAGGTAAAGACAGTTCTTCCATTCACTCTATCCTGTAATATGAGAATGTAATAAAAATTATAGAACGTCAGCTTAAAACAGAAAAAAATATTTTTTAAACACAAGGTAGAATTGTAGACTTGTAGAATCACCAGGTTGGAAGAGACCCACAAGATCGTAGAGTCCAACCATTCCCATCAATCACTGAACCACGTCCCTCAGTGCCTCATCCACTGCTGAAGACACTGGATAGACCATGGACCAGTAAAGCCTTTCTTACATGCTTAGAATAAAAATAAGAGCTCTGTTTAAGCACCAGCATCGATCTGATCTACATCACTAGTCCTCAAAGTGAACATGAAGCTTGAACTGTTAAGTTTGTTGTTAAAATAACTTAAGAAGTCAGTGCTACTTGATCTTGGCCTCAGAAAAGCAAAAATTAAGTATGCCTAATGAAAGCAATTTCAGTAAATGATGGTCCCTCTCTACAGGAATACTGCTGCTTTCTGAATGCCACGGGTTTGTGGTTACTTCATTTTAAATATACAGCTTGTATGTTTTAAGATTTTATATCTTGTGATGTGAAAGTGCTACAGGGTTGTAGGTGCTTACAAATTTACAACCAGGCTTAACCTAGAAACCAGCACACAGCAGTGTATTATAGCCCCTTGGAAATACAGTGGTGCCAATAATAATTCCCAACGCACTGGTTTATTTTTACATTTATGATGTAGAGAAGTCCAGGCTATAAAACTCATTTTGTTGGCGTGAAATGGGGATGATTATGTGAGGTTTTGTGGAGGATGAGCTCACAAAAGATCAGTAAATTTTCGGCACATTAGCCATAATTATACACAGATGCAATTCTTTCTCTGTCACCATTTAAAACAATATTATAAAAGACACCCTATCTCTCTATTTGCTTGCTTCATGAGAAATAGAAAAGTAGTTGACAAAATGCATGTTTAAAGCAAATATATAACGTATATCAGTAATGCCATCATCCACATGCTAAGGAATTCAGTAGAATACCCTGTTTCTAGGGGAATATCTAAAAAAATTCTTCACTGAAAGGGCACTGGGCACTGGAACAGGCTGCTCAGGGAGGGGGTTGAGTCACCTTCCCTGTAGGGGTTTAAGGTGCAGGTGGACGAGGTGCTGAGGGACATGAGTTAGTGTTTGATAGGAACGGTTGGACTCGATGATCCAGTCAGTCTCTTCCAACCTGGTTGTTCTATGATTCTATGATTCTATGAAAACATTCATCCTAGAAAAAAATTAACTATGATTTGCAAGCTAACTGTTCTGGATTCTGTTTGACTAAGGAGGAGAGGTTAGGTCTGGGCTTTTTACTTTGCTGCTACATCTTAGAACCACGTTGCAAAACTTCAGACACACAAGAGTCTGACTCATCCGTGTTTCCATTTTGAAGGTCACTTTGCTGGATGGACTGAGTTTTCCAGGCAGCTTTCACAAACCCCACGTTGGTAGCCTCAGCTCTGCAGGTAGGATCAGGTTAGCCCCAGCAATGGTCTCTGCATCAGTAGGTAGAGCAGACTGAAAGGAAAGGATTTGTGGCATGAAAGATTTAGCTCTGAAAGCTTAACATCCACATCTGGCTTCCAAAAAGGTTTACTTAGGGCTACTTCTAGCCTAGTCTTGTGAGGTTAGGTGTGCTCTTGGAGCATATTATCTAGTTTAATCTCAACCAAAAGGAATCTAGTTCCAATGCTTTGATATTGCTTTTTGTTGGACTCGATGATCCGGTGGGTCTCTTCCAACCTGGTTGTGCTATGATTCTATGATTCTATGAAAGGTGTAATGGACTCTCCAGAAGCAAAGGCCAAAATGCTAACGGTGAAATGCAGCCATCAGCACCATCAACACACAAACTTAGTTACATTTCATTATCACAGAATCACTAGGCTGGAAAAGACCCACAGGATCATCATCCTCGTCAAGGTTGGACTCGATGATCCGATGGGTCCCTTCCAACCTGGTTGTTCTATGATTCTATGATTTGCATCAGAATAGTGCTTCTAACCTTCCTCGAGCATGAGACCCGATAAGACCAGGGAAGCTGTAAGATATCTAAGCAACCATGAATTTCATAAAACAGCATAAAAAAAAAGTTGTTTGCATATGTAAATATTTGCTTTAACTGCAGTTATCCACCAGATGGTGTCCCACAACATATCCTGTAGGAGATTCCTGGAGGAACAAGGGATGGTTCTAAATCTATTTCACTCCTATCCTTGATTTTTGAAACTCACAACTATTTTTTCAGTACTTGAATACTCAAGAGCAAACGTCAAATTTTATCAAAATGCCATAACTGGAGAAAATAATGGTTAGTGCTGCTCCTGATCGCTGCATTACATTTTACTCATTTTTGTCTCTCAGTCATCCATGGAGGCAGGAGGCTCTTGAGTGTCCGTATTTTATTAAAAGTGTAGAAGAACTGCCTGGTTTAGAGAATACTGACACCAAACTAATCAATTCAAGCTGGTTTGGGAAAAGGTCAGGCTTATATAAATAGAAAATATTCAACAGTCTACTCAATGACAAAATTTTGAAAAAGGGAAGCCGCTAAAAAGTGGGAAAATAGCTCCTCGTGATTAATGGCTCAGTGGTAGAAGAATGTTGCCCATACGCATCTGTGTCCCAGACCAAGCGAAGGAGATGGTTTATCTCCTGCCAGCACAAAAGGAAGATCTTACAATGGAGAATCTTCACTTAGGCTGCCTCACAGAGTCTGTAGGAACAGTCAGAAAAAGAAATATGCCAGACTGAAAAAAAAATCTCACAGAAAGAAGATGAGAATTTCATTTTTTTACAGAATAGGGCTACAGGTGTGTGTCCGAACGGAGTTTAGTTTTGTATTTACAAAGTGTACAACATCACTGTAAATCCTCTACTGGCAGAATAATAAGACAAAAAGAAGCAAATGCAAATAAACTAAAAATAAACCCAATGGTTCCTGTAGTTTCTCATTCATTATGTATCTGTTAACTAAACTGAAAGAGCTCATGGCAATAGCCTTTACTACCACCTCTACAAAATGCTTCATAAATGCTTGATATTCAAGCAAATGCTTTTGATGCTTTTTCAAAATTAGGAGTCTAAAGCTGCTTCTTAAATCAATAGTCTGGCTCTCAGTTGTACCAAGTAGTCAACCATATCTCTTGAGTCAGTAAGAACCACAGTGTTCAACTTATTAATGTAAGAGACATATGTCTGCAGACTTTTCCTGTCACCTTTGCCACTTCTCTCACCAAGATATTCTCCCCTTCTGTTTCCTCTTTCTTCTGCAGTGTGAGAACTGTTGCCAGCAAGCTACTTCTCTCTTGACCAAATACATAATCAGGGGTAAAAGAAAAGTTAACCCCATACCGTGTAGATCCCACACTCACAGTGGTGACAGATTCAGTTCATTTTGAATATCAACATTTCTTTTCCTGGTGTCTTTTTCAGCATCTGCTTTGGATGGTGAGGAGGAAGGTTCTGGACCTACCAGAAGGTTCAGGAGGTGGCTCCACTGCTCCATGTCCTCCCTCTGCTCCTGCTTTGTGCATGGGGTTGTTTAGCCTAGAGAAGAGGAGGCTGAGAGGAGACCTCATTACTCTCTACAACTACCTGAAAGGAGGTTGTGGAGAGGAGGGAGCTGGGCTCTTCTCCCAAGTGACAGGGGACAGGACGAGAGGGAATGGCCTCAAGCTCCACCAGGGGAGATTTAGGCTAGAGATTAGGAGGAAGTTTTTCACACAGAGGGTGATTGGGCATTGGAATAGGTTGCCCAGGGACGTGGTTGAGTCACCTTCCCTGGAGGTGTTTAAGGGACGGGTGGATGAGGTGCTGAGAGACATGGTTTAGTGTTTGATAGGAATGGTTGGACTCGATGATCCGATGGGTCTCTTCCAACCTGGTGATTCTATGATTCTATTCTATGATTCTATATCAATCCTTCTCCCAGCAGACATCCCCTCAGCACAGTTCTGGGCCTCAGCCCCATCCAACTTTTAGACATTTCTCGATTACCATGATTCATGAGGGCTCATGGACTTCTTTTGTGGAGAACTGACCCAGAATGAGAAATACGTAACAGTTCCATAAACAGGAAAGTCCCTAGAAACTCAGGCTTCTTTTGACTTTAAGTAATAGATTTCTGTGAAATGGTTGAGGTAGAACTCATAATTTGATACGAAAGTGATTAGTAATGATGTGCAGCTATTTGGAGCCCAGTTTCATTCTACGCTTCATCTGTGGTTCAGTATATTCTGTCTCAAATATTCTCATTGCTTTCAACTCTTTGTATTTAAACCTTGTTTATTAATAAATCATAGAATCATATGAAGAGATCCACTGGGTCATCGAGTCCAACCATTCCTATCAAACAGTAAACCAGTCCCCTCAGCACCTTGTCCACTTGTCCCTTACCCACTTTTCTGTCCCCCCTCACTTTTTATTTTACTTCTCAGTGAGATCTACAGCACTTATGAAACATTAGGAGCATCTGTACGTACCCTGAAGTGGTTTAAATGTCAGCATTCACTGCCTTTTTTTCCTTGGTATGCACCTGGACTGCAGCAATCTGCTGGTATGTGGGGCACCAGTCTAATTGCTAAGGCCTTCTGCAGATTCAAGAGTTTACCCTGATGGAATACAGAAGAAATATACCTCTAGGGGATGGAAATTTTGGTCTGAAACCACAGCACTCGCCTGAACACGTAACCTTGCCCTGCTTCACATCAAATGACACCAACCTTCATCCCACAAGGTCTAGGAACATGTTAGTTTCATGAAAGCACTGTGTCCTGTTTTGTGTCTAGCTTTAGAATCAAAGACAATATCTGTATTATTTATTCACAAACCAGTACATTTCACTGAAATTGGTCTGATCAGTCTGGAATTTCTACTGTAAGATGCTTCAAGACAGAATTAATAATTGGATTGTGTAGACGTATAAAGAACCAGCATCCAATTAAATATCATCAACTGGCCTGAAATGGGCACACTTGTTACCTGAGGATTGGTGGGAATGGTTGGACTCAATGATCCGGTGGGTCTCCTCCATCCTGGTGATTCTATGATTCTATGATCTTCATGTATTAAAAAACCAGGGGTGGGTGGAGTCCAACTCAACTAATTTTTCAGCAGGATCTATTTGCATGTTGCAGAAAAAAAATTACAAATGATGGGGACACACATAACTGTTTTTATAAAGGTATTCTTTGATTCTGCTGAGAATTTAACAGCATTGCTCTTAAATCAGATTTTTGTCATGAATGCTTTGATGTTTTGCACTCTGTCTATAGTGGCCCTCATACCATGTTCTTTGAGATGAAAATAGGTCCTTTGTGCTCAGCTGAGTAGTTTGGTGGCTGTCTGAGAGACTGAACTGCTGAGGCCGCTCCTCGAATCCTGTGTTCAGTTGTGGACCGCTCAGCACAAGAAGGATGTTGAGGCTCTGGAGCGAGTCCAGAGAAGAGCAACGAAGCTGCTGAAGGGGCTAGAGAACAGGCCTTATGAGGAACGTTTGAGAGAGCTGGGGGTGTTTATCCTGGAGAAGAAGAGGCTGAGAAGAGACCTCATTGCTCTCTACAACTCCCTGAAAGGAGGTTGTAGAGAGGAGGGAGCTCTGACCTCTTCTCCCAAGGGACAGGGGACAGGACGAGAGGGAATGGCCTCAAGCTCCGTCAGGGGAGATTTAGGCTGGACATTAAGAGGAAGTTTTTCACAGAAAGGGTCATTGGGCATTGGAATAGGCTGCCCAGGGAGGTGGTTGATTCAGCTTACCTGGAGGTGTTTAAGGGACAGGTGGACAAAGTGCTGAGGGACATGGTTTAGTGTTTGATAGGAATGGTTGGAGTTGATGATCCGGTGGGTCTCTTCCAACCTGTTGATTCTATGATTCTATGAAAGAAATAAAAGAAGGCTTAGCAAGTGCTGATGCCTCCTGTTCCTGTACCTTTACAAGGGATAGTTCCGAGTAGCATTAGAGATCTTCAAGAAATCTTTTTGCAGCCAAACCTTCAGGCTAAAGATAAGTTGTACATTTTTAATAGCAAGAGTGAATTTCCAAATTAACAGAAGAGACGGATTCTGTGTTTACTGAGGTTTTCCTTCACATTTCAGTATGTTTCTGAAACACATTCTTTATTCAAACACAGGTTATGAAATCCAGTAGAAATTGCCTCCATGTATGGACTGTATATAATCATCCAGCAATCTCCCTTGCCTTCCCAACATTAAAAACACTTTGGGAAATGAGGTAAAATCAGATCCATACTCATTTTACTCTGCCATTTAAAAAAGAGTAACAAATAACATTGAAATATTTTTCATGAGTGCATCAAGTATTTTGCTGTATTTGTAGGTTTAGAAGGAATAATTTGCATAATTTTTTGTGGCTTCCATAGTCTCAGATTCTTGGGCTCTGTGAATACTTCCTTGCTTTAATGACTGTAAAGCTGATGATAGAAATTAAACCACCTTCATGGAACAACTGAAGTGGACACATTATATTCTGTGGTTCTTTTAAAGATTTCAGCCAAAATCAATTTTCTTTCTTTAACGTTCCCCCTCCAATGAAAATCTCAGAAACAATGAAAATTTCCATTCCAAACTGACAAGAAAAAGAGCCTTTTTCTAAACAGTTATCCTTGAAACAAAGAAATACTGTATAAAAGACCTTACAGCCTGTGGCACAGAACAGCTCACAACTTGGCCAGTAGACTGTGTATGGAAAAGAAAAAAAGCAATTTTAATGAACAATAGGTCCCAAGAAACCGCATCGATTGTTATCATTGCTTTCTTTTCAAATTAAAATGGTCTGATTGTAAAAGAATTCTTCCAAAATCTCATCCAAAAAAAAAAAAAGGAAAGTATGTAGATTATGGCTTACAATGAGAAAGATAAAAAGAAATTTATATTTTAAGATGTTTTATATATCTGTAATATGCAAGTTGTTCTTCGTCTGTAATTGTTCTATTGATAATTTACTTTAAATGCCCTTTGGCAGGAGTGAGGTAGCACCGAGTACATAAAACAAGAATCACCGTGATCTGTTTCTTCTGGTGAAACACATTTTATTTTGTTAAGACTTTTGTCTCAATGTACAACAATGCAATTTCAATTTGATTTAAGGCTTCTAATGCCATATACAAGTCCATTATTTTTCCATTCTTATCTAACTGCATTTCAATGAGTGGTGCAGCTTGTACTGAGCTTTTTTGGAAGGTTTCAACAGTAACAGAATTTTAGTCTAGTGTTTTGGGCCGAAACTGAGGTTGTCCAGGGTACGTGTTTTGCCTCCGTGTCTGCTTGTTGCTCCCCATGCAGTTTAGTCACATTTCATAGAATCATAGAATCACCAGGTTGGAAGAGACCCATCGGATCATCGAGTCCAACCATTCCCATCAAACACTAAACCATGTCCATTTGGGTGGTTATGAATGAATACAGTTTCCAAACTCTACTGGGACCTTTCAGGATTGAAAGTGCTTTATAAATGTAAAAGATTGTATTATTACAGCTGCGTCGAGGAGAGAAGTTGCGTTTAGCAGCGCATTGGAAAATAAAACCTACAGAAATTTATTAGAAGCTTAATTTTGTTTCCAAACCACAGCCACTAGAGATTAAAATTTTTTTATCTAGAATTACATGTGCCAAATTTTGATGAGATGAAATCCCCCCCTCCCCATTTAAAAGAACAGGATTGACCACAGTCCTACTGTAGACTTTAAAGTAACCTGTGTTATTAGGTTTTCTCCACATTCCAACCCATCTGCCCGAGGGTATTAAACCCGACTTTCATCTCCGTGAGGTTCAGGATTTCCAAATCCAAGCCATAAGGTCCTGTCTAGACTACAAGCTGGAAAGTGGCTTTGCCTGCACACATGCGCACACCAAGCCACATGTCCCACAAATTTTCCATCTCTGCTTTTGAATGCAGCCCACTCCCAGCTCGGGTTTAAATAATCTGCACTGTCACAAGGAAAAAAACCACCTCCCAGCAGTAGCCGATGAGCATTTCATAGAATCATAGAATCATAGAACAACCAGGTTGGAAGGGACCCATCGGATCTTCTAGTCCAACCATTCCTGTCAAATTTGCTGTGATTGATTTTGCCTGGGTGCAGGCACAGCCGACTCCTGAACAAAAGCTGAGCCCACAGAAAGCCACGGAGTATAATTTCTGAATGTAGAGAGAGTTTTCCCACCTCCTGGCACTCGTACTAAAATAATGGTATTAGTTTAAGGGTTTGTGGTGTGAATTATGGGAGAGTTGGGTCTTGAGAATATCCCGAGACGCACACACACGCTTGATAGTTCTAGACACAAATCCTAGACATAAAAAAACATAGCAATGCCCCCAAATCACACAATTAGATTAATGAGATATTTTTGAGCACACCACCAACTTTTGATGCTGGAGCCCAAACCAATTACGGTTCAGGATGCAGCCTGAACGGCTGCTATGCAAAGATTATGTGCGCTGCAAAGCTGAAGGCTAGATTGGGAGAGCAAACTCAGTCCTCCTGCTCCTCAGATGTTTCGCTGAATAGGTAATAAGGCAAACAAAAAGCAACTTCAATCCTCTGCAACATCCCCAGCCCAAAAGGACCTTAATAACCAAGAGTAATCCTGAATTATGATTACATTAAGCAGCCTCCGTATCCCTGGGACTGTCTTCCTTCCTTTAATCTTTGTGTGTGGGATAATTAAGATATTTTGAAGTTCTTTCATGCTGGAGTTTCACAAAGTGGTGTTTAGTCTTTTGCGGTGATGTGGTATTAAGTCACTGCTACGCAGCCTATTGTATCAAAATAAAGAACAGTTAGTGATACAAAAGAGGACTCATGGGAATGGAGGATTCCCAAGCCTACCTCGCGAGGACAATCCCAGATTTCCTACTTTGTGGCATGAGGTTGAAATTGGAGTCTCAGTGCTTCATGTCCACAGGAAGAATCATAGAATCATAATCATAGAACAACCAGGTTGGAAGAGACCCACTGGATCATTGAGTCCAACCATAAAGAAGAAATAAGAAATGTATGTAGGAGGGGAAGGAGGCTTCCAGGGCATGAACTAAACTGTCAGGAATAAAGAGAAAAAGTCACCTCTCAGCTGTTTAGAATGACGACTGGAGAAGGGCTGACTCCCCATTATAAGCACCCGTGTGCTGACATTAATCATAAACATTAAGTAATGAAAAAAACTGAGAAATGTAAACCCCTAAACAAGCTGAATAAAGCAAATATTTTATAACCATACTACTCATAAATAGGATGAGTTCTCTTTAACAGGGAAACGTGCATCTAATAATGCTAATTAAATAAAAGCTAATAAAAAGACCACATTGGTTGCTGCGTACAGACAGTTATAATTCATATTGGCCTTTTAGGCCGAACTAGTGGAACATTTTCCTGTGTTGGTGGTGACATTCCATGGCTTTATTTACGTCGTAGGCTCTGAGATCTCATATGCCACCTATGGGACAGATGTTTTAAGTTAATTTAATGTGCACACCATGAGCACAGATTATCGGAACACTGCCAGCTAGTCTCTTGGTGATTGTTTTACTGCACGGATGCTCTAAACTTTGAGACAGCTGAAAGATTTCTATTGACTCTTTGATAGGAATGGTTGGACTCGATGATCCGGTGGGTCTCTTCCAACCTGGTGATTCTATGATTCTATGATTCTATGACTTCAGCAAGGTTTGAACTGAACCCTTAAAAAAAGTTAAAGGTGCAGCAAAAGCCTGCATAGTTCTTCCTTCTGACAATTTACAAAACAAATAATCTCTCCAAACAGTAATTGCTTTCTATAACGTAAAATAAAATGAAGTATTTCGTGGCCATATACACCTCTGTCGTCACTAACAATTTCATCCACTTATGTTTGTTTATACTTGTTGACTAAGTGAGTAGTAATAAAATAACCACTTTCTCCACTTCGCTTAAGAACAAGGAAAGTCATTAAAGTCTTATTGAGTAATTTAGTTCCGGTAGAATCATAAAATCGTAGAATCATAGAATCACCAGGTTGGAAGAGACCCATTGAATCATCGAGTCCAACCACTCCTATCAAACACTAAACCATGTCCCTCAGCACCTCGTCTACCCGTCCCTTAAACACCTCCAGGGAAGTTGAATCAACCACCTCCCTGGACAGCCTACTCTAATGACCAATGACCCTCTGTGTGAAAAACTTCCTCCTAATCTCTAGCCTAAATCTCCCCTGGCGGAGCTTGAGGCCATTCCCTCTCGTCCTGTCCCCTGTCCCTTGGGTGAAGAGCCCAGCTCCCTCCTCTCTACTACCTCCTTTCAGGGAGTTGTAGAGAGTAATGAGGTCTCCCCTCAGCCTCCTCTTCTCCAGGATAAACACCCCCAGCTCTCCCAGCCACTCCTCATAGGGCCTGTTCTCCAGCCCCTTCACCAGCTTCATTGCTCTTCTCTGGACTCACTCCAGAGCCTCAACATCCTTCTTGTGCTGAGGGGCCCAGAACTGAACACTGGATTCAAGGAGCAGCCTCACCAGTGCTGAGCCCAGAGGGAGAAGAACCAACCTGGCCCTGCTGGTCACACTGTTTCTGATCCAAGCCAAGATGCCATTGGCCTTCTTGGCCACCTGGTCACACTGCTGGCTCATGGTCAGTCGGCTGTCAACCAACACCCCCAGGTCCCTCTCCTCCTGACAGTTTTCCAGCCAGACTTCTCCCAGTCTGTAGCTCTGCATAGGGTTGCTGTGCCCCAAGTGCAGGACCTGGCATTTGGCCATGTTAAACCTCATCCCATTGGACTCAGCCCATGGATCCAGCCTGTTTAGGTCCCTTTGCAGAGCCTCCCTACCCTCCAGCAGATCAACACTTCCACACAGCTTTGTGTCATCTGCAGACTTGCTAAGGGAAGTAGAATCATAAAATCATAGAATCATAGAATCACCAGGTTGGAAGAGACCCACTGGATCATCGAGTCCAACCATTCCTGTCAAAAGTAGTTCAGTTTCAGTTCGTTTTCAACAGGCCTTATTATGACACTCAGTTTCAACAGGAATTTTGTACTGGGTTGCCCAGAACAAAATACTTGGAGTAAGATATCCGTCTTTTATATTCTCCATCTTATTTTTTAGGAGGAGCACAGAATACCTATTGTATACACAATTCATAACATGTTACTTATATAAATGTGGTACAGTTGACGTAAGAAGCAGATGTAAATGCAGATATAGGTTAGTGTAGGGGCAACCTAGAAGTTCACGTAGGCATTCGAGATATAACAGCATTTACTGACAGTCTCTACAATGACAAAACAGAAATTATGGTGTGACTGATGGGATATATAGAAGCAGAAGTAATTTTGAGTAATTTTCCTTTAAGTAATTTTGAGTAATTTTCCTTTGAGCAATTTTCCTTTTACTAATTTTGAGTAATTTCCCTTTAAATAATTTCTTTAAAGGAAAAAAAACCCCAAACCTTGCAGATATGGTTCTTTGCCATGCAAGGAACTCTAGAGCAACGATTTCATCTGTCGTAGAGACGAATAAAATTCTTTTCCACTCTTTTTTCATAGAATCATAGAATCATAGAACAACCAGGTTGGAAGAGACCCATCGGATCATCGAGTCCAACCATTCCTATCAAACACTATCAAACACTTTTGCATATATATGGGTGAGAAATGCATTGGCAATTACTACCTAACAGAAAATCCTCAGATATCTGATAAAATGTGTCCCCAAAACGCCTCCTACACCTGCTTGATCTACCAGCTCTTTATGACGTTGTGCAGTATGTGGCCTTAATAAGCATCTCAAATCTTTATGGTTGGACTCGATGCTCCGATGGGTCTCTTCCAACCTGGTGATTCTATGATTCCTCTGTTGGTTGCTAAACGTGCCTCCTGCACAGAGGAACAAGCAGGATAGACATGAAAATGTCACCAAGCCCCATCAGCTTAATAGAGTCTGTGTCAGAAAAAGTAAAGGATGGAGACAGGATGGGATGTTAATTCCATTTGGCTGCACAACAAGTGGATGGAAATAATTACCTGTGATTCTAAACACTGAATGGGAGCTGGAAGGCATTTTGCCTTCCTGTTCCCATTCAGTGTTTAGAATCACAGGTGATTGGACTCGATGATCCAGTGGGTCTCTTCCAACCTGGTGATTCTATGATATAAGATGAGATCTAGATTTTAGGTGAAAACTACCAGAAAGAAGGACACTCAGTGTGAGAAACCATTGGAAATATTCCTCCTGAAAACCAAATTCATATATTGGCAGTTGTGAAAGGTTTATTTGCACGATGCTTCCACATTAGGATACAGTTTAGAAAAGCAGCCGTCGGAAAAAAAACTTTGAAGAATCGCCAAGTCTAAGGAGACAAACACAATGTTGTGACGTTTTCTTTCTTGAACACCATTTATATAAACCATAGAATCACCTGGTTGGAAGAGACTCACAGGATCATCGAGTCCGACCATGTCATCTAACCCTCTAAAGTCCCAAAATAAATGTTGCTCACCATAACCAGATTTTGCATTGGAAAAGCATTATTCGATGGCTAAAGATTATAGACATAAATAGCGATGAGGCTCTGAATACGGTGAGACGTGCTCTCGATGGTCCCTGTTCAGCTTCTGGACTCTGATGTCAGGTGCAAGAGTGACAAGGATGACTCTCACGGTCAGTTCTGAACAGCACAAGCAAAGTTTAATCTTTCACTGAATCACCGAATCACTAGGTTAGAAAGGACCCACTGGATCATCGAGTCCAACCGTTCCCATCAATCAATCAATCAATCAATCACTTTGGAGATGTAATAATGTTAAATTCATCCTTGCTGATTATCTCTGCTGAACAGCAGCTTCATTGTTTAGTTGTTTTGTAACCATGTTAATTTAACGACATTTTAATTCTAAATTCTAACCTACTGCGATCATATAGATACATAGAACCTATTAGCTGAAGAGTGAAATCCCAGTGCACTTCGGGCGAGAGGATGGTTTTGCTTAAAACTCTGTGATTAAGCAAGTGCAGCTAATATTTGTTTATTACCATAAAAGCAAAGTGGAGACTTCTAAGCTTAGATGAGATAAGATAAGTAATCCTTTAAAACCTAATGTCTGCTTAAGGCAGGGATTATCCTGCTGCTGTTGAACCGCCACTATTAAAAGTCAAGATTAATAAAAGAAAAAAATATCAAAATTGAGCAGATGCAAACTAACATCTGTTTAGATTTTCTTCTGCCACTATACAGAGTCTCAGGATATGAGGATTTTTTTCTGACTTTGATTGAAGGAGAGATTTTGAAATCCCAACACCTTCTGCTACAAAGAATTTGCATTCTTTGCTCTTCCCTGAAGTGTTTTGGTATTAAATATTACATAGAACCCGGAGAATGGGTGGAATGTCCTGAATATTCATTCCCACCTCTCAGCTTTATGGCAATGGCATTTTTCACCGTCATAGCCAGACTGAGTGTGCACATGTCTCTAGATATTATGTTTTTTGTGTGAGTCAACGACAGCAGATTCTCAGTGTAAAAATGCCTAAAGAAAATGTAAAGTGTTTAGCTCTAGAATTTCAGAAACTTGACTCTCAGTATGAATTTTGCTTCTTTATTACTTAAGGCTGCACTGCAGTCATAGTAAGTTGAGTAAAAAATATTTTTTTTTTTTTGTTTTTAAAGAGACCCTAGAGCATTCCAGCGAGGAGCTCGTCAACTGGCAGGGATCTATCAGCTATTCCTGTTCCATTTTCTTTTACATGTGAATTCAAGGTAATTAAAATTGCTGGAAAGGAAGTCTGGAGTGAGCTGTAGTGTTTGCGTAGGCAGGTGATACTTGGTTCTGTGTCTTAGTTTCATCGAGCTGACTCACCCATTTATTCCATGAAACAGTTTGGGACTAAAAGAGGACGAAGCGATTGAAACTAACCTCAGGTAGGAAGGAAATATCAGTCGCTGGGAGTAGAAACCAACACGTGACATGATACTCTCATACATCCTTTGAGATCTTGATTTTAATTAACATTCCCAGTGTTCAAAGAGAGATACTAGGGAGACTGTTGGCTTATAACAGATCCCACACGTGCAATTAAGACATTTTCAGCACTGTACAAATGCACCGTGACACTGGATGGGGTCATATTAGTAAAATAAGATGTATACTCTTTGTTCAGTGATAGGAATGGTTGGACTCAATGATCCGGTGGGTCTCTTCCAACCTGGTGATTCTATGATTCTATGATTCTATGATTCCAGTTCATAGGTTACAAGTGAAACCCTGATACCGAGCGCACGGTACCTCTGTGAATTTGGCAGGGAGAGGATTTACACGGTATTTCAATTATTAAAATTCTAACATGGGGCCAGGTTTTGCCCTCAGGTACTTCCTTCATTTCAGCAGGGAGTTGTGTGCCTCTTTATCTGATGGAAGAACTTGGACTCTGAACACTTCAGGTGAAGGGAACTTTTTTTTTTTTGCCGCAACAAGAATCTGCAATTGTCAAATCTAAAATCTGAACACAGCAGGGAAGGTTCCTCACCAGGAGACTGGTAACTGCTCTGTTTTGATAAGGCAAAGCAATTTCCTTGTAAGGGGGTGGGAGATGGAGCAGAAGGAAGGAAAGAGGGATATTCATCCAGATTCCTCGGAGGCTTGTTTTTAAATTACGACTCTGGATCTAACAACAGGTTTGGCAAGTGTTTGCCGAGGAAATCCTGAAACTCCGCCAGGTTTTTGGAGCTGGGTTGGTGTAGAGTGTGCATTTTTTAAATACACTGTAATCATTTCAGACCACGTAATTAGAAACACAAAGCAGCTCGCTGAAACGTAGTGATATATTAAGAGTTCAGTTAATTACACATAAAGAAACAAGAAAGACTTCAAAAACCTTTGCTCGGTTTGTGTTTTATTTGCAACTGGGGCAGTGCTGATGGGCCTTTGCCTGCTTAACACTGAGTAGGAGTTTCAGAATTTTAACCTGAGGGGAAAATTTTCAAAAAGCATTTAAGCGACCGGCTCACTGAAAATCAATAGGACTTTCACTCCTTACGGCAACATTTTAGAAGGTATGTAGGTACAGGAGTCCAGTCGATTTCAATGTGTAGGTATATTAAAAAAATCCTGCTTTATTGCCCTAAATCTCTTTAAAAAATAAGTGGGTTTTGTCACCTCGGAGCTCGTGAAAATGTTACCCCAAATAAACAAACTGTTATTCTCCCATTTTTTTTTTCATTTGTTAAACGCTGTTTTGTTTCTCTTCCCTCTTCAATCATAGAATCATAGAACAACCAGGTTGGAAGAGACCCACTGGATCATCAAGTCCAACCATTATCAAATCCAATCAATGTCCTCAGAAAACCATAAAACATGTTTCAGGTGATAATAAAGCCACATTGTCTTCAAGCTGGTCTTAAAAGTCTTACTGCAAATGCTCAAGGAGAGGTGGCAATTAAAATTAGTGCAGATGGTTCTTCGCTTTCTTGTAAATTTTCCGAGAATTTCAGAATAAACTTAAATATTTTCCCATTTCCTGTCTTTTTCAATAGCAGTGATAAATTTCCTCCTCTGAAGCCGCAGCCTGACCTAAATTATTCTGCCTTACATTATGTATCAGCGCAAGCAGAAATAAATAAAACTGCAGTACAAAATCTTAGGGAGATGAATAAGACATAAATCAGAACTAATTAGTCATTCTCACTAATGAGAATATAAGTTATGTTTTCCATTCAATCCCTCAGATGTAATTTACTGAGAACATTAAAAGTACCACTTAGTGTAGGAAAAACCTCAGTATTCAAAAAAAAATCTTTGAAAATTTACAGAGCAGGTGTATCCTGCTTCTATAAAATATTTTCTGTGTGAGCTTTAAAACTATTCTGACTTGTTGCACGACAGCTTACAAGTTCTCAACAGTTGCTTTTATTACAATTTTTACCTCCCTTTCAGGAAAGTCCTCTTATCATGCTCCAAATCACATTTTACGCTGCGTTGAAGCTCATTACTAATACACTCACTGCTTAACAGAAAATGTCCTGACAGCTATTTCTGGTTTTAGGTCATAAATGTCGGTGGATGAGCTGCTGAGGGTTTAGTGTTTGATAGGAATGGTTGGACTCGATGATCCGGTGGGTCTCTCCCAACCTGGTGATTCTTTGATTCTATGAAAAACTGGGAATTCCTTCTTACTTTGTGCATCCTCGGTGAACACGTGGGTTGTAAAGGCTCTCTGGCCGTCATTTGTACTTGTCAGCGCAAACCCTCCTGTTCCCTGTGGCTGTTTTGTGCTGCTAGACAGGTGTGTGCTCTCCACACAGAACTCTGCCCCTTGGACATCATTAGAGTGTCTAAGAAACACAGGGGATGGGATCCTGACAGACTTATAAATGACCATGGAGAAGGGACTTCTCTTTAGGGATCTTTACAGAACATAGAATCACAGAATCATAGAATCACTAGGTTGGAAGAGACCCATCGGATCACTGAGTCCAACCATTCACATCAATCACCAACCCATGTCCCTCAGTACCTCGTCCACCCGTCCCTTAAACTCCTCCAGGGAAGGTGAATGAACCCCCTCCCTGGGCAGCCTCTGCCAGTGCCCAATCACCCTTTCTATGAAATATTTTTTCCTAATGTTCAGTCTGAACCTCCCCTGGTGGAGCTTGAGGCCATTCCCTCTCGTCCTGTCCCCTGTGCCTTGTATTATTCTGCATCGATTGAGAGAAGTGTGATTTTTTTTCCACCACAGAGAATGGAGGAAGCAAGATACAAGGTGTGGACAACTCCAGATACCATCCTAAGAGTGAAGCAAGGCTGTCAAGATACCAGAAACAGGTAAGTTGAAAAAAAGTTGCAGTTAAATGTCGTGCTTCTTCCTTGGGGACATGTAAAAACATTGAAATTAACCTGGTTAAGGGATTTCTTCCCTGTGCCTTCCCCACAGTCCTTGTTGAAGGGTCTGAATAAACAGTGGTCTCCGTTCAGAATGGAGCTTTCAAGGACCCTTACGATCAGTGGAATCCATTCTCCTGGGCCCTTCCCACCGGGCACTAAACCCCTCTAGCCACTGAGGTAGAGTCCGTGTGCCCTGGCTGAGCTGAAGCGTCATAATTGAAGATAAAGGAGAGAGAATTTATTGCCTAGGACTCAAAAGCATCGAGCGTTTTATAGATCAATAAGAACATCCTGAGTTATGCCCAGAGGCAAAAAGGAAGCCAGTTCAGACTTCAAAGACCTTGTGTAATATATTCCTTATGGCCAATAGTAGAGACTGAGTACAGAGCAATGTTATACACAGGACACTGACTCTGCTAGAATAAGGACTGACCAGACCTTGCATGGGCCTATCTCTCCATCTTTCCCTTTTACAACTTATTACAATCATCTAGGTAATGACAGGAAAAAACATTTTAAGTCTAGGAACCTGTTCATAGAATCATAGAATCACCAGGTTGGAAAACACCCACTGGATCATCGAGTCCAACCATTCCTATCAAACACTAACCCATGTCCCTCAGCACCTCGTCCACCCGTCCCTTAAACCCCTCCAGGGAAGGTGACTCAACCCCCTCCCTGGGCAGCCTATTCCAATGTCCAATGACCCTTTCCGTGAAAAACCACCTCCTAATCTCTAGCCTAAATCTCCCCTGGCGGAGCTTGAGGCCATTCCCTCTCGTCCTGTCCCTTGGGAGAAGAGCCCAGCTCCCTCCTCTCCACAACTTTCTTTCAGGTTTTGATTGGAGAGAAGGAAAGAATTAAGTTTAAATTTCTATAACCCTCCACAGAAAGAGAGAGAAGGCTCTGGGGAGACCTTAGAGCAGCTTCCAGTGCTGAAACGGGCTGCAGGAGAGCTGGGGAGGGGTTCTTGGGTGCAGAGGGAGGATGAGGGGAATGGTCCAAGCGAAGCATTAGGAAACACCTTCTGATTGTGAGGTTCACTCAGGAAGAATATTAAGATGTGTCTGACCAGCACCCCCTCCCCTCATCCGACCTCTAATCTTTCTCAGGAAGACTCATGAAAAAGTGAGGGGCTGCAAGCTCTAGGTTCTGATGAAAGAAAGTAGAAATCATAGAATCATAGAACAACCAGGTTGGAAGAGACCCATCGGATCATAGAGTCCAACCATTAAATCAAACTAACAGATAAACTCTTCAGGTGCTTCTTACCTTTCAAAGCAGGGAGGCTGACGGTACTGACCAAGGAACGGAAATAATGACATTTTCACGCAATATTTTTAACAAGTGGAAAATAAAAATGAAATCAAAGTAGTGCTTACGCATGGAAAAATGAGATAAACTGTATTATCTTTCCTGTGGCAAATTCAGGGCCAAATTTTCACCTTTGCAAAGGCTGCAAGAGGCTTGTCTCGAGGTTTTCTTTCTCTAAGTGACAAGACCAAGAGGAGGATGTGACAAACTTCATGGTTTTACACAGCCCAAATTTGAAAGTATGATTTTTAGCTTTTATTGAAAGCTGAAATGCTCGAGACTTTGCAAGCTCCTTGCAGACCCAGCCCTATAGCCACTCCAAGGTCTCATACATTTTTCCTGTGAGAAGATTATATGCCTTATTTCAAAGAAAACGGCTCTCAAGGAAACTTCTGACTTTCCCAAGCCTCATCTAATGTGGGAAAATCCTTCAGCTGGGAAGAGGTCCCCTGACTGGTATCCACAGGGAGTGTGGATAAAGGGAAAATGGGTCCCATGCTTTTAATTATATTGACTCTGTTCAGCACAGGAAAGGTAAGAGGTATGAAAATGTGTATGATTGGTGAATGTGAGAAAAAAATAAAATAAGTAGGACTTGAACACAGACAAAGTACAGCTTATTGTTAGCTGCTGTTGAAGAAAATGGCCAAATGGTGGGTCCTGCACTTGGGGCACAACAACCCTATGCAGAGCTACAGACTGGGAGAAGTCTGTCTAGAAAGCTGCCAGGAGGAGAGGGACCTGGGGGTGTTGGTCAACAGCGACTGACCATGAGTCAGCAGTGTGCCCAGGTGGCCAAGAAGGCCAATGGCAACGTGGCTTGTATCAGAAATGGTGTTACCAGCATGTCCAGGGAGGTGATTCTCCCTCTGTACTCAGCACTGGTGAGACTGCTCCTCGAATCCTGTGTTCAGTTCTGGGCCCCTCAGCACAAGAAAGATGTTGAGGCTCTGGAGCGAGTCCAGAGAAGATCAATGAGGCTGGTGAAGGGGCTGGAGAACAGGCCTTATGAGGAGCGACTGAGAGAGCTGTTTATCCTGGAGAAGAGGAGGCTGAGAGGAGACCTCATTACTCTCTACAACTACCTGAAAGGAGGTTGAAGAGAGGAGGGATCTGGGCTCTTCTCCCAAGGGACAGGGGACAGGATGAGAGGGATTGGCCTCAAGCTCCGCCAGGGGAGATTTAGGCTGGACATTAGGAGGAAGTTGTTCATGGAAAGGGTCATTTGGCACTGTCAGGGGCTGCCCAGGGAGGTGGTTGATTCACCTTCCCTGGAGGTGTTTAAGGGACGGGTGGATGAGGTGCTGAGAGACATGGGTTAGTGTTTGATAGGAATGGTTGGACTCGATGATCCGATGGGTCTCTTCCAACCTGGTGATTCTATGATTCTATGAAAAATAATGCTCAGGTATCGCTGGACTGTAATGTATATATAGTCTTTGATAATTTGCCTAAGAAAAAGTTCACTTTCTACCTATTTTTTTTTTTAAAGGGAAGGGAAACGCACATCTTTGCTTTTGTGGTTAAATAAGACATTCCATAGGAATGGAACTTGGAGCTCTGTCAGGGGTGAGCACAGATCCCACTCCTCCATACACTGCTGCGCTGAAAGATCTCACTCTGCCTTGCAACATTCTTGTTATTCCAGAACTGGGTTGGGCGAGAGTCATAATAGATGCAGGCACTCGACTCGACTTCCACACACACACGGTCCTGCCAGCAAAACTCACCTCACCTTGCAGTACTCCTCTTTTTCCTCTGTCTTTTAAGGAAATGTTATCCATTTGTTATCCATGGCTGGACTCGATGATCCGATGGGTCTCTTCCAACCTGGTTGTTCTGTGATTCATTTGGCAGTCACTGTGGATTTGTCCTTGCTGCTGAACTCCAGGGTAACTTCCTTAGTGATGCAAGAGAGAAGTGTTGCTGGTTCAGACAAATATCTGCTTGTGACTGGGATGGGACAATTGTCTTCTCTGAATGACAGACAGTAGAGGTAACTGAAATGGGTTCCACTCCTCTTCTACTTCTGGTCATTGGGCATTGGAATAGGCTACCCAGGGAGGTGGTTGATTCACCTTCCCTGGAGGTGTTTAAGGCACAGGTAGATGAGGTCCTGAGGGACATGGGTTAGTGTTTGACAGGAATGATTGGACTTGATGATCCGATGGGTCTTTTCCAACCTGGTGATTCTATGATTCTATGATTCTACTATCAAATAAAATCCAGGATGCTCTAGATATCAACTCATTTTCAAAGGCTCTAAGTGAGATTGGAGTCTAACCTTTACACAATGTGGTTGTGCTTTTTCCCAAGGGAAAGATTTCCTTTTAATTACAACACTATAGCTTTAACTGTTGATCACTGTTATTTTCATAGAATCATAGAACAACCAGGTTGGAAGAGACCCATCAGATCATCGAGTCCAACCATTCCTATCAAACACTAAACCAATTCCCTCAGGACCTCATCCACTCATGCCTTAATTTTATTTATAATGAAAATCTATTGAGGGAGAAAAAATCTCCATGAGAGAGACAAGCACTAGGCTACTGACACCATCCCAGTGACATTAGTGTTTGGATCTTAGCTGTGTCATTTTGTGTGAAATCAACTGAGTGTGTGATGCAGTAAAATAATGTGTCAAAATAAGGACTGTTCTTTCATCTTAGTTTCCTTTACCACACAAAATAACATATTAAAAATATAAGAATGCTCCAGGCAATGCGCAAAACTTAAAAAAAAAAAAAAGACGAGTTTGGTGAATGAGCATAGAGAGAAGCTGTGACTATGGATAAATTTGTACCAAGGAGCCTAGAGGAGATGCTTTTTCATTCAGGGTGATGCAGAAATAGAGACTTGGAACTCTACACACCAGGGAGAGAATATTCCCCTAGAACAAGCAGCTTCTAGAGCAGCGTTGATCAAAGCAGCATCATTTAAAGCATCTAGAGGCAGCTTTAAATTATTCATAACATTTTTTTAAAGAGATCTTGGTATAGAGTAGGCAGCATTTGTGCAGGCAGCAGTGTTCTGTGAGTTGTATAAACTTCTGCAGAGCTGAGAGGCTTTCTGAAAGTCCCATTTTGTGAGGAAGGGAGGTCACTTTTGATAGGAATGGTTGGACTCGATGATCCGGTGGGTCTCTTCCAACCTGGTGATTCTATGATTCTGTGATTCTATGACTCTGTGATTCTAAGGAGCCTAGAGGAGGTGTTTTTCATTCAGGGTGATGCAGAAATACAGACTTGGAACTCCGCACACCAGGGAGGGAATATTCCCCTAGAACAAACAGCTTCTAGATCTGAGCCTCTTCCCACCTAAGTTACTTTGTGATTCTATAATTCTATGACCCTGTGATTCTATGATTCTGTGACTCTGATTCTGTGATTCTATGACTCTGTTATTCTGTGATTCTATGATTCTAAGGAGCTTAGAGGAGATGCTTTTCATTCAGTGTGATGCAGAAATAGAGACTTGGACCTCTGCACACCAGGGAGGGAATATTCCCCTAGAACAAGCAGCTTCTAGAGCTGAGTCTCTTCCCACCTAGTTACTCTATGATTCTATGATTCTGTGATTCTGTGATTCTATGATTCTGTGATTCTAAGGAGCCTAGAAATGCTTATCATTCAGGGTGATGCAGAAATAGATTTGGGACTCTGCACACCAGAGAGGGAATATTCCCCTAGAACAAGCAGCTTCCAGATCTGAGCCTCTTCCCACCTAGTTACTCTCTGATTCTGTAATTCTATGATTCTAAAGAGCCTAGAGGAGATGCTTTCCATGCAGGGTGATGCAGAAATGCAGACTTGGACCTCTGCACATCAGGGAGGGAATATTTCCCTAGAACAGGCAGTTTCCAGATCTGAGCCTCTTCCCACCTAGTTCCTCTATGATTCTATGATTCTATTATTTTATTATTCTATTATTCTAAGGAGCCTAGAGGAGGTGCTTTTCATTCAGGGTGATGCAGAAACACAGACTTGGAACTCTGCACAACAGGGAGGGAACATTCCCCTAGAACAAGCAGCTTCTAGAGCTGGGTCTCCTCCAACCAAGTTACTCTGTGATTCTATGATTCTGTGATTCTAAGGAGCTTAGAGGAGGTGCTTTTTGTTCAGGGTGATGCAGAAACACAGACTTGGAACTCTGCACACCAGGGAGGGAATATTCCCCTAGAACAAGCAGCTTCTAGAGCTGAGCCTCTTCCCACCTAGTTACTCTTTGATTCTATGATTCTGTGATGCTATTATTCTAAGTAGCCTAGAGGAGGTGCTTTTCATTCAGGGTGATGCAGAAATACAGACTTAGAACTCTGCACACCAGGGAGGGAATATTCCCCTAGAACAAGCAGCTTCTAGAGCTGAGCCTCTTCCAACCTATTTCCTCTGTGATTCTATGATTCTGTGATTCTATGATTTTGTGAGTCTAAGGAGCCTAGAGGAGATGCTTTCTGTGCAGGGTGATGCAGAAATAGAGACTTGGAACTCTGCACACCAGGGAGAGAACGTTCCCCTAGAACAAGCAGCTTCTAGAGCTGAGCCTCTTCCAACCTATTTCCTCTATGATTCTATGATTCTGTGATTCTATGATTCTATTATTCTAAGGAGCCTAGAGATGGTTATCATTCAGGGTGATGTAGAAATACAGACTTAGAACTCTGCACACCAGGGAGGGAATATTCCCCTAGAACAAGCAGCTTCCAGATCTGAGCCTCTTCCCACCTAGTTCCTCTATGATTCTATGATTCCATGATTCTAGTATTTTATTATTCTAAGGAGCTTAGAGGAGGTGCTTTCCGTGCAGGGTGATGCAGAAACACAGACTTGGAACTCTGCACACCAGGGAGGGAACATTCCCCTAGAACAAGCAGCTTTTCAAGCTGAGCCTCTTCCAACCTAGTTCCTCTATGATTCTATGATTCTACGAGCGACTGTGATACTGTGTGGGTCGCATTACACAAACCCAGAGCCTGCAGAGCGTTAGGGCAGAGCTTTAATGCTGCTTTGTGGAGTTTAAGAGTTTCCCCAACCCTCCGAAGCCCCAAGCAGAGATGCTGCGCTGAGGCTGGTGGCTCCTCCCCACTGCATCTCCCTCTCCCATTGGCTGCGTGGAGGGCTCCCACCCCCCTCCTTTGGCTTTTTCATTCTCCAGCTCTTCCCCAACTTTACACCTGAACGTCTGCCAAGCCTCTCTGAGTATATAAAGGCTACGTTCCAGGGCGAAAACTCAGAAGCAGCTTCTTCCCCCGAGCGTCGCGGGTACCACTTTGCTCCTTGGCCATGGCCATCGCCTGCATCCCACTCTGCGGCATCCTCCTGGCCAGCATCCTCGCCCGCAGCGGCTCAGCCTTCAAGAACGACGCCACTGAGATCCTCTATTCCCACGTGGGAAAGCCTGGAGCCGCCGTCCCCAGCAGCAACAGTTCCTTCAACCAAGCTCGACATGGGGGGAGGCTCCACGGAGCCGAGCGGCTTGGTGAGTCGTGGGGATAGGGATGGGGAGAGGGGCGAGAGATGGTTTAGCGTCTGATAGAATCATAGAATTGTCAGGTTGGAAGAGACCCACCGGATCATCGAGTCCAACCGAATGGTTGGACTCGATGATCCGGTGGGTCTCTTCCAACCTGGAGTGGTTGGACTCGATGATCCGGTGGGTCTCTTCCAACCTGGCGATTCTACGATTCTACGACCCTGCGATCAGCCCCTCAGGTGGCAACTGCCTCCCAAAAAACAAAAATTCCAAGAAGAAAGGAGAAGCAGCCTGGAGCTGCGATATGCAGATCTACCTTCAAAGGCTCTGGGATGATTCACTCAGCAACGTTTCTACTCATTACTTCTCTTTTAAAGGCGTTAGTTAATTGCTCTGTGTGTCGAATCCGCGCCGTGATTGTCCTTCGGAAAGAGGGGGAAAGCGTAGCCGGGAAAGATTGCCTATTATTAAAATCAAGCGCGCTGTGGGCGTTTATTTCAAAGCGTAATTACCGACATAAACAGTCGTGTTTATTGCCGGGGAGAGCAGAGCTGCTCACACAGACGGGTACAAACACGCCTGTGCGAGCAGCTCTGCCTCTTGATTCTCTGTCAGTTGCCCGAGAGAATTTGCAGTATTATAAAAAACTTCTACGGATACAGAGATGGTGTTTCCCGGAGGGTAAACGACCACTGAGATCGTTACTGCTAATCATTCAAACCCTGTGTGCAGGACACCTTTCCTTGGCCACTTCAGGTGTTATCGCTCCTGCACTATCTGTGTTCAGAGCACGAGCCTTCCTGCAAGACTTGGTCCACACGGACTGTGAAATGAGAAGAAAAACAGTATTTGAAATTCATTTCAATTTCAAAATTCATTTCAACCTTAATGCCATAAAATTCATTTCAAAGCTTCTAACCAGTTTCCAAAGCACTACTTTCCCCCCCCCCCCTTGCTAATGATCCAACATAATTGTCGTAATCATCACAGGGCAGATTCCCTAGACTGAGAACAAGCAGGAAGCATTTCTTCCCTCGGGGCATTTTTTCTCTTCTAAAAGGTATGTCCCTGAGAAGGAGAGAGAAAAAAAAATTGCTGCTTCTACCTCAACTGCTGAGAGGAGACTTCATTACTCTCTGCAACTCCCTGAAAGGAGGTTGTGCAGAGGAGGGAGCTGGGCTCTTCTCCCAAGGGACAGGGGACAGGACAAGAGGGAATGGCCTCAAGCTCCACCAGGGGAGATTTAGGCTAGAGATTAGGAGGAAGTTTTTCACACAGAGGGTCATTGGGCATTGGAATAGGCTGCCCAGGGAGGGGGTTGATTCACCTTCCCTGGAGGGGTTTAAGGGATGGGTGGACAAGGTGCTGAGAGACATGGGTTAGTGTTTGATAGGAATGGTTGGACTCAATGATCCGATGGGTCTCTTCCAACCTGGTTGTTCTATGATTCTATGATTATGATTTCTTTCTTTCTGCTGCGGTAATTCCCAGCGATACCATCAGTGCTTGAGGCCCTCGTGTTGGGGGACATGACAGTAAAGAGATGTCCTGTACAGATTACTTTTAACTTCTGCGAAACATAACTTGTTCATGTGAACATGACTGGCTAAGGGAACCTCTCTGTTCTGAAATTCAGTGTCTGTTGCTCTGTGCCTTCTGCAGATCGTGTCCAAGTCGGCTGCCGGGAACTGAGATCCACCAAGTACATTTCGGACGGGCAGTGCACCAGCATCAACCCGCTGAAGGAACTGGTGTGTGCTGGTGAGTGCCTCCCTCTGCCGCTGCTCCCCAACTGGATTGGAGGAGGTTACGGAACCAAGTACTGGAGCAGGCGGAGCTCGCAAGAGTGGAGATGTGTCAACGACAAAACTCGCACCCAAAGGATCCAGCTTCAGTGCCAAGATGGAAGTATAAGAACCTACAAAATAACTGTGGTCACAGCCTGCAAATGCAAGAGGTACACCAGGCAGCACAACGAGTCCAGCCACAACTTTGAGGGAACCTCGCAAGCAAAACCCATCCAGCACCACAAAGAGAGGAAAAGAGCCAGTAAATCCAGCAAACACAGTACGAGTTAGAAGTCAGACGCCCTTTCCTCTCTCGCCCCCCTCTCCTTGTGCCAAAACTGAACTCACCTGTAACCGTCTGCTTTACCATTCTGACTGCTTAAAGACAAAGACAAGTCTGCCATTGCGTGTCCTCAGCTGCCACCACACGCTTCTTGGTTTGGCCACATTCAAAAGGGGCATTCTCAGCGTATGGACCTGTTGGGTGATTTTCCTGATGCTCAAGATGGGGAACAACACCAGCCTTCCAAACCCACAATGATGAACTTTTACATTTTCTCCAGTCGTGGAGGCAAAGAAAGTTTGCCACGAACTTTCACTGAAGTCTGTTTTGTTTAAAAAAAAAGATGCTTTGCTGTGTGTTTTCATGAAAACAGTTATCACATCTATTGCCTTCTATATCATGTTTTATGAATTCTGACAACAGCTTAAAAGTACAACACCTACTATCTGCTTTCAGATTAATTCTAAAAAAAATGCCTTGCATGCTGTGACCTTTCTCACATCTCAGTATACCAAAAATCCAAATGTGCATGGCAGCAATCGAAAAAGTAAAGCCGAACAAACTATTTATTTGTCGTTGTAATTATTTAATGAGCTTTTATGTGTGTTATTTCCCTCCAAAACGTTCTCATGTTTATAGCCTTTCTCATCTATCAAAGTATTTTCCTACAATTTGTGGCTGGATTAGAACATACGTTTTGTAGATAATGTAAAATAGACACGTTAGCATTGCTGATAAATATATTTTCATTCTGAACCTTCATAGACTTAGGTTTTATTTTGAAGCAGCAACATAAAAATTGTTGGGTTTTTTTATCATTCTCCACTCTGTATTATTTTTGTTGAAAGCTGTGCAATCAAAAGACAGATGATGAATTCCTTTGAAAAGGTTTCTTGGTTTTGTTTTTGTTTTTTTTTTTTTTTAAAATAAACACTGCTAAAAACTGTATTGTCTGGCACCATGATGATGATGCACAATTAATCATAGAATCATAGAATCACCAGGTTGGAAGAGACCCACTGGATCATCGAGTTCCAATCATCAGTTGTGGCACTTAATGTTAAAAAGTGGGAGCACGATATTTGGTTTAAAAAAAAAAAAATCTATCCATGGTATTTCGCCTTAAAACAATCTTTCTGTGCATTCCCGCTGGATGAAAAAATCTTATATGGTCATTTAACAGATGGTGCTTATTAGAGGCCCAAGTCAGGTTCTTATTTAACAAATCTCAAATTGTACATTTCAGAAATGGTGTATTTTTGGAAAGTTTTACAAGCTAGTAAGACACTACAATTTTTTTCTTTTCATTAGAGATGATCAAGTCAAAGTCTTAATGCTAAGAATAACATCCAGTTTTCATCTTTCCCACAGAGCCAATAAATTCCTGCACATTATCCACAAATCTTAGAGAATGTACCAGGAAATATGTATTAAGCAATCTACCCTTCAACACAGTCCACGAATCACCTGTTCTTAACCTTTCAAACTCTCTTGAAATACTATGGGCAAGATTTCATGGTGGGATTCTGCTGTTCTTAAATCATTAACTTTTATAACCTGTTTGCACCCAAAGATTTCACAAGAAGAGAGTAACGAAAAGTTTTTCCTGATAAGGTCTCACATACGTTCTCTTTGACTTTCTCCTTAAATCATTCTGCTCTGCACCTCAGAATCATAGAATCATAGAACAACAAGGTTGGAAGAGACCCACTGGATCATCGAATCCAACTTTAATGCCAGAGGATCCGTCATGAAGTCCTTGGAAGAGATGTTTCTTGGTCCTTAATGTAGAACTTCTTGAAAACTACTGCTCGACTTACTGAACCCCAAATTTTATTGACCAAATTTAATTATCCCTCCTTAAAGAAATTCCTTTGATAGGAATGGTTGTACTTGATGATCCGATGGGTCTCTTCCAGCCTGGTTGTTCTATGATTCTATGAAAGCTAATTTCACATTTCTCTTTAATACTTGCTATATAGAATCATAGAGTCACCAGGTTGGAAAAGACCCATCGGATCATCAAGTCCAACCATATGTAAGAAAGACGTACACATACATATCTTTTTCATTTTTAAGTGATGTTCATAGCAGTGCTGTTAGACGACATTGCACTAATGAACTAGTTGTTTCAAGTTTGGTTCCGTGATTGTGAAAATATCAGAACGATGAGGTCAGAGACCCATTTATACTTGAATTATCTGATCTTAAACACGCTTCTTTTAAGCTTAAGAGAATAGGCAATGAATAAAAGAGTTTGCAGGGAGAAAGGAGACATGACATTGCCCCGAGGCATATCAGTCCAGTCCAGATATGCTAGTTTCTTATTTTAACAGACAGTATAGTCTCACTCAATCCATTTTATGGGTGAAAGATTATTTCCAAATGTCAAATATCTCTCCGTTTTTAAATTGTTTGCCAGCTACTTCTTCAAGGCGATAGAAGCACAAAAGATTGAGATAATGGATGGAAATTTAACCAAAATTACTTTCAGAGCCAATAGTCACCACACATCAGTTAAGTTGCCCTCCCTGCTCTGTTTGACCCCCAGAAATAAGAATGGGGAAAAAACCCACACAGCTTAGCTTGCTCAGGACTCTTCAGTCACTGACGTTTGACTGTAAGAACAATATGCACATTTAATAGAAATTTGCATTTAGCAATACCCATAACACCTACGTTGTTTTTTTCACACAGAACTACCTGAAGGGGAACATTTTGCTGGACGTGCTAGAGAAAGACCATGGAACCCATCCCTATGCCCCTCAGCACAAGAAGGATGTTGAGGCTCTGAAGCGAGTCCAGAGAAGAGCAACGAAGCTGGTGAAGGGGTTGGAGAACAGGTCCTATGAGGAATGGCTGAGAGAGCTGGGGATGTTTATTCTGGAGAAGAGGAGGCTGAGGGGAGACCTCATTTCTCTCTACAACTACCTGAAAGGAGGTTGTGGAGAGGAGGGAGCTGGGCTCTTCTCCCAAGTGACAGAGGACAGGACAAGAGGGAATGGCTTCAAGCTCCACCAGGGGAGATTTAGGCTAGAGATTGGGAGGAAGTTTTTCATGGAAAGGCTCATTGGGCATTGGAACAGGCTGCCCAGGGAGGTGGTTGATTCACCTTCCCTGGAGGGGTTTAAGGTATGAGTAGATGAGGTCTTGAGGGACATGGGTTAGTGTTTGATAGGAATGGTTGGATTTTATGATCCGATGGGTCTCTTCCAACCTGGTGATTCTATGATTCTATGAAAGCCAGCTCGGTGCTGGGTGTTTTGGGATCTCTGCCGCACTCAGAGGCGCTGCGGAGGGGCAGGGGCAGACAGCACGTCTTGTTAAGACATTATTGGCTGTGGAAGGTCAGAAGGGCCTGATACTTGCAGACCAGACTAGAAAAGCACTTTGAGAACTTTTATTTGTTCCTTTTTTTTTTCAGTAATAGTAACAAATCCATTGCACTGTCCTTTCCAGCAGCCTCAGAATCGAAACCGCTCAATCCAAATTCAGTCATTTACTTGGAAATTAGGCAGATATTCGAATAACACCTTTCAAAATACCCAACAGATTCCTAGTGGTAGATCACTGTAGCCCCCCTAACCTTGACCTTTATATTCTTCCTGAAGAAGTACAGCACTAATCAAGAAAGGACTGTTCATCACATTCCACCCTTAGGCTCTCATTGCTACAGTATTAACCTGGAGGTGTTTGGAGGAAAATTATAAGGAATCCTTCGTGTTGGAAGGTATCCTGTTCTCATGATGCATTTCCTTTCCCGCAGGCCAGGCAGGGGCTTTGGTTTTAAGTTCACTGACATGTACACAAACATCGCTGCAGGCTAGAACTGAAAATTCTCGAGAGATTTATGAGTTGAGCAGACATTCTGTCACTGTATTTGTGAATTTTGCCTGAACATCCCCCTCTCAACTCAAAGCCTGCCCGTGGATCTTTCTGAAAGACATCCAGCCTTTCAGCTCACTCAGCATATGAGTTACATGGACTGACACACTCCAGGAGTGTGATTTACGAGTGATGTCACCTACCACTGAGCCAACATTCAAACATCTACCTTCCATGGTGCTTCCATGACAAGAAAATACTCTTCGTCCTTAATTAACACTCATCAAACCATATGCCATGAAAATAACTGGTCTCTGCTAATTGCTGAGAGCAATCTCTACAAATATTGGGCTTTAATTCCATTTTAGGACTTTGGTTTTTCTTAATTTACTTACTTTGGTTTGACAACATATTATAGTGAATGAGGTTTTGGAACATTAAATAGCTGGAGTTCAGGCCTTCTTAATGCCTCTATACAACCACGAAAAAATGCAGACGATGTCTTCTTATGAATTTTGATAGGAATGGTTGGACTCCTCTCTACAACCTCCTTTCAGGTAGTTGTAGAGAGCAATGAGGTCTCCTCTCAGCCCCCTCTTCTCTGGGCTTAGAGAATCCAACCATTCCTATTAAACACTAAACCACGTCCCTCAGGACCTCAACTACCCGTCCCTTAAACCCCTCCAGGGAAGGTGAATCAACCACCTCCCTGGGCAGCCTGTTCCAATGCCCAAAATAGTGATGTTAAGGCTAAGAAGATAGGCTTACCCAGCCTTGGCTTTACTTAACATCTCACCTATGTACCTAGAACCTATGAAGACTCTCCCAGAAACAAGCGTTTAAGACCATTTCATTTCTAATAAAAAATGACATGAGGCCTCCACCATATCACCTGCTTCCCAAAGCACTCCCCAAAGCAAAAGACTTTTTCAAGTCTTTAACCTTTCTGAATTTCACAAAAACTGCTGCAGTCAGGGACTCTTATTCTCATGAATTACTGGATTAGACCCTATGGGGTTTATTTAATTCTCTTACCTTTACATTTTTAATTCTTTTATACTGTGCATACAAAATACTCATTAATTCTGAATTAACCTACCCCAACAGAACAGCCTAAGGGATCACGGAGTACAGAATGCAAACGCTCTCCAGGGACAATATAACATCTTAGGGTGAAGCTTTAAAAGATGTGTCAAACATCAAATTAAACCTCTGTCAATTTTTTTTCCTCTAGCACTTGCTCAGAATATTATATAATATATAATACAGTATTTCACCTTCCCTGGAGGTGTTTCACCTTCCCTGGAGGTGTTTAAGGGACGGGTAGACGAGGTGCTGAGGGACATGGGTTAGTGTTTGACAGGAATGGTTGGATTCAATGATCCGACAGGTCTCTTCCAACCTGGTGATTCTATGATTCTGTGATATAAGCAAGATGCTTCCTCTGTGTATTTAGCATTCATAGACTCTAGAAGAATTGGTTGGATTCGATGATCCGGTGGGTCTCTTCCAACCTGGTGATTCTACGATTCTATGAAACTTATCTACCAAAATAATGTAAAACAGTGCCAAAGGTGTGACACAAAACACACGATAGAGGTGAAACCCAACATGCTGTTCATGCTAACCTACAATGACATGGAACTATAGAATCACTCCTTTTCCATCACACTTACATTCGTAGCATTCATATTCCCTATTTAGCCCTCAACTATCAACAAAACAAAAAACACGCAACACTTCTACTTCATTAACTAAAATTTACAGCTCATTACACTATTTTCTCAAAAACTAAAACCACACATCGGAAATATTTTGCAGAATTGCATATGAAGGCAATATATATAATATATTTTATATACTATGTATTATATATAATATAATTTATAGATGATTCTATGCACACTGTATATTAGGCATGTCAGTGCTCTTTGATATTTGCTATTACATCATTTGATATTTGATATTTGATTATTTTATATTATATCATTTAATTGACATGGTTGGACTTGATGATCCGATGGGTCTTGAAAAATACATAAGTAGTTATTTTACTTGGTGTCTGAATAGTTTCTGAAGTGTGTAGTCTAGTGATCTGGAGGTAAAAGTGATTGTTTACTTCTCAATTTTAGGCTCCATCTGACACTTAAGTAGTGAAATTTCATGGTTTAGAGATTGGTGGGAATGGTTGGACTCGATGATGTGGTGGGTCTCTTCCAACCTGGTGATTCTGTGATTCTAAGTTAGGCATGTGTGTAACTCCCTTGCTGAATACGTCCTCTTTCGATCTCAGTTCCACACGGCAACAGGAGCAAATCAACAGCACAATGTTTCATGTGGATTCCACACATTTCGAGTACTTTTCGCCAAAGAACCTCAGAGCAAGAAATAACCCTTTGCAAGCATATTGGTGAAAATACAAACATAAAAATAGGGTAATATAAAATAGAATCATAGAATAGAATCATCATCAGGTTGGAAGAGACCCACCGGACCATCGAGTCCAACCATTCCTATCAAACACTAACCCATGTCCCTAAAATAAAGTAAAGGTTTCCCCAAAGGTGTTTATTATGATTTGGAAGGAAAACAGTTTTGCCTTTTCAAACATTCCACTACCTATTATACTGTGTTCCCTGTGACATGATACTGACTCGGGAATCACTGTGACCGCAGAGCAAATCCTCTGAGGCAGCTGCTGTGGAACAAATACCGAATCGGTGAAGATGTAAATCAGTCCAAGAGGACTACGTGGAGGGTCGATTAGGTCTCAATCACAGACAACAAGTAAAAGGTTATGACAAGCATAAAACAAAACCGTCACACAGCTCTGGATGTTCATTTTAAGGCTTGAACCACTGAAGTCATAAAGTATATACTTGGATAAAATTAGTGAAATACAATCCTGCAAACACAAGCTTCAGGATGCTGCAGCTACCACGTTAGCTGCAAGAATGGCACTCAAGACATTAGTACTTTTAGCTTTATGTTGCCCTATATAGAAATTCCACTTTCATGCTAGGAGGTATTGTCTTGTTCTTGGTACTTTTGCTTTTACAATTCACTTCCATTTCTCAAATGCTCCTTAACTCTCTGTATTTCCCCTTAAAACACACAATACTGAAACCTGGTGCTGGTCAAAAAAAAGGTAAATTAATCTTATTTTGCTTGTATTAAAACCAAACTGCTTTAGGAGCTTAGGAATTACTTTGATAAAGGGACAACTTCTCTGTTAATTTATAGCACATCTACGGAAAACTCATCTACAATTTTTAATCAAAAAATTTTACTCTTTTACTCATTTTTCACAAAAACCTGCCACTAGGATTTCTATCACTCCACTAACTTATTGTTCTCTGGAAATACTCTTACAGGTTTCAGTCATAGAAACAGATGATTTTTTTGCCTCCACCGGTTAAATTTTTACTTCTGTAATTCGATCCCAATTTGTACATATCTCCTTTCATCAATAAAAAAAAAAAAGAAAAAGAAACCTTTTCAAACATCTGATTGGCATGTTTACTGCATAATTGCAAACTACTTCTGTGGTTTCAGATGTTCTGTCCCTGCACAGAAATGATGGATTAGCCTGCTCTTTACTTGCTTTGAGGCAAAAATGTTGCCTCTGCCTTTCTTTATCCAATCAAAAACTGCGTAAAATTGTTCTCCCGATATGCGTGAACTTCCTTTTTACCCCACTTCAAATGTCTGTGTGAGCATGCACATATATGCCTAGTATTCAAATTATTAGATTGATTCAATTAAAAAAATGTAAAATCTAATTGCACTGAAGCAAATTATGTATTTGCAAAGTGCTGTTGTATTTCATTGCCAGTTTCTAACAAATGAATATTAAAAAGATATAAAACTGAAAATCCTGATTTTCATAGAATCATAGAACAACCAGGTTGGAAGAGACTCACTAGATCATCGAGTCCAACCATTCCTATCAAACGCTATCAAACTCATGCTGAGACACACCATGAATTGATAACGATGTTAAACACATCCTTCCTTCTGCATCATCGTCTAAGAAAACAGAAAATAATAGGAGAAATAACCATAACAAGCTCAGCTAACCAAAACCCCAGGAATCTACACTAATGGACGTCTTCAAAAACTAACAGGTGCTATCAAAACAAGACAAGAATCTTTTTGACTCCATAGGGACCGTGGAAAGAATGAAAACTTCTGAACCATCTGATGCTCAAACACGGCCAAAAGCAGCTTCAAGGCGCTGTTTGGTTGGCTCATCGTATCTCACCATAAATATAGAATCATAGAATCACCAGGTTGGAAGAGACCCATCGGATCATCAAGTCCAACCATTCCTATCAAACACTAAACCATGTCCCTCAGCACCTCGTCCACCTGTCCCTTAAACGCCTCCAGGGAAGGTAAATCAACCACCTCCCTGGGCAGCCTATTCCAATGCCCAATCACCCTTTCTGTGAAAAACTTCCTCCTAATGTCCAGTCTGAACCTCCCCTGGTGGAGTTTGAGGCCATTCCCTCTTGTCCTGTCCACTGTCCCTTGGGAGAAGAGCCCAGCTCCCTCCTCTCCACAACCTCCTTTCAGGCAGTTGGAGAGAGCAATGAGGTCTCCCCTCAGCCTCCTCTTCTCCAGGATAAACACCCCCAGTTCTCTCAGACGTTCCTCATAAGGCCTGTTCCCCAGCCCCTTCACCAGCCTCGTTGCTCTTCTCTGGACTCGCTCCAGAGCCTCAACATCCTTCTTGTGCTGAGGGGCCCACAAATGAACACAGGATTCAAGGAGCAGCCTCACCAGTGCCGAGTACAGAGGGCAAATCACCTCCCTGGCCCTGCTGGTCACACTGTTTCTGATCCAAGCCAAGATGCCATTGGCCTTCTTGGCCACCTGGGCACACTGTTGGCTCATGGTCAGTCAGCTGTCGACTAACACCCCCAGGTCCCTCTCCTCCTGGCAGCTTTCTAGACAGACTTCTCCCAGTCTGTAGCTCTGCTCAGGGTTGTTGTGCCTCAAGTGCAGGACCTGACATTTGGCCGTGTTAAACCTCATCCCATTAGACTCAGCTCAGGGGTCCAGCCTGTTTAGGTCCCTTTGCAGAGCCTCCCTACCCTCCAGCAGATCGACACTTCCACCGAGCTTAGTGTCATCTGTAAACTTGCTAAGGGAAAAAATTTAAATAACGTTATTTTTGAAGGCTGCAGGTTTTTGGATATCTTGTATTCAAATAGATTTTTTTTAGCAGACTCTTCTCATGAGAAACGATAACGCCTTGCGTTAAGTGCAGTACATGCTGCACGGATCTGTCTTCTTCTGTAATCATTTCTGTGTGTTTATAGTCTTATCTAAAGAATGTAAGGTCAGACAGAGAAGCGGTACTGTCCCAATTAGTGGAGACTGGGCTGTTGTGAAGTTCATAATAACATTAAGATTAGTCCCTAGAAAGTAATAGAATATGCATGAGGTTTCTGGGAAATGTTATGCATAAGCATGTAGATGGGAAATATTTTCTGCAAACAGGTCTTGTCTCGTTATGCTTGATTGGTGGAATTATCTCCCTAGCACCCAGCACTGTAATAAAGGATTTTCAAAACTCAAAAATTAGTCTTATTTTGGTGACATTATTAGTATTAGATCCACCTTTCCCTTGGCTGCAAACACGAGGTCTTGATACCCTTTTTGAGCGAGAGCATCCCACCCGGACCAGAGGAACCCAAGGGGAGCCGTGCAGGGGCCCTGGCTCCTCAGGCTCACCCGGCGGCAGCACGATCCATCTCCGACAGCGCGTGGTCCATCACCCACACCCCATAGCGCATGGCCCACAGCACAAAGTCCATAGCCCATGGGGCACAGCCTGTGGCCCCATACAGCCCCACACAGCCCACAGTGCTCACCTCGCAGCCCATGGTGCTCAGCTCATAGCCCCCAGGGCATAGCCCATAGTGCTCGGCCCATCGTGTACAGTGCAAAGCCCATAGGGCACAGCTAATGGCCCATAGCCCCACATGTCCCGCAGCCCACACAGTGCATCCCATAGTGCTCAGCCCATAGCTCGCAGTGCAAAGCCGGTAGCCCATGGGGCACAGCCTAGGGCCCGTATAGCCCCATAAAGCCCGCAGCCCACAGAGCTCAGCCCGTAGCCCATGGGGCACAGCCTAGGGCCCATATAGCCCACAGCCCATAGTGCTCAGCCCACAGCAGGCAGTGCAAAGCCCATAGGGCACAGCCTCGGGCCCATATAGATCCACACAGCCCACAGCCCGTAGTGCTTAGCTCACAGCCCATGGTGCTCAGCCTGCAGCAGGCAGTGCAAAGCCCATAGCCCGTGGGGTACAGCTTAGGGTCCATATAGACCCGCACAGCCCATAGTGCTCAGCCTGCAGCAGGCAATGCAAAGCCCATAGGACATAGCTTAGGGCCCATATAGCCCCACATACCCCACAACCCATAGGGCTTAGCTCACAGCCCATGGTGCTCAGCCTGCAGCAGGCAGTGCAAAGCCCATAGTGCATAGCCCATAGCAGGCAGTGTAAAGCCCATAGGGCATAGCTTAGGGCCTATATAGCCCCATAAAGACCACAGCCCACAGTGCTCAGCCCACAGCAGGCAGTGCAAAGCCCGTAGGGCACAGCCTAGGGCGAATATAGCCCCATACAGCCCATAGTGCTCAGCCTGCAGCAGGCAGTGCAAAGCCCATAGGGCACAGCCTATGGCCCATAGCCCCACACAGCCCACAGAGTGCAGCCTGTGGTGCTCAGCTCATAGACCATAGGGCACAGCCCATAGTGCTCAGCCCATAGCAGGCAGTGCAAAGCCCATAGCCTGTGGGGTACAGCTTAGTGTCCACATAGATCCACACAACCCATAGGCCATAATGCTTAGCTCACAGCCCATGGTGCTCAGCCTGCAGCAGGCAGTGCAAAGCCCATAGGGCACAGTCTAGGGCCAATATAGCCCTGCACAGCCCACAGTGCTCAGCTCATAGACCATAAGGCACAGTCCATAGCAGGCAGTGCAAAGCCCACAGCCCATGGGGTATAACTTAGGGTCCATATAGACCCGCACAGCCCACAGCCTCTGGGGTACAGTTTAGGGTCCACATAGACCCGCACAGCCCACAGCCCATAGTGCTCAGCTCATAGACCATAAGGCACAGTCCATAGCAGGCAGTGCAAAGCCCATAGCCCATGGGGTACAACTTAGGGTCCATATAGACCCGCACAGCCCACAGCCTCTGGGGTACAGCTTAGGGTCCACATAGACCCGCACAGCCCACAGCCCATAGTGCTCAGCTCATAGACCATAGGGCACAGCCCATAGTGCTCAGCCCGCAGCAGGCAGTGCAAAGCCCATAGGGCACAGCCTCAGGTCCATATAGCCCCACACAGCCCACACCCCATAGTGCTTAGCTCACAGCCCATAGTGCTCACCCATAGCAGGCAGTTCAAAGCCCACAGCCCATAAGAGCACAGCCTAGGGTCCATAGCCCCACACAGCCCCACCCCCGCGCGCGCTCCCGCTTCTCCCCCTCCAGGAGCGCAGGGAGCGTGCGCGCGCGCGGCGGACGTGGACCCACCCTGCCCCCCCGCGCGCATTTAAAGAGCATAAGGTGGCTCCGCCCCCCCCCCCTCCCCCCTCCCAGTGCCCCCCCGCAGGGGCCCGGCCGCACGCCGGTGGATTCCTTGGTTGGCGTCCGGTCGGGCGGGCGGTGCGGGATGGAGGCGGCGGGGCCGGTATCGGCCGTGCTGCCGGCGGCAGGTTGCGGGGAGCGGCTGGGCGGCGCCACCCCCAAGCAGTTCTGCGCCCTGCAGGGGAGGCCGCTCGTCAGCTACGCCCTGCGGGCCCTCCAGAGGTAACGCGGCCACGGGGCCCAGCCAGGCCGGGACAGGGCGAGTGTCCTCTCAGCCACCGCGGGTTGGGTTGAAAGAGCAGGAGGCAGCAGGGGCCCAGGTGGCCGAGAAGGCCAATGGCATCTTGGCTTGGGTCAGACACGGAGTGCTCCCTGAGCAAGATTGCAGATGACACTAAGCTGGGTGGAAGTGTGGATCTGCTGGAGGGTAGGGAGGCTCCAAAGGGATCTGAGCAGGCTGGATCCATGGGCTGAGACCAGTGGCATGAGGTTTAACACGGCCAAATGCCGGGTCCTGCACTTGGGGCACAACAACCCTATGCAGAGCTACAGACTAAAAGTCTGTCTAGAAAGCTGCCAGGAGGAGAGGGACCTGGGGGTGTTGGTTGACAGCGACTGACCATGAGGCAGCAGTGTCCCAGGTGGCCAAGAAGGCCAATGGCATCTTGGCTTGGATCAGAAACGGTGTGACCAGCAGGTCCAGGGAGGTTCTTCTCGCTCTGTATTCAGCACTGGTGAGACCAAACCTTGGATCCTGTGTTCATTTGTGGGCCCCTCAGCACAAGAAGGATGTTGAGGCTCTGGAGCGAGTCCAGAGAAGAGCAATGAGGCTGGTGAAGGGGCTGGAGAAAGGCTGAGAGAGCTGGGGGTGTTTATCCTGGAGAAGAGGAGGCTGAGGGGAGACCTCATTGCTCTCTGCAACTCCCTGAAAGGAGGTTGTTTAGAGGAGGGATCTGGGCTCTTCTCCCAAGTGCCAGGGGACAGGACGAGAGGGAATGGCCTCAAGCTCCACCACGGAAGGGTCAGGCTGGACATAAGGAAAAAATTCTTTACGGAAAGGGTCATTAGACACTGGCAGAGGCTGCCCAGGGAGGTGGTTGATTCACCTTCCCTGGAGGTGTTTAAGACACAGGTGGATGAGATGCTGAGAGACCTTGTTTAGTGTTTGACAGGAATGGCTGGACTCGATGATCCAATGGGTCTCTTCCAACCTGGTGGTTCTATGACTCTGTGATTTCTGCTTCCAGTCTCTCCTTGCTTCAAATACAAGGTCAGGCAGAGCTGCCTCTAAAGCTCCAAATAGGCAAGAGATCTGACTCTTGCAAATTTTGTAGTAACAAGAGATCTGACTCTTGCAAAGTTAATAGTAACATTAAAATTAGTTCTTGGAAAATAGTAGGACAGTGCATAGGAATTGTGGAAACTGACATGTGCATGTAAGTTTCCAGCTCTTGCCTTGCTCTGCAGGATTGATGGACATCACTTCCTCCTGTTACCCACTTCTGATGGTTGGTGCTTGCTTTCTAAAACTCCAAAACAAGTCTTAGAGCTTATACGTGACAAGCAGTGTCCCTCAGGGGTCCATACAGGGACCAATGCTGTTTAGGAGTTTCAGCAGTGATACAGATAGTGAGATTGAGTACACCCTCGGCTAGTTTGCAGATGACACACCAGAAGGATGTGGACAAGATGGAGAACTGGACTTAAATGACTCTTATGAGGTTCAACAGGGTCAAGTACAAGGTCCTACATCTAGGTCAGAGCAATCTGCAGTTTCAGTACAGGATCGGGTGATGGTGTGGTTAAGAGCAGCCCTGCAGAGAAGGAGTCAGGGGTGCTGATTGATGAGAATCTTGATGTGAGCCAGCAATGGGCACTCACAGCCCAGAAAGTCAGCTGTATCCTGGGTCGCATCAAAAGAAGTGTGGCCAGCAGCTTGAAGGATGTGATTCTCCCCCTCTACTCTCTTGTGAGACCCCGCCTGGAGTATTGTGTCCACTTCTGGAACCTCCAATGGAAGAAGCCTGTGGAACTGTTGGAATGAGTCCAGAAGAGGGTCATGAAGATGATCAGAGGAGTGGAGCACCTCTGCTGTGAGGACAGGCTGAGGAGGCTGGGGTTATTCAGCCTGGAGAACAGAAGGGTCTGGGGAGAACTTTATAGCAGCCTTCCAGTACCTGAAAGGGGCTACAAGAAAAGCTGGGGAGGGATGTTGATGGGAATGGTTGGACACGATGATCCAGTGGGTCTCTTCCAACCCGGTGATTCTATGATTCTATAATGTTTTAGAAAGCCCTGTAGTGGTAGGACAAGGGAGAATGCCTTTGAATTGTAAAGGGGAAGATTTAGATTAGGCATAGGAAGAAATTCTCCATGAGGAGTGTGGTGAGGCCCTGGCCCAGGTTGTCCAGGGAAGTTGTGGCTGCCCCCTCCTTGGAAATGTTCAAGGCCAGACTGGATGAGGCTTTCAGCAGCCTGGGATAGTGGGAGGTGCACTTTGCCCATGGCAGGAGGGTTGGAACTGGGTGATATTTAAGGTGTCTAACACAAACTGTTTTATGATTTGCTGACATTTTCTATATTGCAGCCATCGCAGCTACAGACACCCTTGAGCTTTGAGGCTGAGGGCCTCAAACACATCTCCAGCTGCAATGGAAAGCAAGACAGCCTCAAGAAATTAGTAGGGATGAGTGGAGAGGAGAGCCGATGGGATGGTGGTGACAGAGCTGGGCTGGGACAGGGAAAGTGCCTGGTTCCTCTCCCTGGCCACAGCTGGGAGCAACCCCTCTCCAGGTTTGCGTGTCCCTAGCTTCTCCTGCACTCACCACCCACACTGACTGGGCAGGGAGGGACGTGGATCCCACCGGAACGCAAATGGGTGCTCTGAGGGGTGGCCATGCTGGGAGTGCCTAAGGTGAGAGTGTTGGGTGATACTGAAAATGCCAGCAAATAAACTCTATTAAGGCTCATTTTGGAGTTTTAGAAAATGAGCATCCTTGATCAGGCCCGGGCAACGTGACGGAGTGATCTCTGTCCATCCTGTGCAGCAAGGCAAGAGCTGCTTCCAGAATATATTTCCCACTTACATACATGGACCACTGGGCTGAGACCAGTGGGATGAGGTTTAACAAGGCCAAATGGTGGGGCCTGCGCTTGCGGCACAACAACCCTGAGCAGCTACAGACTGGAAGAAGTCTGGCTGGAAACTGCCTGGAGGAGAAGGATCTGGGGGTATTGGTTGACAGCGACTGAACGTAAGCCAGCAGTGTGCCCAGGTGGCCAAGAAGGCCAATGACATCTTGGCTTGGATCAGAAATGGTGTGACCAGCCGGGCCAGGGAGGTTATTCTCCCTCTGGACTCAGCATTGGGGAGGCCGCTCCTTGAATCCTGTGTTCATTTGTGGGCCCCTCAGCACACGAAGGATGTTAAGGGTCTGGAACGAGTGCAGAGAAGAGCAACGAAGCTGGTGAAGGGGCTGGAGGACAAGAGGAACGTCTGAGAGATCTCGGGGTGTTTATCCTGGAGAAGAGGAGGCTGAGGGGAGACCTCATTGCTCTCTGCAACTCCCTGAAAGGAGGTTGTGGAGAGGAGGGAGCTGGGCTCTTCTCCCAAGTGACAGTGGACGGGACAAGAGGGAATGGCCTCAAGCTCCGCCAGGGGAGGATCAGGCTCACATACATTAAAAATTCTTCCAAGAAAGTGTCACTGGGCACTGGCAGAGGCTGCCCAGGGAGGTGGTTGATTCACCTTCCCTGGAGGTGTTTAAGGGGCGGGTGGACGAGGTCCTGAGGGACATGGTTTAGTGCTTGATAGGAATGGTTGGACTCGGTGATCTGGTGGGTCTCTTTCAACCTGCTTGTTCTGTGATTCTATGTGTATAAATTTTCCCATAACTCTTACACATGTTCTACTTACTTTCTAAGGACTAACGTTAATAAAAACTTCATAACAGTCATATCTCCTGCTAATTTGAAGGTGGCTCCAGCTCTGTGCCCGCCCTTGAATTTGAAACAGGGAGAGACTGCAAACAGAGATGATTATAGGCGAAGGGACATCTATTCAGCACAGATCATACTCAACAAAAAAAATTTTCTATGCTGGAGCAAACAGTTTAGGTAATGGGATATCTTAGCAATCAATTTCTTTTCATTAGGCAATTGAGATCTAGGTATGTGACTGACAGTTAATATATTGTTGTCAAATGTTCACATATTTTAAGTGTCAGTCACCTACCTAGAACCCCATTTATTCTCTCCAAAATCTAGAAGTTTGCTTTTCTAGAAGCAAACTTCTAGATTTTGGAGAGAATAAATGAGCAGGAGTAGAGGGTGGTGAAAAGAAATGTAATTGCCAATATGTCCCAAAGTTCCTAACTCATGGAAACTTATACAACATCAAAACTAGGACTCTTTTCTTTCCATTCCCACCCAGAGAGGCTTTCCTCAGGTCACTTCTTACTTTATGAAAGTAATATTGCTCGGTTCCTTTATTTAATTTTCAACAGCAGCCAGTCACAAAGCTAAACGCATCAGTGAGCAAAACCTCCAATCCCAGGGTTGTCATAGCTCTGATTTCTGCCAAAATGTCATGGGAATCTATGGAGAAGAATAATATCCTCAGAGCATTGGAGACCTGGAAGAGACAACAGAGTGAGGTTTGCGAAGGAAGTGATATTCATAGGAAAATAAAACATTATTCATTTCAAATTTTGGGATTTTTTTTTCACTTTGGCTGCCAATAAGCTCTGGGAAATGAGAGTTCTTTGAGCAGCAGTATTATATTTATGTCCTAAAGCTGCAAAAAATTAAAAGGTTGAATTCTAATTGTACAGTCCAACCGGGCACACGATCCCAAGTTGATTGTAACATCCTTTTGCTTTCACTTAACTTTAGACGTGCAAGAACTGGTGCCAGTGCTCTCATAGGCAGAAGTTTCTGCTGTCTCCACTGAACTGAATTGGCTGGTACATTGTAGTGTTTGATAGGAACGGTTGGACTCGATGATCCGGTGGGTCTCTTCCAACCTGGTTGTTCTATGATTCTATGATATAGCCAGGAATAGATGAACCAATCAAGAATTTGCAGCTGCTTGTCACATGCTTTTTAAATATCAGGAGTAATATTTTTACACTGTTAGGCTGAAAGTAACAAGAATCTTCAGTGTTGATGTGGAGAAACTATCAGAGAAGACAAGAGCAGTGAATCCTTTTGCGTAGGATGACAGCATATAGAGTATTAGCCTGGCAATAACAGCATATAGAGTATTAGCCTGGCAATAACAATCGAAGATGATGCCCTTAAGAAGAGGAGGTGAGGAAAAAAATAGGGTGAGGAGAAATTATTGTTTTTTATTGCCACTACAGTGGTGCTGATAGGATGATCAAGTCCTGCCTTGGGGGTAAAATTAAAATGTGTTGGAGTTCTTAAATGCCTGTTTTTTTTCCCATTGGATTTGTTTCTGCTTTTGTTGAGCTATGCGAGGCTTTTGCATAAAGTTCAACGGAACTAGAATTGCATTCCTTCCTTTTGCTCCTGTACAGACTAGCAGAGTTCTTCCTTAGTTTTAATTTTTTTTTAGGTGTAATTGTTTAGAATAGATACTTTACAATTCTTTTTCTTAGGGAGGAATCTCAGTGCTACGTGCACATGTATTTTGCTAAAGCTACAGAGGGTAGACAAACTAAGGTAGAAGCCTTGTGCTCATTCTTTCCGAAGCTTGCAATGCCTTGATCTGACATTACAGCTTTCATACAATCATAGAACAACCAGGTTGGAAGAGACCCACTGGATCATCGAGTCCAACCATAAAAATGGAAAGTGTGTATTGAGCTGCTTATTATTTTACTATGAAGTTTTTGTGACAGATTTTTTTTGTATGTGACAGATTGAAGGAGTTAAAAAAAATATGGTTTCTGCCAGATTGAGTATGTACTGATGTTATTTATACTTCATTAAGACACTTTGCGACATTGTGGAGAGGAGGGAGCTGGGCTCTTCTCCCAAGGGACAGGGGACAGGACAAGAGGGAATGGCCTCAGGGTCCACCAGGGGAGGTTTAGGATGGACATTAGGAAAAAAATTTTCATAGAAAGGGTCATTGGGCACTGACAGAAGCTGTTCAGGGGGAGGGGGTTGATTCACCTTCCCTGGAGGTGTTTAAGGGACGGGTGGACGAGGTGCTGAGGGACATGGGTTAGTGTTTGATAGGAATGGTTGGACTCGATGATCCGACAGGTCTCTTTCAACCTAGTGTTTCTATGATTTCCATAAGCAGATCTCTAAATGAATGCTCATCTGTGTGGCGCTTAGTTATAATTCATGAGAATTTGCAGCACACTTTACTGAATTAGTACTTTTCTGAGTTTATAAATCAGTTCTGATGGGATGTGTTAGGCTTCAAAGCCTAAGCTGTTCTTGCATCTAATCAGTCATTATACTTTCATGCGAGTAGGTTGCATCTCTACATCCCGGTTCTGATTATAGAACTTTAGACCACTCTGGGTTTAAAGAGGATGTATTCGGGTTTATAAATGTGTTTATCCAGACACAGGGTGGAGCTGTGACCGCATCCTGTCCCTTTTCGGTGTATTGTGCCACTGGAGGCCTTGAGCCATTCCACCCACCCTGTGCAGCGTTTGTTGTAGGCTGGTCAGTGCTTCTGTTTCATCCCTTCTTCTTGGAAGATACCTTTATCTTGGAAGATTTGCTTTATCTTTTTCTTTTGACTCCAGAATGGGAGATGTCAGTGCTCTACTTTCCCAGGTGGATGTGCAGACCATCTGCGGTCTCTACAAACAAAAATCTCTACAAACAAAAGTGCAGAGTTCTTATTTCATGTGAAATAGCTCTTCTTGAATTTTCCCTTATTTAAATAACTCACTTCCAGTATCCAAAAGAGCAAGTGAAATGAATCCAATTAGTTTGCCCTCATTCTGAGCTGAAGTCATGCAGAGGTATTAAGTTTTTTTTTCTAAACATAACACTTGAGATATTTGAGAAACTTTTTTGATGAACCTGTGGTAAGTGACAAGTTGAAATGAAACTTGAAACCGCGTGGCTTCAGATTTTAGATTTGAACAACTTCAGTGCTAAAAAAAATGCTGAGAATATGTTGGTTTGGCTGTGTTTTCTGCTTTTGTTAATAATAAAATGAAAGTCAGGAAAAATATTTTCTTGTCAAGAATTCTAATAGCAATTCCATTTATTTTATTTTTAATAGTTATTTTACAATTCATTCAAATAGTTTTCCATGGAGTTCTATTAATTACAAAAATATTCAAGAAGAGGATGGTGTTCACATAGTTTTGGGATGTGATTTGTATCGCAGATGACTTCACTTTTGGAGTAAGGATAATTCCTAGGCAATGCCTACTCCTATGTTATCACAGAAATCAATAGACTGAGTCTGTATATTTCTAAACTGTGGATTTCTTGCTCTTACCTTTCTGACTGGAGGTATTTAGTGCCATAGTCAGTCTTCTGTTATCAAGATTAGTTTCAATAGCTTCAGTAGTTTTGGATAAGAGAATCATAGAACAACCAGATTGGAAGAGACCCACCGGATCGTCAAGTCCGACCATTCCTTGCTTCTATTCATTTGTAGTCGGATGCGTAGGCTACTCATGAGTAATTTTACAGTAGTAAATACTAAATTATTTTTCTAATTGTTGCTCACCTGATCAATTTCTTGTCTGCCATGCTGAAAAACTGTCCTGCTCTTTGTGAAGACGTTTCAAAATCCTCTTTAATACTCTCTTCATAGCATTTAGCAAATAAGACATTCCACTAGATGGATTTGAATGATGGTATTTCTGTTATTTTGAAGTACCAGATGCCACATGTGACTATAGTTTGTCTTCGTAGGTCCTTTAACATGCCTGGCTTCAGCCTAACATCAGTTCTGGTTGGTTTTAATCCCCTGGGGTGTGGGTCATTCTCCTCCCATGTCACTCCTCAGGTGTAGAGCTAGGCAGGTACCAACCGTAGAAGCTTAAAGTTCTCTAAAAACATGCTCTTCATATTATGGTAGCTTTATGTAGCATAGCTTTGATTTTGCATTTTCCTTGTCTCCTAGAGCAAAAACCTTCGTGTCTGTGTGTGTGTCTGTGTCTCTGTCTGTGTCCAGATGTATGTTTATTTATTTTTCTGCAAACTACAGATATGATGTTTCCTGTCAATATCCAACGTCACAGTTTTGGTTCATTAGCAATGTGTCAGTTACTGCTCATGCATGTTTTGATATTGATCTTTGTTTCAGAGTTTTTCTTGATCCTCTTATTCACTTGTACACAGTGAACATAGAGTGTTCCAGACCCCAGGATTTACCAGTATTTTTTCAGACTTGTATGAAAGCTAAAACAACAGTAGCTCTGTAGATTCATTGCAGGGGCTATGTCTGAAGTCAGGAATGAAGGTGCAGTAAGAAATGTTTGAAGGCTTTTTTTTTTTTTTTGTTTCGTGGGTATAGCTGTACTTTTTTCAGTCATTCATGTGTACTTTCTCTGGTTTTCTTGTACTGTTTCTTTCAGGATAAATTGGATATCTGACATTGTTGTGGTGGTGTCTCCTGAAAATATAGAAACGATGAAGTCTATAATTGAAAAATACGACCACAAAAGAGTAACAGTGGTGAAAGGTGGAATAACTCGTCACCGGTCAATTTTTAACGGACTGAAAGCATTTGCAGAAAATGAATTTTCCAACCAGCCGCTCCAGAAACCAAAAGTAGTGATTATCCATGATGCTGTGAGGCCATTTGTTGAAGAAGATATTCTTTCCAAAGTGGTTATGGCTGCTAAAGAACATGGGGTATGTACTACACAACAACACAACTTCAATATTCTTTGTACTGCACAGTATAAAATGAGGATGAATAAATGAGGAGTTTTCTAGCAATTTTATTAGTGTGTTATACTGTATTTTAAACAGAACAGATTCAGAGTCCCTGTATGCAGAGAGGTAAGATGGAAGAGGGAGACTTTTTAAACGCCACAGGAGTTATTTGCTACGGTGAATAATTATTACCATAGAGACAATCAGTAGGATTAATCAGCAATTTGTTCAGTGAAAGGTAGGCTACATAATGATAGTTCAACTTCTTTTCCATGCAGAGTTCTTACCTAAAGCTTGAGTAGTTTTTTGATAGGAATGGTTAGACCTGGTGATCTGGTGGGTCTCTTCCCACCTTAGCCTGGAGAAGAGGAGGCTGAGAGGAGACCTCATTACTCTCTACAACTACCTGAAAGGAGGTTGTAGAGAGGAGTGAGCTGGGCTCTTCTCCCAAGTGACAGGGGAAAGGACAAGACGGAATGTCCTCAAGCTCCACCAGGGGAGATTTAGGCTAGAGATTAGGAGGAAGTTTTTCACGGAAAGGGTCATTGAGTATTGGAATAGGCTGCCCAGGGAGGCAGTTGATTCACCTTCCCTGGAGGTGTTTAAGACACAAGTGGATGAGATCCTGAGGGACGTGGTTTAGTGTTTGATAGGAATGGTTGGATTCGATGATCCGATGGGTCTCTTCCAACCTGGTTGTTCTATGTTTCTAAGATAGTTCAGTTCGTGATTACTAGTAGCAGCTAAAGAGAGCAGTGTATTAGTTGACTCACAAACTTTGTGGTTTTATTTCAAACTTACATGCAAATCCAAATAAGCGGCAAGAGAGTTATCTTTGTATTAACGCTATATTTTCTAGAATCTATAAACACTGCAGTTTACCGGCAAAAAGGTGAAACTGCCAGCCTCCAGCTATAAGTTTGAGATAATCCTGGTCGTCACTGCCTCTAAGGACTGGGAGTATTCATAGGACCCGGAAAGATTTCTGAGAAAGCAATATGTGGAGGGGAGGAGTTGGAAGAAGTTATGTTATGCAAGTGGGATGGTGGAGTTATTAAAGACCTGTGTTAGCAACAAGAACTGGTGGATAAACTCGCTGACTGAGATAGAGCTGTGAGAAATCATGACTTGTTTATATAGTTTGCTGTCTTTACTTTGTACTTCAGTTCTCCACTAATAAAATATTATAGAATCATAGAATCATCAGGTTGGAAGAGACCCATCGGATCATTAAGTCCAACCATTCCTATCAAACACTAAACCATGTCCAATATTAGAATGCTTCCCTACTTCAAGGAGTTAATTTGAGGTGGAAGTCATTAGGGACAGCAAATTGTTTGGATATTAGAAAGCTGGGGAAGTCTAGTGCTGCTTGTCATCTTCAGGAAACGAGGTAAAAGATAAGCTTATTGATGGATGGTTCACAACTTTGATGGTGGAATAAAGAGTCCAAAAACTATTTGTGGTATTAGTGCTCCTCCACCTTTTTTTTTTTTTGAAAGCTCATATTGTCGAAGAGAAATGTATCGCTTGTTAATTTATAATAAATACTTTATACAATCATAGAATCATAGAATAACCAGGTAGGAAGAGGCCCACCGGAGCATTGAGTCCAACCATTCCTATCAAAATGTAAGGTCTCTCAGAATATTCTATTAGAAATTTCAATGTATTGATCTTACTAGTAGGCCTGTGCTTTTGTGGGTTGGTTTAATGAGAATCATTAAATTAAATCATTAAATTAATCATTAAATGGGACCTTTCCAGGACGCAGCATTTGCCTTGCCCATGAGCAGCATGGACAAGCCAGTGAGAAATGGCAATAAAATAGAAACACTGCTCTATGGTTTTCAGTGATACGGAGTATAAGTTTCCAGTCATGAAAACATATATTCCGTTAGAATTTTAACAAGCTTTTTGACCATTCTTGTATAGTACGAAGTTGCTTTTAAGAAGTGATTCTTTGCCAAAGACTTTAAAATAGATCGCTTTGTTAATCTACTTTAAATGAGATTCTTTGAGAGAAGTAAAAGAATAGGATTAATTTTACTGATGTTGAGTTGAGATGAGAATAGCTGGTTTCTGAATGTGTTTGTGTTTAGGTGTCTTTGCATGTTCTGGTATATAATTTGTGTTTAAACTTTTTAACTTTGTCCACATTTTCTTGAAACTTGTACGATTTTAATGTAGGTTTTTTCCTGATTTTCTTTTTAATTGGGTGTAAAACATTTTCAAGTAAAACAGTAAGGAACAAAGACAGTCTCCAGTGACCTTCTGAAGACTCTGTACTCTAGCTCAGATGAACTTCTGACTAGTAAAATTTTCCTTACTCAGATCACTGAAATATCATTTGATCTCAAAAAGGTGATTATATACATTTTGTCATAGTTTTTTTCCATTATATAATGTCTGTCTGAAACGTGTGTGGTATTTATTGGCTTCCTGATGTCTTAAACTGACTGAATTCAGTGAGAGTAGCCATCGGAGAAAGGCTCAGAGGTACTGGTGTTACCTGACAATTGAATTGAGGAACATGGGAACTACTTCATTTTATGTAACAAGGCAAAAACTTCCTGTCAGAGCGAGGTGGCTATCTTCAGTTGACAGCTACAGATTCTGTAAGAACTAAATGGCTGCAAAGCCAAGGTGGTTTCTCAAAAGTCACGTGTGTGGTTTTGAATATCACAAAAAAACCCAAAAAATGAGAGGAGGTATCAGTTTTAGTTCTTCGTTTAGTCTCCTGCACTTGGGGCACAACAACCCTGAGCAGCTACAGATTAGGAGAAGTCTATCTAGAAAGCTGCCTGGAGGAGGACTTGGAGGTGTTGGTTGACAGTGACTGAACATGAGCCAGCAGTGGCCCAGGTGGCCAAGAAGGCCAATGGCATATTGGCTCGGATCAGAAACGGTGTGACCAGCAGGTCCAGGGAGGTTCTTCTCCCTCTGTACTCTGCACTGGTGAGACTGCTCCTCGAATCCTGTGTTCATTTGTGGGCCCCTCAGCACAAGAAGGATGTTAAGGCTCTGGAGCGAGTCCAGAGAAGATCAATGAGGCTGGTGAAGGGGCTGGAGAACAGGCCTTATGAGGAACGTCTGAGAGAGCTGGGGGTGTTTATCCTGGAGAAGAGGAGGCTGAGAGGAGACCTCATTGCTCTCTCCAACTCCCTGAAAGGAGGTTGTGGAGTGGAGGGAGCTGGCCTCTTCTCCCAAGGGACAGGGGACAGGACGAGAGAGAATGGCCTCAAGCTCCACCAGGGGAGATTTAGGCTGGACATAAGGAAATTTTTTTTCACGGAGAGGGTCATTGGGCATTGGAATAGGCTGCCCAGGGAGGTGATTGATTCACCTTCCCTGGAGGTGTTTCAGACACAAGTGGATGAGGTCCTGAGGGACTTGGTTTAGTGTTTGATAGGAATGGTTGTACTCGATGATCCAGTGAGTCTCTTCCAACCTGGTTGTTCTATTATTCTATGTTCCTAAATTCCTTGCGTATCTCAAAGGGGGAGGCAGTTCTTCAATCTTTCAGTACAAGAAGTAATTACTTCCTTTTGCATTATGTAGAAAGGTACAAAACCTGGCAGCAACATCCTATTAAATCACTAGAGCAAGAGGGGTAATGCTGCATTGTTGTTCATCTGCATACCGTATAGGTAGCATAATTATGAGCAGCTTTTATGTCCTTTAACATGGCAATCGATCAAGTAACTTCTTGCACTCTTGGCTGCCAATTGTCAGACAAATAAGCTGCTTTATTATGCTTACTAATCAGTTTGTTATTTGCCTGTAGGAATAAAACTGTGCACCTCATCCAGAACTAATAAATTATGCCTTAAATCCCTGAAACAGCCCCTTGATTATGTGAAAAATATTACTTTGTAACCAATTAAATTCCATTTATGTTTTTGGGGTAGTTTTGTAATTAAAGTTACATGTTTCTGGAAACAGATTCTTTATTGCTAGTAAAAGCTGGGAAAAGTGGAGGCTTTAGAAGGCATCAATCTAAAGCCTCTAGCAGTACCTCATCGCCAACATTGCCTTTTAAACAACATAACTAAAAAGAAGGCTGCTTACAAGAAAAATAAAATCAGGAAGACAGGAGGGGGCACTTGTCAGTTCTGCTATTGAGATTGTTTTTTTCAAAAGTCACATACAGTCATAGACTCTTTCTGTAGTTAACATGAACTAGAAATGAAAATATGGTTTATTTCTTTGAAAGGACCGAATCAAAACAGCTTTCTTAAAAGCTGGTTTCTTGAAGCTGTCTAACATCATTCCTTTAATCTGAGCTTTAGCAAAAATATGAACAAAACATACATACCTGGATGGATGTGCAGTGCTGCTCAATCTCTTGGACTCGTGTTCACATACAGAGTCGATCAAAATAGTGTCCCCACACAGAAAATGCTGCTTATTATGCCCTGTCTCTTCCTGTCTCTGGGTTTACTTGGTCTCAGTGCTGCGATTGTTGTATCAGAAGACTGAAGCAGAAAACAGGACCTGTACAGATGCTGTTCTTCAACCCCCAGTTACAGAGCAAAGTGAAATACTTCATGTATGGTTGTTGAGTTGAATTAGTAAAATATGGCGAGTGGCAATCCAAAACCTGCCTCTCTCTCTATTCCGATGGGGAAAGAGGACTTGGTAGGTTAATAGGCTGATCTGCTCTGGTACGTTTGAATGGAGAAGGCAATGCTGGAGCAGTTCTCTCTGTTCTTTTTTGCTTAGAAGCAATTATCTTTTTATATTTTCTTACTCTCTTCTGTTTTTGCCGTATATGAAATATCTTACGCATGATATTTGTTGCCGTTGTTACACGTTAACTGCTATAAAGGCTGTGTTAGTAACAGGCTGCTTTTACTTTGTATTTATCTGCTGGGATTTGAAGTCTTCCTGTGCCTCTTTTCTCAGAGGTTCTGCTTTCATTGTATGCTTGATGCTTTTGGGGGACTCCTACTGTCCTGCCAGATACTTGTGCAAAAGCAGAGTCAAGAAGTGATGACATAAAATCATGTCGTGAGGGTAATTATTCCACTTGATGGAATGAGTTCTGTAGTTCAGGAGATCCTGACTTATGTTAAAGTACCAAAACACATTCATGAGTTGTAGGAATGTTAATATATTAATAGCAATTTTAGAAGAAAACAATATTTGAAGAGCCACATTATTCTGAAGAGTAGAATTCAGTAGCCCCGAAACTTTCCTGAATGTGGAGAAATGGAGTGTGGTTTTGGTGCTCGGTGGAAAATAGTTGTAAAACACTTCATTCTGATGTTTCCATAGGTTACAGCATAAAAAGCTATAACCTTCTCAGCCAAGTTTTGAGTTGTTCTTTATGATGAATGGAGAACTAATGTATTGTTAGCAGATACTTTAGGTCTTGGTCCTAACAAGATATGTTGTGTTTGGTGGTGGGAACGCACTAGGAAAGGGAGAAACAACTCTGTCGTTTCCCAGTCTCAATTTAAGTGATTTAGGTGATTCATTGCATTCATTAGGAAGGATGTAGGTCAGCCAACTGAAATACATAAATCACGGAAAGAAATTTAAATTATAATCTCCCTTCTTTGCAGCACTTCTGTGTTGTGCTTAGAGCTAGCTGGGCCTAAGACAACAAGTATTTAATCCTGTTTAAAAAGGTGACTTAATCCCACACTTATTTTGGTTCTGGAAGCAATTTTTACCTAACTTTTAGTTATGTAAGAGTAGTTTACCCTGGAAATAACTTTTGGGCATATCTTCCTTTACTTAGGTGGTCACTGAAGTAATTTTTTTTTTTGTGTATGTTCTGTTAAATAAAACTCCTTTAGATTTAGAGAAACTATATGACAATGCTGTTGATTTCAGGCTAATTAAAATCTGTGTGCTTCATCTGAACAAAAATACGACCTTGGAAAATGAAGCAGCGTTTAGCAGAGCCTATTTAGTCACTTTGATTTCTCCTTCCTGCAGCAGATCAAAGGGATAAAGAGTAGTTCCTTAATGTAAGGGAAATCTCAGCTTGTCCAGCATGCATGAAAAGCTGAATGAAGAATCATTCTAACCACTTCTACAGGGCAAGATCTGGAAGAGACTCTTAGCCATATCTCCTCCGATAAGGATTAGGTGTGCACACATCCTCGAGGTTTTCCTTTTTTCACCAAATATTGCACTGATAAGGCATCTTAGTTTTTATCCAGGTACGTCCCTGTCTGCATTTTGGCTGAGGTTGTGATCTGGATGGTTGTAGCAAGGACAACCCCAGCCCTGCAGGTTAGTCGGAGCTTATGAAAGTGAACTTGGCCTGTTTTACATGCTGTGATAGTTTGCTGGACTGGTTCTGTGCTTATCCTCCTCTTTCCAAGAAGGGTTGTGGGACAGGTAGAACTAAAACTGCCTTAAGGAGCACTGAAGCATGTAGAACAGGATTCATGAGGTATCAAATTGATACATACGTGTATTAGAGTCACTATGTGAGCCAAATTCGCATAGTAAATTATAATGATCCATTTCACAAGGCCCTTGATAACAGAGAGGGTCTTGGATGAAGCCTGTTTTAAAGAGGTGACTTGAACTTTTGAATCTCATGGTCTATAAATGAAAGAAGCTCACGTGTGAGGTTTTCTGCAAGGAGGGAATATAAGCAGTTCTGAGGGAAGCAGCTGAGTGAATTCAGAAGGCATTTGATAAGCAGTCACAGAGTTGCTTTGGGAACTGCATGACCACAAATTATAATACCTGTGGGTTTGGTTGCTCGGGACTGTGTGGGACAGAGTTATTAATAAAACATTGCAGTTTTGCATTTGGTTGTTTAAATTGTGCAAGAGTCTTCCTGCACCGCTTCAAGATTTCTTTTCTTATCTTCATGAAATGATGCAAATTGCGTTTAATGGCTGGATCAGTAGCTGTGGATCAGTAACTGTCACATCATAGAATCATAGAACAACCAGGTTGGAGGAGATCCACCGGATCTTTGGTTGTTTAAATTGTGCAAGAGTCTTCCTACACTGCTTCAAGATTTCTTTTTTTCTTCATGAAATGATGCAAATTGTCTTTAATGGCCAGATCAGTAGCTGTGGATCAGTAGCTGTCACTTCATAGAATCATAGAACAGGTTGGAAGAGACCCCACCCCGATCATCGAGTCCAACCATTCCTATCATGATATTGTTGATTTTATAATGGTATATTTCTGGATGTAAAATACAACTGCTTAACTGCAATTGTACCTCCTTTCTACTCCAGGACTGAACACAAATGTTAACTTCTATTTGTACTGACTTACTCTAATATGCAAAGCCCTTTGGCACAGTGCACTCACTGATAACTTTTTGCAATCTAAATCAATAATTGGGGTATGAAAGGTGGCTTGCTGACTCTAAGATTCATTTTGTTGCTTGTTCATGTAAGATAATACTGTGCAGTCAAAATTAAATACAGGTTTTATGTGTTAGAGAATCCATCATAATTGCGTATAATATCTAACCATTGTTGAGAACTAAAAGATTAAATGCACTGTAAGAAGGTCTTGAAGCACTATAAGAGCGTGTGTTACCTTTCAGGTGGGGGAAACTGTGTGTGGTCGGGATCATAAACTTGGTCTGAATTTTTGGTAGCATTATGCAGGCTTTGTACGAACTTTAAAGTACTTTATTAAAAAAATGTGTCAAGAGGAAAACAAAACTTTGATCATGGAATCATCATAGAATCACCAGGTTGGAAGAGACCCACCGGATCATCGAGTCCAACCATTCCTATCAAACACTAACCCATGTCCCTCAGCACCTTGTCCACCCGCACCTTAAACCCCTCCAGGAAAGGTGACTTAACCCCCTCCCTGGGCAGCCTCTGCCACTGCCCAATGACCCTTTCTGGGAAAAACGTCCTCCTCATGTCCAGCCTAAATCTCCCCTGGCGGAGTTTGAGGCCATTCCCTCTTGTCCTGTCCCCTGTAAGAAAATCTTCTTTGGCTAATCACAGAATCACAGAACAACCAGGGAGGTGGTTGAGTCACCTTCCCTGGAGGGGTTTAAGGGACGAGTGGAAGAGGTGCTGAGGGACATGGTTTAATGATTGATAGGAATGGTTGTACTTGATGATCTGGTGAGTCTCTTCCAACCTCGTGATTCTATGATTCTATATGATAAAATATATTTTATTGAATGTACTGTACTATTTCATTTATGGAAAACACTAATTTCCTTGTCTACCCTTGACTTTCAAGAAAGGCACAGATAAGGAATGCACTAGAAGAAATGTTATGTAATTTACTTGACACCATTAGAAACGTGTATTTTGGTTTGATCCTGCTAACTTTTGTAGTTTTATTCTTTATTGTACTAAAAATAGTTCATCTGATTTCTGGCAGTCATTCATGACAGAAGAGCAACATAAATGGCATTCTTAAAACTTATTTCAATCTGCTTTCTAAAAACTTTAATGCGAAATCAAATGTTCACATAAATTAGTTATATTGTTGTTTGCAGTACTGATCTTTGTTTTTTTCTTAGTGCATGTTCTTGATTTTGCTTCTTTTACGCTTTCAGTCTGTTCTTGAGCATGTTTTCTGAATTAAAAAATTGCAGCCGATGATATGCCTATTTCTGCTTTCTTCTTCCACCCCATATGTATTTTTTGAGCTGCATGTTACTATTTTCCTGTCTTTTTGAGGAAAATCTTTCTTAATTTACCTTAAGAAATCTTACGTTTTGTCCCACAAATGTTAGAATTTACTGTACTGTTGATTAGATCGATATTATTTTCACAGAAAGGATCATTGGGCATTGGAATAGGCTGCCCAGGGAGGTGGTTGATTCACCTTCCCTGGAGGTGTTTAAGACAGGTGGATGAGGTCCTGAGGGACATGGTTTAGTGTTTGATAGGAATGGTTGGACTTGATGATCCTGTGGGTCTCTTCCAACCTGGTTGTTCTATGATTCTATGATTCTATGATATTTATTGATACTGGAGAGGAAAGTGCTTTAAATACAAAAGAACAGATATTGTGTAAAGTAAATAAGAACACATGCAGTCTGATTTTTTTTACTCAGCAGTTTCTATTATTGGTAATCTTTAGCTCTGGGAAAGCTAATTGGGGCTGTGACATGTCTTGATGCATGTTTACCAATTACTCCGATAATATGTTCTGATAAAGGTGACCTCGTTAGAAGAGAAGTGTTTTCTTTTTCTTAAACTGCGTCATAAATATACATTACATCTGTTTAAGGCATCCTCTGTCTTTGAAGTCAGTTCAATGTACAGCATCGTGTCGGCTCATTAACATTGGATCAAAGTGTATATTAAATTTGTGATTATACATCCCTTCTTTTGCAGCTAGGAATAAACACAATTAGAGCGTCTTCCTTCCTGGTGTTGGTTTAAGATGAACACTTGTCCAATTTGAGTTACTTCAACTGTTGCTCTGAGCTAGCTGGGTGAACAGACTTGAAGGAAATTAGGTGAAGTTTAGCACACAAGCTTTTTTTTTTCATAGTGTTCAAAACTCCTCACATCTGTTCTAATTAACCTTTATTTTGTCTGGCTCATGATTAGGTTTAATATCTGTGTTACAGCAGGTTTGTTTAACATTTCAACCAGTGCTGTCCTTGGGCAATTTGAAGCTGCCAGTTCAAATATGTCAACGTAGCTGGAATTGGACTGCGTGGAGATAGATTTCATTATTCTCACTAATGAGAGTCAAAGATGCTGTGCCCATGGCACTGTGAATTTTGAGGCTTTCCCTCCCCAGTCAAATTCAGAATAAGGTAATTTAAAAAGTTTGATTTTTCTTTTTAATAAAATTGAAAATACCCGGCAGAAAGCAGGTGACCTTTTTGACTTAAGCCTGAATCTCTCAGCAGATTCTTGGCCGATGTTTTGGATTGTACGTGTTCGCCAGTAGAACAAATCGGTACAAGGAATGCTGTCCCCACCCAGCACTGCTACATGATTTATGTCTGTGCTTCATGGTAGAGTCCAGGTGTGAGTGTGGGTGAAAGTCTGATGTTCCCTGGACTCAGATTTGTGTTTCTGCATGATAATGGGAGCACCTCTCCCTTTGTTGTGGTCTGTTATTCCTTGCTGAGTCATCCTGGCTGTCCTGTAGTCCTGCCTGCATGCCCTATCTGATTCTCCTAGAAGCAGACAGCTGGGATATTGCTTTGGGAAGGTTTTAGGACATGACATGGAACAGAAGGAGCTATGGAGGTAGATGGTGACAACTTTGACTTGAACCCTTGCAGCCAGACTGCTTCCTTGCCTTTCTGTATGACAAATAGATGGGTTCTGGCCACAGGATGAGGTTACGAACTCTATGGACTGTGTGCAGGGTGAATCAGTTCAGCTTGGAAGTTCTACTAGTTTGGGCTTGAACATCGCAGTTTAGAAAACTTTGTACCTGCAGCCAAGTTGTAGTTATCAGCCTTAATTCTGTACAGGAGTGGTAGCTCGTAGCTTGTGTTCTAACTGTGTCGATGCCTCAGTCTTTTCTATCCAAATAGAGTAGTTTTGCCAGGGTTTCTGTAGGCTGGAGGAGGAAATGCTTCCATCTCTGCAGTGGCATGCTGAAACTCCTTCTAGATTAAAACTTTTAGTTATTTAAAAGATAAAATGTAGCCCTAGACAATGGCTCGATACAAAATGCAGAAAAGGAAAAGAACAAAAAAAGAAACGTAAGAAAAAAACACGCGATATTTCTATGTGACACCTTGAAGTTGCATTGGAAGAAATTCTTCAGTTGCCTTATTTTACAAAGATAATCATATGACACTTTTATTAGATATATACAATATAAAAGATTTGAAAAGCACACGGTCTTAAAAATGTGAAATATATTAATCTTATAGTTAAGATTTTGAGTTTTGCTTTGAAGATTCTGTGTAAGCTTGTAATAAAAAAAATCTTTCAGTTGAGGCAATTCTAACTTAAGTGGTAATTAATCTGCATGTTGATTTTGGGTGCCGATCTCTGAACTGAAATAGATGCTTCTGCCTGTTCCATGCACTGCAGATACTGTGTTTATTTCCATATTTTTTCATACTGTAGATGGCTGTGAATGCCCTTCGTGGCAAGTAGTTTGTTCTGTGCAAAAGAATACTGTTCCTCTAGTGTTGTTTGGTAACATGAATAATCTTTCACCCAAAAAAACCCATTCCAGGATATATTTATGATATGTTATTGAGGCTCCCGGCTTGTCTAAATTAACATTGATTGTTATTGTCAGTTAGCTGAACAGTGTCCTAATGGAAATCCTTCTCTTTATGGAAAAGCAAGATAAAATTGATTATTTAGTGAATTCACCTCCACCAAACTGACTTTAATAGAGCTCTGTGATGCATGTATTTGTCCTGCTATTTGTGACTAGCCCCACAGTCTCTAGCATATGAAGAAGTGATGAATATATTTCTAATATACTTTTATTTCCAGTGCATATATGCAAGATGAGTTTATTTTTGTAACACAAGGTGGCTAAGTCCCTTGAGTCTTCATGCCTTCTGTACAAAAGAGATGGTAACAGGTTGCAGGGGATCCAGAGAAGGGCCACTAAAGTGATCAGAGGATTAGGAAACCTACCATACGAAGTAGGGCTGAGAGAACTGAGTTTCTTCAGCCTGGAGAGGAGAAGGCTTAGGAGAGACCTTATTACCATGTAACCCTACATAGGGTGACTACCAAGAGGACTGAAAGTCCCTTTTTACAAAGAGTCACACAGAAAAGACAGGGGGTAATGGGTGTAAGTTGCTCCTGAGGAGATTCTGATTGGATTCCAGAAGAAAATTTTTCACCGTGAGCACAGTTAAACATTGAAATAATCTTCCCAGGGAAGTGGTGAATTCCACTACACCGGACCCAGGGTTCTGGGCCATCTCATTTAAACTATATATCAGCTAAAAAAGTTGGACCTGATGATCCCTGAGGTCCTTTCCAACCTGGCTTTGTATGATTCTGTGATTTTATGATCCTACTATTTTTCTTATGAGAGTTGAAAATAACTCTTATTAAATAATTAAAATTAATGAATATGAATATTGGGAGAAGATGAAGAAACATGAGAATAGGGACAAGTTATGCTTGTATGTGTTTGACATCAGATCTGTTTCTAAGTAACCTTAAAACACTGAATCTAATTCAGAGTTAGGATGAATTAAATAGAAAGTGTATATTTACTTAATGCTGCTAGACAGCTCAGAAGGTGGAAAGTGTAGGGAAATCATATTTTGGGGAAGAGAGAGGCTGTGAGTGGAGAAGAAAGGTATTGAGGTATTTTTCACCTTCCCTGGAGGGGTTTAAGGGATGGGTGGACGAGGTGCTGAGGGACATGGGTTAGTGTTTGATGGGAATGGTTGGACTCGATGATCTGGTGGGTCTCTTCCAACCTGGTGATTCTATGATTCGATGCTAGAGGTATGGGAATAGACTCTAAAGTTGTAGGCTGTGATTCTCACTCCCTTTAAGTTCAGGGTTGCAAACTGGCTGCATAAATGAACTTTGTGTTTCTGCATTAGTTCTTGGGTACGACTGGAGACAGGGATGTGCTTTTTTTTTTTTTTTTTCCTAAATGTGCCAGCCTGCAGGATCTGTGGTCAACTGAGGTTGTTACCACACTGTTGTAAAACAAAAGGAATTGTAGTTGTGGTATTTTTTCTAAGGCTTTTGTGCCACTGTGACATTGTGTGTCACTGACTTTTTTTTTTCCCTCTCTCTTCCTAGTTCATATCATGCAACTTGTGGAGCTTTGCAACTATTCAGCATTGTTCTGTTTCAACTCTGGCAACCATAAATGACCAGATCAGTAGTGTGGGTGTGTTGGTTTTCATGCTTTTTTGGAGCTTCTGGCTCTTTGATGGCTTTGTTCTTGGTAGGTTGCGTTGTAGATGTGGAAAGTTGGTCCTGGCTGAATAATACGCTCTATGTCGGGAGCATTTCTAACCTGTATAATGCCTTCCTTGTGATATAACCTCCATCTCATGCCCACTTAGTCTTTTCTGAAATTTTAATGGGCTCAGGTTTTTTTTTTAAATTAAATGAGGATTTTCAGTTTTATGAAAGACCTGTCAGATGGTTGGACTCGATGATCCGGTGGGTCTCTTCCAACCTGGTTGTTCTATGATTCTATGAATGCTGTAGTGTCAGCTCCCTCCTCTCTATAACTTCCTTTCAGCCATAAATATATATATTTTAATTAAATAGCACATTTTTAGCCAGTGTGAGGTATAGTTTGTGTCAGCTTGCTGCAGAAAACATCTTATTTTGCTCAAGTTGTAATTTCTTTTGAAATGGAGAGAAGCTAAGGCTGCCGTACTAGGCTCATTTCTGGTGGAAGGTAAAGCAAAACTCTAATTGTTTCAAAAATGCCATTTTCTTTGTGCCACAAAGCTTTCATTTACTTGAATGCTTAACTGGAGTGGGTTAAAAAAAATGACACGTTTGGATTTATTAGAATTAGATCTTCCTGAACCATCTGAAAGAGCTGAGCAGGAGATGTGGTTCAGTATTGTCACAAAGATACAGATACAGACATTCATGAATTTTCATTGTGCAATAAACCAGATGTCAAGAAAACAATGTGTTTCAGAGCTCTTTTAAGAATATAATTCTGAGCGTTTCAATTTTATTGAATTGCAGTTCGTTTTTTTGTTCCTCGGTGCGTGTTTTGGTTGTGAGATTTGGTTATGCAAGTCACATTGTATTGTGCTGGTCTGTTTTATGCTTAAAATGTAACATGACATGATTGTTAAAAATCATAATAAAATACTCGATCAACCTAAGAAGTCCTCTTTTGCTTACTGGTTTTCTGGAATTTTAACTGTTCCGAAATAAAAAAAGAAAAAAAAGACTTAACTAATTACAGAGAAGCTGTGGCTAGCATGCTGCTCTGTCTCTTTTCCCATGACCTTCTAATTTTATAATTTTTTTGCATGTGTGTGACTAATTAAAATGTAACGGCAGAGCCAAATATGACAGTCCAAATGCCCAGCAGCAGGGATGCAGAGGTAATAGCCCATGTCCTGGAATCATCGGAAACAGAGAAAGGACAAGTTCCAGATAATTCAGCCTCTCTGCTGCTGCTTGAGCCGAGCATTTCGTCAAAGTACATTTGTTAAGTTTGACTCCTCATTAATATATTGACCTATTACCAAAAATGTTAGTGGTGTTAGGTTTGTCAGTTTGTCCTTCTGTCTTTTCTGTGGCTGCCCCATCCCGGGAGGTTCAAGGCCAGGTGGGATGGGGCTCATAACCTGAGCTAGTGGGATGACTCTGCCCATGGCAGGGGGGCTGGAACTAGATGATCTTTAAGGTCCCTTCCAACCCAAACTGTTCTATGATTCTATGACAGAATTAAGATTGATCCTGCCTGTTACAGAGAGTTGGACTAGGCGATGTCTTGAGATCCTTTACAGACAGTTCTGTGATTTTATAGTTCTTGCTGATCTTTCTTTACCATGTTACCAGTTGGACTCGATGATCCAGTGGGTCTCTTCCAAACTGGTTGTTCTGTGATTCTATGTGTTTTCTTGGGATGGTAGTTTTTTTTTTCCGTGTAGTGTTTATATATAGATATCTCTTCCTGTTTATCAGATAGAAAAAGTGATTTCAAATTTTAAGTAGTTCAGGTATTTCTCTGTTGCATGAATACTTTGAGTCTTCTCTCTCCATTGTCCCTGCCTGGGTAGCTCAGGAAAAGAGGGAATGGCCTCAAGCCCCACCAGGGCAGGGTCAGGCTAGACATTAGGAAAAAGTTTTTCACAGAAAGGGTCACTGGGCAGTGTCAGAGGCTGCCCAGGGAGGGGGTTGACTCACTTTCCCTGGCGGAGTTTAAGGGACGGGTGGATGAGATGCTGAGGGACATGGTTTAGTGTCCTTGGACTCAATGATCCGGTGGGTCTCTTCCAACCTGGTTGTTCTATGATTCTATGTTTACCAGGACTTTGTGGGCATGAGAAATTAGTTCGCATTTCTGTCCTCATTCTGTAAAAGAATGAACTAAGAAGCTGTATTTTAGAGCTTGTAAAATTCTCAACATGCAGACTGCATTCCTCTTTGTTTTATTGTTCGGTGCTGTGAGAGGGGGAGGGAGGACAACTAGTTCTTTCTCCACTAAGAGAAAGAAGGCTTGAGGCTCACTTGTGGTGCCTCATTCTGCCACTGTGAGCTTATGTGAGGTCAGAAGTCTTCTAAGAAGGGGCAGGTCTCCTATGTATGAGGCAGGATCTGCCAGCAGAAGATAAATGAAACCAACAATAACAGTGATTACAGTGAGAAGGATCAGAGCTCACCACTAGGAGTGGTTTTCCAGGCTTACTGAGTTAAGATGCTGGAAAATTCCAAAGGTTTTGTAACAAAACAGTTATTCTTTATAATTATTCTTAAAAGTAGATACTAAACAGTGTAGTTTGAGGACACCGTTCTCAGTAGGTGACACTGTTAGGGAGCACACTTCTTGTCCTGGGACTTGATAATGTTCTATCCTTGCATCCTTTTCATTCTTGTATGGACAACTCCTGTTCCAAATTCCTTTAGCTCTGTGAAATTGTGAGCATTTGATAAATGACTCATAAAGAGTGGGTAATTTGCTGGTATCGAAATGACTAATTACATCTAGGAGAGCTCTGCTTCGGAGATGCCATAGATCTGTAACACTACAGAAAAGATCAAAGATACACGTTTAATTGGTTTCAGATCTAAGCAAACACAAAATTGAAATACAAGCCTTTAAATATTTATTCTAGGGCACAGTCCTGCTGGACAGTGAATGCTTTCTGGTGTTTGTACTGCACTCCTAGCAACTTCACTGGTGAGCGTGGATGTTCACATTTCCACAGGGTGAATTTAAGATGGAGGGAACAGTCTCAATTTTCTGAAACTTTTCTTGTTGATTATTTCCGAGCAGTTTAGTCAAATCAAAATTGATGACAACAATAGATGTTATGGATTGTCGAGACCTCCCCACTGTGTGTCCTACTGTTTGATATCTGCAATCATAGAATCATAGAATCATAGAACAACCAGGTTGGAAGAGACCCATCGGATCATAAAGTCCAACCATTCCTATCTAACACTAACCCATGTCCCTCAGGACCTCATCCACCCGTCCCTTAAACACCTCCAGGGAAGGGGAATCAACCCCCTCCTTGGGCAGCCTGTTCCAATGCCCAATGACCCTCTGTGTGAAAAACCTCCTCCTAATCTCTAGCCTAAATCTCCCCTGACGGAGCTTGAGGCCATTCCCTCTTGTCCTATCCCCCTTCACTTGGGAGAAAAGCCCAGCTCCCTCCTCTCCACAAGCTCCTTTCAGGTAGTTGGAGAGAGCAATGAGGTCTCCCCTCAGCCTCCTCTTCTCCAGGATAAACACTCCGAGATCTCTCAGACGTTCCTCTTGTTCTCCAGCCCCTTCACCAGCTTTGTTGCTCTTCTCTGGACTTGCTCCAGAACCTCAACATCCTTCTTGTGCTGAGGGGCCCACAAATGAACACAGGATTCAAGGAGCAGTCTCACCAGTGCCAAGTCCAGAGGGAGAAGAACCTCCCTGGCCCTGCTGGTCACACTGTTTCTGATCCAAGCCAAGATGCCATTGGCCTTCTTGACCACCTGGGCCACTGCTGGCTCATGGTCAGTCGCTGTCAACCAACACCCCCAGGTCCCTCTCCTCCCAATAACCATGTAGTATGTACGTAGAAGAAAGTCTGAAAAAATTGGACATGCTAGACCTGTGTGTGTAATTGCAATAGACATTTATCAAAGACGAGTTTTTTTTGTAAACTCACTTTCAGGGTGTCCTTGCGTTCTCTTCTGTTGCTATATTGCTGTAAAACGTCTCATACAGGCTAAGTAACAGGACTCATGCATTATGAGATGTATAATATATTATATATTATAATATTATAATATATCATAGATGTATAATGAATATTATGAATATTTCCCAAGTGACAGGGGACAGGACAAGAGGGAATGGCCTCAAGCTCCGCCAGGGGAGATTTAGGCTAGAGATCAAGAGGAAGTTTTTCACAGAAAGGGTCATTGGGCATTGGAATAGGCTGCCCAGGGAGGTGGTTGATTCACCTTCCCTGGAGGTGTTTAAGGGACGGGTAGATGAGATGCTGAGGGACATGGTTTAGTGTCTGATAGGAATGGTTGGACTCGATGATCCGATGGGTCTCTTCCAACCTGGTTGTTCTGTGATTCTGTGATTAATAACATTTAGGCCTCTTCTTGTGTTTTGTTCCGCAGGCAGCAGGAGCAATTCGTCCTCTAGTGTCTACTGTTATTGCCTCTGCTCCAGATGGCTTTTTAGACCACTCCTTGGAACGTGCCAGGTACAGAGCAAGTGAAATGCCTCAGGCTTTCCTATTTGATGTAATCTATCAAGCATACCAGCAGGTAAGACTTTGCAACTTTCTAAGACTTTTTTTTCCCACTTAATTTTTAAAAAATGAAAGGAAGAACTACCTCTGTTCTTTAAAACCCAGGAATTTGGCATCTATTTCAGGTCACATCGAACTATGCGTATTGCTTCTCTGTAGTCTTTTGATGACACTGCTTTATCATTGTGATCTATTTGAATTTTTCAGTTATCAGAGTTTTGGATGCACAGTGTAATAATGGCTTTATATAATAATACGATGGGACACAAGCTGTTCTAAAATATTTGGATAATATTAACTTCTTACATGTAGGTAAATGAGTTTAATTTGTTTCATTGTAGAGAGGAGGGAGCTGGGCTCTTCTCCCAAGGGACAGGGGACAGGACGAGAGGGAATGGCCTCAAGCTCCACCAGGGGAGATTTAGGCTAGAGATTAGGAGGAAGTTTTTCACAGAAAGGGTCATCGGGCATTGGAACAGGCTGCCCAGGGAGGGGGTTGATTCACCTTCCCTGGAGGTGTTTAAGGGACGGGTAGATGAGGTGCTGAGGGACATGGTTTAGTGTTTGATAGGAATGGTTGGACTCGATGATCCGATGGGTCTCTTCCAACCTGGTTATTCTATGATTCCATATTATGTGTGTATTGCATGTACTTTATTAGTGGCTGAAAATAATATTTGCATAGTCTGTTGTCGTTCTCATATTTTTCTTAATATATTGTTTTAATGTCATCTTTACTTAAGAAAAGCAAAAATTGTGGGTAGTGTAATAAGCCTTTTTATCCCTTTTGGTGGCTGTTTTTGTTTGCTCCACCCTATATTCACAGTTTACTGGAAGCTTTCTGGACTTTTGTCTCATCATTCTGCTTCCTTTTCATTCCTCACTTTGTGGAAGTTGCCTGTCCTGCAGGTATGTTCCAGGCTGACTGGAAGCACGGCTTTTCTTCTTTTGCCACTTGGAAGGGATTATTTTTCACTCCAGCACTGCTGACAGTCGCACTTCCCACCAGGTTATGATTTCTGGAGTAAACAAGCCCAAATCAGTGATAGCTTCCGTCAAGGAACATAGAGTTTAGAAGTCACCACAGATGCATGGACAGGTGATGAAGAATAAACAGTAGCTGCATCGGTCAGTAATTGTTTCTTTGAAATATTTGCAGAAATTCTGTGTCATACGCTTAATAGTTGAAGCTATTCTTAGAATCATAGAATCATAGAACAACCAGGTTGGAAGAGACCCATTGGATCATCAAGTCCCACCATTCCTATCAAACACTAAACCATGTCCCCCAGGACCTCATCTACCCATCCCTTAAACACCTCCAGGGAAGGTGAACCAACCCCCTCCCTGGGCAGCCCATTCCAATGCCCAATGACCCTCTGTGTGAAAAACTTCCTCCTAATCTGCAGCCTAAATCTCCCCTGGTGTATCTTGAGGCCATTCCCTCTTGTCCTGTCCCCTGTCACTTGGGATGTCATCTTCTTAGATGGTGAAGATGAAGGGCTGTCCAGGATGAAGAGCTACTGAAGGGACAGGACAAGCTCCAGCCTTTTTATTTCTGATGAGAAACAAGGACGTTCTTGGTATTTATGATAACACACAACTGAAAGACTCTAGCTTGAATATAGTGCATGTACTCGTGATAGAGGCACCACACGTGTGTGTAGTAGCATCTGAAAAGGCAACAGCTACCGTTAGTTATACAGCTGTTTCTTGTTGATGTGCTTCTTGGACTTGATGTCTCTTCCAACCTGGTTTTTCTATGATCTCTCTTGGCAGATTGCGTGTTTATGTTGTTACCCCAAAAAAAATCCGAACCAAAACCCACCCCCTTATTTTTTTCCTGCTTTGTTTGTTCGTAGTTTCATAGAATCATAGAATCACAGAATCACCAGGTTGGAAGAGATCCACTGGATCATCGAGTCCAACCTTTCCCACCAGTCTCTAAACCATGTCCCTCAGGACCTCATCCACCCATCCCTTAAACACCTCCAGGGAAGGTGACTCAACCACATCCCTGGGCAGCCTCTGCCAGTGCCCAATGACCCTTTCCATGAAAAACTTCCTCCTAAACTCCAACCTAAATGTCCCCTGGTGGAGTTTGAGGCCATTCCCTCCTGTCCTGTCCCCTGTCCCTTGGGAGAATAGCCCAGCTTCCTCCTCGTCCCAACCTCCTTTCAGGGAGTTGGAGAGAGCAATGAGGTCTCCCCTCAGCCTCCTCTTCTCCAGGATAAACACCCCCAGCTCTCTCAGTTGCTCCCTGTAAGATTAGTTCTCCAGCCCCTTCACCAACTTCGTCGCTCTTCTCTGGATGTCTCTGTATTCTCTTTTCAGGTACAGTGAAGCTGGCAAATACCGTAAAAGATTTTCCCTCAATGCGTTGCTCAAAAGGCAACTCTATTTGCAGTCCCCATCCCCTCTCAATAGGGTTTTTCTCACATATGCCTTCCATCAGTCATCTTTTTTGTATCGTTGCTCTTTCAAGAACAAGCCACCAAAGTTGTTAGTGAGCAACCGAGGCTCCGGTTCCTTGTCCCCAGTTCCCTTTGCGCTGGCCAGATTCTGGTCATTTGAATACTCTGTGCCTTGGAGCTCTGGAGAGGATAACACGTCGCTAAACCTCTCAACTCACATTGTTTCCTAATTATTTATGCCTCAATGGTGCCTGGCTGTCCAAGTTAAGGATTAAGACCCTATTGTTCTGGGAACTGTACAAATAAATAGAAAAGATAATTGGTGTTCTGAAAAACTTAGTCAAGCTACTGTAGGACAGATTTTTGGAGGAACAGAGGCAGCTCATGGTTTTTCCTAAATATTAACATCCACATCGTTAGTTCCCACAGCAACCTGGTGAAGCAGGTAAGTGTCATTGCACAGCTTAATAAAAGCAAACCAAAAATTTGTTACTCCTGTTGCAAGTCAAGTAGTGGTGGGAAATGGAGTTAACTCCAGCTGGAGGCCAGTGACAAGTGGGGTTCCCCAGGGCTCAGTGCTGGGTCCAGCCCTGTTCAATGTCTTGAACATCAATGACCTGGATGAAGGCATCGAGTGTACCCTTAACAAGTTTGCAAACAACACGAAGCTGGGTGGAAGTGTGGATCTGCTGGAGAGTCGGGAGGCTCTACAAAGGGATCTGAACAGGCTGGATCCATGGGCTGAGACCAACGGGATGAGGTTTAACAAAGCCAAATGGTGGGTCCTGTACTTGGGGCACAACAAACCTGAGCAGTTACAGACTAGAAGAAGCCTGGCTGGAAAACTGCCTGGAGGAGAGGGACCTGGGGGTGTTGGTTGACAGCGACTGAACATGATCCAGCAGTGTGACCAGGTGGCCAAGAAGGCCAATGGCATCTTGGCTTGTATCAGAAACGGTGTGACCAGCAGGTCCAGGGAGGTGATTCTCCCTCTGTACTCAGCACTGGTGAGGCCGCTCCTGGAATCCTGTGTTCATTTGTGGGCCCCTCACCACAAGAAGGATGTTGAGGCTCTGGAGCGAGTCCAGAGAAGAGCAATGAAGCTGGTGAAGGGGCTGGAGAACAGGCCCTATGAGGAATGGCTGAGAGAGTTGGGGGTGTTTATCCTGGAGAAGAGGAGGCTGAGGGGAGACCTCATTGCTCTCTCCAACTACCTGAAAGGAGTTTGTGGAGAGAAGGGAACTGGACTCTTTTCCCAAGGGAAGAAGACAGGGAACAGGACGAGAGGGAATGGCCTCAAGCTCCACCAGAGTGGGTTCAGGCTGGACATTAGGAAAAAGTTTTTCATGGAAGGGGTCATTGGGCAGTGTCAGAGGCTGCCTAGGGAGGGGGTTGATTCATCTTCCCTGGAGGGGTTTAAGGGATGGGTTGATGAGGTGCTGAGGGACATGGTTTAGTATTTGATGGGAATGGTTGGACTCGATGATCCGATGGGTCTCTTCCAACCTGGTTGTTCTATGATTCTATGATTTGGAGAGTTTACCTCCAGATCTGTTTTTTTTTTCCTTGAATGTAAGATGTCTGAGTATCCTTATCACTGAGTTACAACATTCAATTAAAGATCAGTTCTCTGATCATTAGAGGTTTGCCACCTATAGTCTTTTTTTCCAGATTAGATTAGCAGATTAGCAGATTAGTTCTCCTTCTCCTTGTATTACTCGATTGAATGCATTTAGAACTAGAAAGGAATAAGCTATAACACTGTTAAAATATGCAAGAATACTTTTGTATGATCTTTATAAAATTAAAAATAATTTCCTTAGGAAAAAAATTCCATTTCTTGCTTGATTAAGCAATGATAGTAACGATTTAGGAGAAAATACATGCCTTCTACATAAAGTTAATTGAAGTAGATATCACAAGTGCCAAAAATTGGTTTACAATATTATCTTAAAATATGTGCATAGTACAGTGAATTCCCTTTAGATTTGGTGCAAAAAATCCAGCACAGAATTTGAGGATGTTCAGTCAGGTTGTTTGCTTGCAATTTTTTAAGCATTTTTTTCCTACCTCAAATGATACTTCCTCCACTGCAGCAAAGTCAGAAAGAAGACCACTGCTGAAGAAATAGCTACTCCTTCCACGCCAGAATAGTGATACTGATTTTAACCCTTTTATAAAATTTCTGTTATGTAGTTATACATTTTACTTGTAACTCAGGATGCTTCCTGACCTCTGTATTGACCATCACATAAACCAGATTTACAGTCAATATCGGAATTAAGCAACTGTTTAGAGCCCGAGATAACCAGTGGAGCTCAAATGGTGCCTTCATCTTAAAAAGCGTCACTACTCTGACTTAGGTGTCGGACTCCATGATCTGGTGGGTCTCTTCCAACCTGGTTGTTCTATGATTCTATGATTGTATAGAGCACTTAGCTGTAACAAATGAAGAGGCAATATGGGATTTTGGCCAATACAGGTGCCTTCTTCTGCACGTAATTCTGCTTAATGCTTTCAGTTGCAAGTCCCTGTGTTCTGTTGGTGTATGAAGCATGGGAAAACAGTAATTTGCTTCTATTTCTGTGAAGTATTCTGATGCTTCCACTTGGTAGTAGGATTTTGGAATTGGGATGGGACTGAGGCAAGAAAAGGATGAATTATACAGACCTCCTTACATTGCCTCTGTTAATATATCAGTCATCATGAATATGCCTCCTCACCTCATATTCTTATGAAGTACAGTGCTGCTTTCATGCCCTTTAATGTGTTAAATATTTTGGACATGGTTTAACGTTTGAGGACATGATTTAATGTTTGATAGGAATGGTTGGACTCAATGATCCAATGGGTCTCTTCCAACCTAGTTGTTCTATGATTCTAAATATAGTTTTTATTTGTATGGTGTGTGCTTGGCACGAAGTGGACAAGTGCCAGACAAAAAGAATTGCAAGTGTAGAAAGAAATGTATTTATAATGTGTGTGGTATCTTGCAGGCAGATTAATGGGGATTAAATTCCTGTACTTTGGAAATGCATGTCTCTCTTCTGTTCCTGTCAGCCCTCAGAGAAATCGGGAGAGTTTAAGTATTAATTAAAAATTGACTCTTTCCAAAGATAGCAAATAAAGGATAAATTCCTTAGACCAAACTTGTTCATTTTGGCTTCCTTGTTTCATGTTTCTGTTCAGCTTTTTAAATTAAATAGGAGCAAATGTGCAGTGTGATCCTGTAAGCTTGGGAGGGGTGGGGAGCACTTCACTTACTAGAAGTCAAACATTCCCCTGGAGCAGTATCTTTTAAGGAATTAGAGTATCAGGAAGTCAGGTAGACTACCTCTTCCTTTTAATCTGAGTAGACTGAGACTGATTTCTCTAAAACCTGTTTCTGACATATTGTGAAATGCACAGAGACCTTTTGTCTTTAACACAAAGCATCTTGTTGTGTCATGTCACATTAGTGTGTGGAGTAACACAACCGCAATAGGCAAAGGCTGAAATACAGAATGATTTAAGTTTGGGTATTTGCAATGTATCTGCCAAGTAATGAAGGCAGCAGGAACAATTAAAAAGCTTTCGTCTTTCCTGATCTGGCAGAGAAACAACTGAAAATGAGGCAGAATAGGAGTGGTGAGTAGAAGACCCTGACTAGCTTCTATGTCAGAGATGTGATCAAAAAGCCTTGGGAAGATTACAGAATCATAGAACAACCAGGTTGGAAGAGACCCACTGGATCATTGAGTCCAACCATTCCCATCAAAAGATGGTACAAGGGTTAGAGAGTTGTCTGTCTGAATGTTTGGGATCTGGTAGGGTTGTTCACTAGGGTGAGCAGTTTGGTGAAGCCGAGGACCTTGAAAGAGGGAAGCTGTTCTGCAGGAATCAGAATTTCACCACAAGAAGGATGTTGAGGCTCTGGAGCAAGTCCAGAGAAGAGCAAGGAAGCTGGGGAAGGGGCTGGAGAACAAGAGGAGCGGCTGAGAGAGCTGGAGGTGTTTAGCCTGGAGAAGAGGAGGCTGAGAGGAGACCTCATTGCTCTCTCCAGCTCCCTGAGAGGAGGTTGTGGAGAGGAGGGAGCTGGGCTATTCTCCCAAGTGCCAAGGGACAGGACGAGAGGGAATGGCCTAAAGCTCCACCAGGGGAGGTTCAGGCTAGAGATTAGGAGGAAGTTTTTCACAGAAAGTGTCACTGGGCACTGGCATAGGCTGCCCAGGGAGGTGGTTGATTCACCTTCCCTGGAGGTGTTTAAGGGACGAGTAGATGAGGTGATGAGGGACATGGGTTAGTGTTTGATAGGAATGGTTGGACTCGATGATCCAATGGGTCTCTTCCAACCTGTTTTTTTTATGATTCTACGATTCTAGGATTCCTTCTCATGTGGATGGCATGGCAAAATCTGTTCACTATTTAATAGTAAAGATAGGTTAATAACAATCTTAATTTCAAAAAATAATTTAATTTTTTTTTGTTTTGCCTGATGATCTTTTATATATTGTTTTACAAGTAGCCTCAAGGTCTTATGTACCTGGGAAAACCATGGGGTTGTTTGTATTCCACATGTCTTTAGTTTAATCAGCTGTTGATAGTAGATTCTTTAGATTATGAAAATTTATATTTAGCTTGTCAGAACAATGAAGCTTAAAGGGGAAGAAAAGGAACAGGAAGGAGGAATATTCATTGAAAGAGGATGAGAATCAGCACGTTCAGAGAAGTTTCTCTGATGCGTGTCTGTAACCTCTTTACAGATGACCACGTAGAACAGAATGAGTTTAGGGATTCTATCTACTCCGTGTAGAAACTATGTAAAGACTAATACTTTTTGGGACTACTCTGAATTAAGACATATATTCATAGCCAACATCACCCACTTTGTGGATAATAAACAATCACATTTACTTAGGAGAAGTTACAGCATAGGAAGGAGCTGCTGTATATAAGCAAGAGTAACGAAAAGATGCAAAATAATAGTGTCAGGGAGAATCAAGCAAATACTTTGATGCCAAATTCTGGGAGGCAGATGTTCTTCCACTCCCAAACTATCACTACAAGATGTCCTCAGATGGAATTGAGATGGTGAAAAGAGGTATTCTGTCAACTGCCCAACTTTATCCTCAGTAGAAGAAAAGGAAAACATTTTTCCCTCATGAAATCCCAAGTTGTTCCTGTCTAACAAACCCCTGAGAGTGTTCAGGGAATATTTTGCCAGAGTAATAAAGAAAGTTGGCTAACTCTAGGTCCATTGTAGAAGTATTTGCTTAAAGTATTGTCTTTTCTGTATGTAAATAATAGGGAGTGTATTCCATGTGGAACTTCTAATGTGCTTTTCGAAAGGGCACAACATTACTGGGATTCTTCTTCAAACATATGTGAAGCATTTGAGCATCCTCTGTAGTGGGGAAGCAGAGTCAGCTGGAGCAGTTTAGGAATATTTTGGCATAGGTCAGGCGAGTCCTTCGAGGCAAAATGTCTAGACCGATCTGGGGATTTTCCTGTGGGTTCATTCTTTGTCACAGAAATCAGTGTCTGTCAAATTAACATTGCCCGGAGCAAGAGACGATTAAATGAACAGTAGCAGACAAATTGTTAACTAAAACCTTGGCAACTTGGGGAGCAAGGGTCACATCCAGAAAAAGGGCCAAAGGGTCAAAACACAAGGCTGAATTTTGACATTTAAGTCGTTGTGCTGGAATCCTGAAAAAAGGCACTGCTCACTTTCCTCCCAATACTAAAGATATAGAATCATAGAACAACCAGGTTGGAAGAGACCCACCGGATCATCGAGACCAACCATTCCTATCAAGCACTAAATATCTAGCTTTTCAAGGCACCTAACTTTATTTTTTTTTTCGAATATTCACTAAATATTAAATTTTGTGCAAGCCAAGGCATGCAAGTATGGCAAGACTGAACAGCTTAATATTTACCTCCTGTAAACAGTCACTTCGAGATAAAAAAATGTATTTTTTTTTACCTGATATTATTCCATCTGGAATAGGTGGTATGGGTCAGAGCTGTTTGCTTTTGTAGTTTAAAAACATTAAAAAAGAGATAATCATTGTTTTTAACATGGAAAAATGTAGGTAAGATATTTTATCATAAACTCAAATGGTTTGATTTTTTCTCTTCTTCTCCAAAAGCAGCAGACACCTTTTAAGTGTATTATGTTGTTAGGATGATCAGTTTACCTCATTCTTCTTTAAATACTTTCTGCGGTTTCTGTATGCTTTGTGTGTGAGTGTGTGCGTGTAGATCCAATTCCTTATAGAATCATAGAACAACCAGGTTGGAAGAGACCCACCGGATCATCGAGTCCAACCATTCCTATCAAACACTAACCCATGTCCCTTAGCACCTCATCCACCCATCCCTTAAACACCTCCAGGGAAGGTGACTCAACAACCTCCCTAAGTAGCCTGTTCCAGTGCCCAATGACCCTTTCCATGAAATATTTTTTCCTAATGTCCAGTCTAAACCTCCCCTGGCGGAGCTTTTCCACCATCCGCAGCTGTGGTCACTCACTTTGCTTTTTTAGTTTTAGTTTTAGTTTTATTCTGGCCTTCTAAATACATGCCATGGAACATGGAGGTGTTTAAGGGCATTGAGGGACATGGTTTAGTGTTTGACAGGAATGGTTGGACTTGATGATCCGGTGGGCCTCTTCCAACCTGGTTGTTCTATGATTCTATGATAATCCCACTATCTACTTGGTTGGTCCAAGTCAACCTACTTGATCGAATAGCAAAGTAACTTGGATTATTTCAGTTTGAATTCTTACTCCAGTGCCTTTGATGGTATAATAAGATTTTAATTGGCTGTATAATAGTAACAAGATGGGGAATATCTGTGAGTTTTTCCATGTGCAATCTAAGCATCTGAAACAACCTAACAAAGGAAGCCTTTCTGCTGGTTTGTCCATGGCTCCTTAGGGTTTTAGATCTGATTGTTTGACAAGGAACTCTGTGAGGCTTCCAAATGTTGGAAGAAAATCTCGTATCTCATTTCTCCTTACATGAGAAGTTTTTGCTTCTTTAACAGCACCCTTCTATTGTTGTGGTCCGTTTTGGCTTGGATTTTATGTCTGATTTTATTCCCACTTAAAAATTATTTCTTTGGAACGGCAGAAATGCAGAGTCCTGTTCCATTTCATTCCTGCTGAAAACCGGTAATTTTGTGGTTTTGATACAAAACTGCAGTGGACCTGATTTTTAATAATGTGGTTTTGCAGAAGATTTTGATTTGCTTCTCTGTCCTATTGCTTAAATATGGGGTTATGAGACTAAATGAATATCCTAATTTGTAGAGTCTTCAGGTTGTAGTTCTGAGATGTTTTCCAAGGAGATTTTATGGTTACTTCATCTGGCATCTTTTTATCTCAGCAGTTTGATCTGGAGATTTAGAGAAATAAATATTTTTTTTCCTCCTGCCCTATGCATAAAACTTCCCAATTCTAAAGAGTTATTTTGAAGATAAATATTCTGAATTAATTTTGCCAATAATGCTTCCATTTACTGAAAACCTGAAGCTAGATTGGTGGTCTGGTGAGGAAACTCTGCTGGTTTAGATAGTTCTGCATTTGATTAGGTCCTTGGCGCGATGGCAGAGCCAGGATATTGTATGAATCCCCACCTTGCCCTAATTAATCTCTGCCACAAGAATGTTTGGAGAAAGTCTTGCGTGAGGGGAAAAAAAAATAACATATTGCTGATGGGATAATTAGTTCCATTTTATGGCATTTTTCATCATATAGGATGTCAAAGCACTTTGTGAATTCACGTATGATCCCTTGGAACTGCTTGGGGCAGTGAAACCTGACATCTCTGTGCTGTCTTGGAGGGTACTTGTTAGGGAGACCCACTGCAATTAGTCAAGTTGGAAACCAGACTGGATTATGAGAGTATTGTAAGTATGACCTAGATGAAGCCATCGAGTGCTCCCTTAGCAAGTTTGCCGATGACACTAAACTGGGTGGAAGGGTGGATCTGCTGGAGGATCGGGAGGCTCCAAAGGGATCTTAACAGGCTGGATCCATGGGCTGAGACCAATGGGATGAGGTTTAACAAGACCAAATGGCAGATCCTGCACTTGGGGCACAACAACCCTGAGTAGCTACAGAGTAGGAGAAGCCTGGCTGGAAACTGCCTGGAGGAGAAGGACCTGGGAGTGTTGGTTGACAGTGACTGACCACGAGGCAGCAGTGGCCCAGGTGACCAAGAAGGCCAATGGCATCTTGGCTCGGATCAGAAACGGTGTGACCAGCAGGACCAGGGAGGTCATTCTCCCTCTGGACTCTGCACTGGTGAGGCTGCTCCTCGAATCCTGTGTTCATTTGTGGGCCCCTCAGCACAAGAAGGATGTTGAGGCTGTAGAGCAAGTCCAGAGAAGAGCAATGAAGCTGGTGAAGGGGCTGGAGAACAGGCCCTATGAGGAATGTCTGAGAGATCTGGGGGTGTTTATCCTGGAGAAGAGGAGACTGAGGGGAGACCTCATTGCTCTCTGCAACTCCCTGAAAGGAGGTTGTGGAGAGGAGGGAGCTGAGCTCTTCTCCCAAGGGACAAGACGAGAGGGAAAGGCCTCAAGATCCACCAGGGGAGGTTCAGGCTGAAAATTAGGAGGAAGTTTTTCCCAGAAAGGGTAATTGGGCAGTGTCAGAGGCTGCCCAGGGAGGGGGTTGATTCACTTTCCCTGGAGGTGTTTAAGACACGAATGGATGAAGTGCTGAAGTACATGGTTTAGTGTTTGATAGGAATGATTTGACTTGATGATCTGGTGGGTCTCTTCCAACCTGGTGATTCTATGAAATACATCTAGAAGTCTTAGGATGGAAGGTTTGCCCACCTAGGTCAGCAGGTTTCCCCAACTTTTTATTATAGGCACTCCCTGGTCATGCTTCTTTTGTTAACTGCATTTCTTAGAGCAATATAGAAGTTTTCGAGTTCTGCACCTTAACCATGGGAGTGAAATTTCACTCGTGGGGCTGTTTAGCTCAAGGTTAAAACATAAACGATGCTGGTCATGAGCTGGTACTTCAGTTTCATCCTTCTTCTCTGAGATCAGCGCATCAGGAGAGTACATTGCGACAATATGTTTAAGTTTAAACAATTATAGATAATTAGAATGGTAAATGCCATGATGTACAAGTGTTAGTGAAATATGTTTTTAATTAATACTTTGTGTCATATTTCATCCCTTGAAGCCAGAAATACCCTCAAGATGCTTAAATCCATTTATAGAACTTTTCCACTCCCTGCTAATTATCTGTAATTAATACCTTGCTAAAAAGTTGGAATTGCTTAGTCTTGTTCTGGTATGATGTGTTACACACATATTTTAAAATGTAACTTAATTTTAATTCAAAGTGAATTCTTTCCCGGATATTTTTTTACGAAATTTTTTTCTTCACATCTGAGGCATAAGAAATATATGGTTTTGTGGTTTTTTTTTTTTTTTTTTATTTTTAATCTGTATCTTATCCATGCAATTAGAAAATAGTTTGCCTCCCACCAGAAATTTTACTTTAAAACCAGAATGAAACAAGAAACATTTGGGCAATAAGTATTTGGTCTTGAAAGTTACTACCTACCTACCTACCTACCTACCTACCTACCTACCCCCCCCATACAGCATGCGTTATTCTGGACAGGACTGTTGATATGTGAGGTTTAATTAATGAATGAAAATCTGTTATTGCTTTAAAGTAGGATTTCTTTAAGACTAAATTGAGAATGTTCTTTTGTAATTGCTACAGTGTACAGACTATGACCTGGATTATGGAACCGAATGTTTGCATCTGGCTCTGAAATACTGTAAAACAAACGCCAAACTTGTTGAAGGAACAGCTGACCTCTGGAAGGTAAAGGCAGTAATAACCTCTGGGGTTTAATGTATCTTTTAAAATTAATAAAATTTGTATGTTGTTATATGGTATATATATGTTTTCAGTGGTAGTAGTCAGACTTTCCTCCTCTAAACTTCAAATTTGTTCTTGGGTTATCATGAGATTTTCTTTAGACCTTATTGGTATAAACAGACTTGGGTAGATGTTACCAAGATAGTCAAAAGTTTACTTTTCTCTGTGCATAATATTGCAATTTGTACTATATAGTTGCTTTTTTTTTTTTTTTTTTACAAGGCTTTCAAGCCTGAGATAAATTATCTTTCATATACCAATAGATGATGTCTTATTTTTTTCAATAAGGCAAAAAGATATTCCATCCAGATCAAGGATTATTTGTTTCAGTTCTCATTTTTCAGCTGATATTTCAGAGGATGTGTAACAAAATGGTTGGAATGCTTGGACTCGATGATCCGGTGGGTGTCTTCCAACTTGGTGATTCTATGGTACTATGAAAAACTACAGTTAATTAAGAAGTGGAGAGCAGTTTCCAAACAATGGAAGTCCAAATGCTGGAAACAGTTCCATCCTAGGGGGATCTTCAGTCTATAATGAGAAGATCTGATATTTGTAAGAATTCAGTTTATTTCTTAGGTGCACAACCTGCATAACCCAGAGCTGTGGGAAAAAGTTACTTAGGTGTGTTTATGTATTGTCTTTTTGAAGTAACTAACTATTCTACTGAGAGCTGTCTATTTACAGTGCGTTAGAAAAAAATAACAGTCCAGGGTTACCAGTGGAGCTAAAACAAGACAAAGTTTGTTTACTTTTGGAAGCAAATTACAAAATTGAAATCATTTTTTGTAGTGACAACAGCCAGGCAGGAACATTCAAATTACTGCAGTGTGAGAAATGTTTATAAGTTCTATTAGAAATGTAGTTATTATATGACTATTTATAACATACTTAGGATCAGAATATCAAAAAAGGAGCAGAATGACACTGTCAGCACTACGTTCTCACTTCCACTATGCCTGACACCTTTGAAACTTAATGAACTTAAAGGTTCAGGGATAACATCGTCTTAAATAAAGTATAAAACCATGTAACCGGAATGCAATTCTTGGAGTCTAATATATATTCACCTTCCCTCAAGGGGTTTAAGGGACAGGTGGATGAGGTGCTGAGGAACATGGTTTAGTGTTTGATAGGAATGGTTGGACTTGATGATCCGGTGGGTCTTTTCCAACCTAGTGATTCTGTAATTCTATATGTGTATGTTGAATGCAGATGAACTGCATCATAAGAACATTTAAAAAAGACTGCTACACATTTAAAGCCTTCACAATGACACAAAATCCTCACCATGTCTAAAACCAACGGTTTATTTTCTAATACTACGAAAATATCCCATGCAGAGGTCATGTATGATAACTTAGTATAATGGAAGGAAATACCTCATTAACCTAAAATGCATTTTGTGTGTTTGTTTAGTAAAGAGTTTTGAATTTAGCAGTTTTGTGAATCTCAAGTGCTCATCAAGCTAAATCAGTTTGGTGAAGGCTATCAAATGGACATGGTTTAGTGTTCGATAGGAATGGTTGGATTCGATGATCCGATGGATCTCTTCCAACCTGGTGATTCTATGAAATATTAAATGGAAGTAACTTCGGAAAAGTGAAAAGTTGCAGTTTGACAATTGAGTGAGAACTGCACATAGGAAACCCACCAACCAACCCCTTGTCTGATGATTTTGAGACTTTACATGAAGACAGAGAATCTGAGTAATTAGAAGTCTGTGAGTTCGATATTTATCAACAAAAAAAGGATGCAATGCTACAGGCAAAACTAGATTAATAAAGAATTAAGAGACTAATGTAATTAATGTCAACCAATGTGGAATCTACTTATTTCACATTGACTTCAAGCCTTTTTTACAAGATTATAGTCTTGGCTGGTTAAGATGGTTGTGATGATACAATATGAGGTTGGCAGACATTTGAGTTGTTACTTCATGGCATCTTAATTAAAAATAGGATGGCTGTAATTATACTAGTCCTCATTAAATACATTAAAAATTAGATAACTGACATGTTTCAAAAAAATTGTTCTCACCATGTGCAGTTCTGCAGAAACTATTACTTCTCGAACCTATTTAACGTTCATCTGTTAAATTTCACAGACAACACAAAGATCTAAGGATTTGTAAGTAAATGTGTGATTGATCAGAAGTAACCTATTGATGAGGATTGCTTGGCAAATGATATAAGCACAAGGTGTGGTTTTGCTGCAGCTAAAACATAAAGAAGAGATTTTAGAAATGAAAAAGTAGAGACCACATTTAGAGAATTGTTGTAAGAAGGCAGCAACTTTGAAAGTGGTGTAGGAATCACAAGAGTACAGCAGATTTCCCCTGTTGATAAAATACCTTATGTCAACCTCAGACACAGAAAGAAGAAAATGAAATTAGAAAGGGGATATTCTACTCTTACAAGTGCATCTAGAATATTATGGTCAAATCTGACATCATGCTTGGTGCAGCTGTTGATAAGTAGAGAACGTTCAGAGGAGAGCTTGAAAAAGAAGATTAAATGGTGATTTGATAAATCCACAGCTTAGTAATGGGATATAAAAGGGACAGAAATGGGTGATATAGAAGGTAGATATATAGATAGATACAGAAGATATAGATAGATATAGAAAATAGATGTATAGATAGATATAGGAGATATAGATAGATATAGAAGATAGATGTATAGATAGATGTAGGAGATATAGATAGATATAGGAGACGTAGATAGATATAGGAGATATAGATAATGTAGAAGATATAGATAATGTAGAAGATATAGATAATATAGAAGATAGATATAGAGATAGATATAGGAGATAGAGGTAGATACAGGAGATAGATATAGGAGATAGAGATAATGTGGAAGATATAGATAATGTAGAAGATAGATATAGATAGATATAGGAGATATGGATAGATATAGGAGATATGGATAATGTAGAAGATATGGATAATGTAGAAGATATAGATAATGTAGAAGATATAGATAATACAGAAGATAGATATAGATAGATATAGAAGATCTAGAAGCTCTTTCTTCTAGAAATTGAGAGAGAACACGAGTGTGTCGTCTGACACACTAACCTGATCACCTTCTATGATAAGTTGACCTGCTTAATGGATGAGGGAAAGGCTGTGGATATAGTGTACTTGCACTTCAGTAAAGCTTTTAACACTGTTTCTCATAGCATTCTGCTTGAGAAACTGGCTGACAGTGGCCTGGGCAGGTGCACCCTCTGCTGGGTGAAAAACTGGCTCCATAGCTGAGCCCAAGAGGGGTTTGTTATGGTGTTAACTCCAGCTGGAGGCCAGTGAAAAGTGGTGTCCCCAGGGCTCAGTGCTGGGTCCAACCCTGGTCAATGTCTTCATCAATGACCTGGATGAAGGCATTGAGTGCCCCCTTAGCAAGTTTACAGATGACACTTAGCTGGGTGGAAGTGTGGATCTACTGGAGGGTTGGGAGGCTCCAAAGGGATTGGAACAGGCTGGATCCATGGCCTGAGACCAACGGCAGGAGGGTTAACGAGGCCAAGCGCTGGGTCCTGCACTTGAGGCACAACAACCCTGAGCAGCTACAGACTAGGAGAAGTCGGGCTGGAAAGTGCCTGGAGGAGAAGGACCTGGGGGTGTTGGTTGACAGGGACTGAACATGAGCCAGCAGGGGCCCAGGTGGCCAAGAAGGCCAATGGCATTTTATGGGTCTTCAAAGGGTTAAAAATAGCTTTAGGTTTCAAATGAGTAATAAGCAGATCTAAGTATTCTAAAAAAAAAAGATTTCTCTCGAGTCTCCAGTAATTTCTGCAATTTCTTTTCTCATGACTTGCCAGTGATATTTTACCAGAATTAGGAAATTGCCGCTCCTATTTGTTGATGGCATTTTCGATGTAACGAATTGCCTTGGGGCTGTTGTTTTATTGGTTTTACATTCCTTCCTGCTGTGCTAAGTCTAATGAGGCTCCTCTGTCCTTTAGGTGACCTACAAGCGGGATCTGTATGCGGCCGAGTCGATTATTAAGGGTATGTGTCTGCTTTTGTGGCTCTCAGTTTGCATATTCCTGAGTCTCCTTTAGAACCTGATGTGCTGTAGCTTTAAGTACCTTTGAGAAAAGTTTTATGATGAATAAAATGTACTTCAGCATGTTGGTTTAGCTGGAATACTTCTATTATGTAGTATTTCCTTCTATTTACTTCTCTTACACATCTTTTTGCAAAGATGTTTTATCTTAGAGTCAAACAAAGATTAATTTAGAATAGCTTTATAAGGAATAAACACATTTTTTTCTTTCATTTCCAGTTCAATTCTTAATATGTTCCATATTCCTAATCTAAGTATACAGACAATTAAATATTAACGCTTCAGGGCTCTTCAGTCTTTTACATACAGCAAGCAATTAGTGTTTGATAGGAATGGTTGGACTCGATGATCCGATGGGTCTCTTCCAACCTGGTGATTCTATGATTCTATCATTCTATGATTCAATTATATGATATGAGGCATTCCATTAGTTTATAAATACTTTATTGAACTATTTTTTTAACCTTTTCTTGTACTGGTAACAGTTATTTCATAGCAGTTTAATATAAAGATTGGATTTAATCTTTATTTAGATCAACTCAATCTAAAAGCAATGTAGGAAGGAAGAAATCTTAATTACCTTATAATGAGCATACTGATGGTTAGTGTAAACTGATAGGCACTGATTCAGGGAGCTCTTACTTGACTTCTAGAGAACTGGATACATATTTGGTGTATATTTCATCATGTTATCACATTTTCTTGTTTTTCTCTAAAGCCAATCTTTTCCAGCTGTTGGTTACGATAAACATTTGTGTAGCGTAACCGAAGCCTCATGTGGTGGCTAATCAGGCTAATCCCTTACTCAATCTTTACTTACCTAATGTCCTGTTACCATGGCAGCACAGAATACATCTGCTTCAGTGACCGTGATAGTCATAAAATTTATTCTTAGAATCATAGAATCACCAGGTTGGAAGAGACCCGTCGGATCATCGAGTCCAACCATTCCTATCAAACACTAAACCATGTCCCTCAGGACCGCGTCTACCTGTGCCTTAAACCCCTCCAGGTGATATTGTGCCTGGTCTGTATGAAAAACTGTGATTTAAGTTCCTTGAAGTTCAGATTTGCTTTTTGCTGCATTACATGATTTCAGGAAAGGAAAAAAAAACTTGTGTGTTCTTTCCTCCTTGTGCAAGGAATGTGATGAGAGTCCTCCACAGCTAATTAGGACACCCCATAACAGATTTATCTTACATAATTAACTGTCTTTAATGGCGTTTTGAATAGATAACGTAGGCACTCCAAGTCTGCGGTTTGAGAGTTGTTCCTTTCCTATTCTGCACCTTTCAAAAAGCTTTAAATACCAGACCTTCAGGTTTATATAAGGCAACTTATGATTTTTGTTGTTATTGAGTGATCCATTTTACTTTGCCAGACGCACATTTTGTCACTGAACCAATGAATTCAGAAGTGATGAAGAACATTTGAATTTACACGTTTAATTTTGTGTCTACAGTTCCAAATTTCATGTCCTCCTCAGCTACATTTATTAGTGACGTCAGCTTAGTTTCTTTCAGCTTCAGAGAACAACAGACACTTCCAACCTGGTTGTTCTATGATTCTATGATTCAATGTTAATGCAGTAGTTTTATTTAGAAAACCCATTTAAGCTTTATTAAAAATATTGGTTTTGATTAGAATTATTCATCCAGTTGTCCCCATTCTGGTTTGAAATAGTTTTTTTTTTTTTTTTTTTGCTTTGAATTATGAATTTAAGCAGATCTTTAAATATTTAAATTTTTATGCTAGAATATTACAATTACAGTTGTAAACCATGTTACATTTCCTCTACACAGTTGTTCTAAGGAACCGGTTCCTTGTGGTACAGTTTGACAAGTTATTTTGCTATCCTGTGTATTTTGAGGTATTCTCGTTTCTGTTTATTGTCTTTATATTAAATTATAGTTCTTTAACTTGTCAAATTAACTGTAATAAAAACAATAGTGCTATTATGTGCTTGTCTGAAAAAAATGCAGTTAATTGTATAATTATAATTATAATTACAAGACTGTTTCTTTGGTCAGTGATATTACAAATGTAATTCGACCTAAGAAATAGGTCTTAAGTGTTTGATAGAAGTACAGTTAGAGTTTTAACCGCTGACCTCAGGAAACACAATACCTGTCAAAATTCAGCTTCCTGAAGTTGTCTCAGGTGGAAGTAAGAGAATAGTTGGACTCGATGATCCGGTGGGTCTCTTCCAACCTGGTGATTCTATGATTCTGCATAAACACATTTTTGCACTTTAGATATTTGTCTGTATATCTGTCTTTAGATATTTGTCTGTATATGTCTTTCATATCCAAGGCAATACAAAGAAACACTTTGCTGATGTAAATAGACTAATGAGTTATTTATCTTTAGAGGCTGTTTTCTTAAAACGTGTCTTGTTGATTTGCTTACTTCCTCAAGTCACTCTTGCAGCTGCATTAGGAAGTTTGAATCCTAACGTGATTTCTTTTATAAACAGTAGATTTAATGCTTTTCTGTAGCTGAGCAGGTATGAACTTATAGAGTATGCAGACAAGGTGGCACATGCCTATTTTTAATAGTCTTGAAGTACGAAAACATCACCTTACAATAAGGATGACTCATCTAGAAATGCAGTTAAGATCAGGCTAATACAAAACATCCTGAAAAACTTTCATGAGGATTACTGACCTCGGGGTAGGTTTCTTTGAGCTCTCGTTCTGACACGTAAACTTTAAATGATGCTTCTCCATAGACCTTTGTAACTTACAATTTGACTTTTCCTCCTCCTCCTCGAGGTGGTTGACTCGCCTTCCCTGGAGGGGTTTAAGGTGCAGGTGGACGAGGTGCTGAGGGACATGGGTTAGAGATTGGTGGGAATGGTTGGACTCGATGATCCGGTGGGTCTCTTCCAACCTGGTGATTCTATGATTCTATGATTCTACCACAAAATTGTCCTCTCTTTTACCCTAATGTTGGTTGAGACAGTGTCAAATTTGGCTTTTGGTTTTGTAGCTACAGCCAAATCTGGAAGGAATAAACCAAAACTTTGTAGATGTTTTTCGTCACCTGCGTTGTATCAATAACAGTTTCAGCTTACTCTGTTGAGCATGAATGAACAAAATGCTTGACAATAATTGCTTAATTTTTCTTGTGTTTACATTGGTAGAAACATCTCTGGGATAAAGGTACTGAAAATATCAGGGAGAGCCAGACTGAATTTCCAGAGCAGTCAAGCCAATGGCTTGACTGCTCTGGAAATTCAGTCTGGTTCTCCCTGGTATTTAGAAAGTGAAAATGGAATCCCAATAAATTAATTTACTATTTTGAACTTGCTGCTGACTTCAAAAGTATTTTGATGTGCTTCCAAAACAGTAGGAACTGTAATCAAAGACCAAGAATGTCACGGTATGTACATACGCTTACAAAAACAAGTTTATATGTATACATATATGTGCAATTACGGGGAAAAAACCCGACGTCTTTAGGCTACGACCTATTTGCCATTCAGATGCATTTTTATTCTTATTAATTAGCTAGGATATTGTATTAATGATCTGCATTCAAATGAAGTATTATTTTAATTGCCTCTTGTTTGTGGTGTGATTTTCAGGGGAAATTTTTAAGTCATTTGTTAGAGTCCACTTAACACATAATCTAAGGTGGTTGATTCACCTTCCCTGGAGGTGTTTAAGGGACCGGTGGACGAGGTGCTGAGGGACATGGTTTAGTGTTTGATAGGAATGGTTGGACTCGATGATCTGATGGGTCTCTTCCAATCTGGTGATTCTATGATTCTAAGGTAGATGTGCACACGTATTAATTGATAATTTTGGGTGAGCTCCTAGGATAGAAACTATAACAGTTGTTATAACATCATAGAATCACAGAACAACCAAGCTGGAAGAGACCCACCAGATCAGCGAGTCCAACCATAATAATGGGATCTGAGGCTTTCAGGGAGGGCATGGAAAAAACTGAAAATTAAGTAAGTTTCCCACTGGACAGAGAAAGTGGTTTCATGGAAGAAATTCTGAAATCCTCTATCTAATTTATCATTAATGATGAAAATTTCTACACCTGTCCTGGTGGAGAAATTTGATGTTTAATCTAACAGAATTTGATAGAGTAAAATTTTGACTCTGTTTAATTTTATGCAAAAATATGCTCCGAGTGGACATTAAACGTGAAGGTGAAGTATGGGAAAGGGTATTCTATAAGCAGGTAGAGCTGGGAAGAAGCTAAGAGGGAATCATTCTATGATTCTACGAAATGGGAGACATGTATTGGGTAGAGGAGGTTTCCAGGGAAATAATACTTTTAAGGTAAAGGATTAGGAAACTGATTTAACAGATTTTTCAAATTCCAGATTACTGGAACAGATTCCTCCTTTAGGAGGAAGTTTTTCACACAGAGGGTCATTGAGCATTGGAATAGGCTGCCCAGGGAGGTGGTTGAGTCATGTTCCCTGGAGGTGTTTAAGGGACGGGTGGATGAGGTATTGAGGGACTTGGTTTAGTGTTAGATAGGAATGGTTGGACTTTATGATCCGATGGGTCTCTTCCAACCTGGTTGTTCTATGATTCTATGATTTTGATTGGAAGGTGTGGTGTGAAAGCAGGGAAGGAAGTGGAGCAGTGATGCATAATGAGAGGACAAGAGGTAACAGGCAAAAACTGAACCAAGGGAAGTTCCAGCTTTGTAAAAGAAAAAAATGCTTTCACTGTGAGGACAATCAAGCAGCAGACAGGTTACCTGGAGAGATTGTGCAGCCTCCACCCTCAAAGGATTTCAAGAACTATTGGGCTAGCAGGCTGAGCAACCACGTCTGACCTCATGTCTGATCCTGTGTTGAGCAGGGGTTTGGACTGGAGACCTCCAGGAATCTCTTCCAGTCTGACTTGTCCAATGGCCTAATGAAAATCAAAATTTTATTAGCTGAGTATTAAAGCTCTTTATGACATGGCCATGACATTCCAGAGAAGAGCAACGAAGCTGGTGAAGGGGCTGAAGAACAAGATGAACAGCTGAGAGAGCTGGGGGTGTTTATCCTGGAGAAGAGGAGGCTGAGGAGAGACCTCATTGCTCTCTCCAACTCCCTGAAAGGAGGTTGTGGAGAGGAGGGAACTGGGCTCTTCTCCCAAGTGACAGGGAACAGGACGAGAGGGAATGGCCTCAAACTCCACCAGAGTGGGTTCAGGCTGGACATTAGGAAAAAGTTTTTCCCAGAAAGGGTGATTGGGCAGTGGCAGAGGCTGCCCAGGGAGGTGGTTGAGTCACCTTCCCAAGAGGTGTTTAAGGGATAGGTAGATGAGGTGCTGAGGGACATGGTTTAGTGTTTGATAGGAGTGGTTGGACTCGATGATCCAGTGGGTCTCTTCCAACCTGGTTGCTCTATGATTCTATGACTGTTTGGTTCAGCCACACAGACTTCTGAAAATCAGGAACGAAATGCTGCACGTGGTTAGGTTTACTAACAGAATTTATGAAATCTGTGGAGTTACAAGCCAGCGCTCCAACTGCCACTCACCAAATTCAGAGTAATTGCGGTTAGTGAAGAAGAATTCCGTTAGCTTAAGGAGAGCTCCATCAGCTTCTCAGAGGTGGGGAAGAGGCAGTTTTGGGAGTAAGGCTCTGCTCAGCCTCCCTTCCTGCAGTGCAGGTAAGGGCCAGACTGTCTAAATGAATATGGATATCTTATTGACCACCTGGCATAGGTTTTACATTTAAACTGAGTTTTAAACGTCAACTAGAACTGGTTTGTTGCTATATGATTTCATAAACGACAATTTGTGAGACTTCTTTTCTTAATTTTATTATTTAAAAAGCAAGCAGCGTCTTTTCAATGGGTGTATTATCATTACTTTATTTTTCTTACTTTACTAATAGACCTTCCCATATAACATTGCATTCAGTCTCCAGATTAAAAATATATTTTTTCCCACTTTGTTCAATTTTAAATTTAAACTGCACATCTTAGTAGTTGATTGGGTAGTCTCCTTTCTTATTTACTTTGAGGAAGTGATCCGGTGTGTCTCTTCCAACCTGGTTATTCTATGATTCTATGGTTCTGTGACTCTATGATTCTATGAAGTTAAGAGTTTTAAGAGGGCTGGGGAGAGGCATGAGATGGGTTTTCAGAGTCACCGTCTCGGAGCAGCCTCTTGTGAGGTTACTTTTGACACTTTATATTGATAACCTCCTTATTTTTAACCAGAACTGTCTGAGCATAAGTTCTACGCCTTTGTTTATCCCACAGCCTTCTTCCACATGTGGATTTTTGTAATGGCTCCAATCTGACTCTCTTCATTAAATTACTTAGTTCCCCAGAATCCAAGTTCTTGCAATCTGATCTGCCAGTCTGATTTAATACCTACATCTATCTTGTCTCTGCGATCTGTGTGCATTCCACGTACAGCACTAAATTCAAGTGGCTTTTGCTGTCTGATTTCTGTACACACGCTGGTCTCTGCTGATAAGAAATGAATTCAATATGGTTTTCATTGACCCACTTTTTAGACTATAAACATATTCTCGATTAAGTAGAAGCCAACTTTGATGCACGATCAGTGTATTTGTTTGCTCAGTGAATCTATGAGAAGATAATTTCTCCCACAGTTGTGGTATCCTGTGATTTCCAGTCCTCTGAAAACTGGCCGTGCATTTTTTTAATTCTCGCTTTCATCTGGCTGTGATGGTTTATCAGCAGATGTTTATTGTTCTCTCTCTTTCTCTCCCTCCTCCCTCCTCGCTAATTTAATACAAAACCAGTTGCTATCACTCTTCTTATTGTCGTGTTATAAATATTGGACATAGTTAATGCTCATGATCCATGAAGTCACTGTAATTATATTTTGAGACCTTCAATGTTTAATTCCCTTTACCTGCTCATCAAAAAAACGTTTAAAAATCACAAGTCACTTTCCAGTTATGTTAACTTGGCAGCAGATTTAAAATTAATTTTCAGGTCCACGTATCTATTTTTGTAAAGAAGCCTTTGAGTTTACAATAGAAAACGTGTTCTTTACCCGAGTAGTATGGTTGGACTCGATGATCCAGTGAGTCTCTTCCAACCTGGTTGTTCTATGATTCCATGACCTGATTGAACGTACTGTGTGGTATGTAATTTAAAAAAAAAAACAACTTTCCACATGCAACAAATTTGTATCTTGTTTTAAGAGCACCTAGGCCACATTTTTAGGAATTGCTTTTGTATCTTTCACTACCAATTTATTTTATGGTGGCGTTTGGTATATTTCTGTCCTGGAAGTGTCATTGAAGTTTGTGTTATATGTAATTAAACTTTACACTTAGGAAATTTCTAGGTGCTTAATTGAAGAGGAGGCTGAGAGGAGACCTCGTTGCTCTCTACAACTACGTGAGAGGAGGTTGTAGAGAGGAGGGAGCTGGGCTCTTCTCCCAAGGGACAGGGGACAGGACGAGAGGGAATGACCTCAAGCTCCACCAGGGGAGGATCAGGCTGGACGTCAGGAAAAAATTCTTCACAGAAAGGGTCATTGGGCTTTGGAAGAGGCTGCCCAGGGAGGGGGTTGATTCCCCTTCCCTGGAGGTGGTTAAGGTGTGGGTGGATGAGGTGCTGAGGGACATGCTTTAGTGTTTGATAGGAACAGTTGGACTCGATGATCTGGTGGGTCTCTTCCAACCTGGTGATTCTATGATTCTATGATTTATCCTGTCTCCTGAGTGCTTTTTGCTTTCTCAGTGCTGTTGACGCTGCGTTTAGTACTCCTTTGAAATCATAAGTGGTATGAAGTTTTCAAGAAGTTATTTTTATTGGTTGTCATCTAGTGTCAGTAACATGGAGCTGAACAAATACCTTTTCATAGAAGTCTCATCTATAAATATGCTGTGGCAATAAGACTGTGATGTTTTCAAATTGTGCAGAATCCTATGAAATATAATATGAACTTTATATTTGAGGTGTATTTTATATTATTTATGTAGTTACATTAACTGTGTCTTGAAATAAGTAATCCTAGAATTAAATTTACAGCTGTTGAAAAGGTTCTGTCAAGAGACAACAGTATATGAACTGAGGGTGATATGTAGCATATTAGTAATTTTGATTGATTTATCTTTGCATGAAGTGCTAACGTTGTGTCCTTGATTGCAGACAGTCTATCAAAACAAGTTTGTGTCATCACTGATGTGAAGGAACCTGTTGCACGAGTAGGTTTTCTCATCCACGAATCTCTGAAAAGCCAAATGAAAGTAAGTGCGACAGGTTTTGCTTCAAAAACATTGTATTTAATGTGGAAAGTCATTACATCTATTGATATTACATTAAAAAGTGCAAAAGACTAGCAGGGTTGGATAAGATCTTTTCTAAATAGCTGTATAATGGAGCAGAAGTCTGTTTCCATTTCACTGATACCAGATCCATTGCCATTTTCCTTTTTTTTTTCCCTCCATTTAAACTATTGAGCAATTGCTAAACCAGAACAGACCTTATGAGGAACGGCTGAGAGAACTGGGGGTGTTTAACCTAGAGAAGAGGAGGCTGAGAGGAGACCTCATTACTCTCTACAACTACCTGAAAGGAGGTTGTGGAGAGGAGGGAGCTGGGCTCTTCTCCCAAGTGACAGGGGACAGGACGAGAGGGAATGGCTCAAGCTCCACCAGGGGAGATTTAGGCTAGAGATTAGGAGGAAGTTTTTCACACAGAGGGTGATTGGGCATTGGAATAGGTTGCCCAGGGAGGTGGTTGATTCACCTTCCCCGGAGGTGTTTAAAGTGTTAAGGTAGATGAGGTGCTGAGGGACATGGTTTAGTGTTTGATAGGAATGGTTGGACTGGATGATCTGATGGGTCTCTTCCAACCTGGTGGTTCTATGATTCTATGATTCTATGTTATGTTTGCGTATAACCACTTTAATCATTCCATGGGAAACACTTCAGAGCCAGGGAGAAAATCAGTGAGTCAATGGACTCCATATTTCACTGCTGAGTCATCTCGAAATTTGAGAAATTTTTTATTCTCATAGTGATTGCCAATTTTAAATCATTTGAATGAACAAACTCTGTGAGTGTGGTGGAAGCTTTAGCAGATAAGTTAAGGCTGAAAGCAACTTTGTGGCAGTAAATATATATATATAAAATATATATAATGTAATATATATATATAATTTTTTTTTTTAAATCAGGTTGAAGCTCTATCAATATCTCTCAGCAAAAACGATATCCATCTACAAAACAACTTTTCAGGAGAGTGCTACAATTTCGTTTCCATAAATGTAAGTCGTGAGGAGGCATCTCTTTAGTTTTGCACTTAATTTTATTAGTAATGGTAAATAATAATGACATATTTGAATAATGGATTGTTTATTTGTGTCCTCTCAATGCATCCATTCCAATTTTTGGTTTCTGCTGTGGACCAAACTAAGTGTTTGAGATACTGGTTGGTTCTCTCTCTTCTGGTTCTGCGTTTCTATCGGGCTGTTGTTAAACCAGCCATCAATTCTTGAACAAGACGGGTGCAACTGAAAGTAATTTAAAATTTCCTTTCATAGATACTGTATTGCAGTGAATTATCTCAAGGAGAGCTGTGTCATATGTGTAGTCATCTAGCTGTGCATTGCTGCCATGGTCTAAATTAGTGTTTCCCATGTCAGACACATGCATGCCAGGCAGGCTGTGTTTAGGTCTTTGTATGGGGACAGTAAGGTTTTAGATGAACTGAATCTGAGACCAGTCAAGATCCCTAAGCATGTTATATATATCTGTCTCTCTGTCTGTGTCTCTGTCTGTCTCTCTGTCTGTCTGTCTCTTTATCTCTCTCTATCTCTATCCTTATTTCTCTCTCTCTCTCTCTATCTCTACCTGTCTATCTCTCTCTATCCCTATCTCTCTATCTCTCTCTATCCTTATTTCTATCTCTCTCTATCTCTCTCTCCATCTCTTTCCATCTCTATCCTTATTTCTATCTCTCTATCTCTCTCTATCCTTATTTCTATCTCTCTCTATCTCTATCTCTCTATCTCTCTGTATCTCTCTCTCTTTCTCTCTATATATCTCTCTATCTCTCTCTATCCTTATTTCTCTCTCTCCTTATTTCTATCTCTCTATCTCTATCCCTTTTTACTCTCTCTGCTTATTTCTATCTATCTCTCTCTATCTCTTTCTCTCTCCATCTCTCTATCTCTATCCTTATTTCTGTCTCTCTCCTTATTTCTATCTCTCTATCTCTCTCTATCCTTATTTCTATCCTTATTTCTATCTCTGTATCTCTCTCTCTCTCTCTCTCTCTCTGTCTATCTCTGAAGGGTGATATTGTTAATCTCTTTTTTTTCAAACATCTGTAACTTTACCAGACAAAAGCATTACAAATACATTAAAACAAACCAACCAAACACCCCCAGAACAAACCAAAAAAAGTGATGTATCTTTTTTTAGTGAATAACAGATCTTTGAATTCTATTTTTATGAAATCGTTGTTTGATCTTTTCAGTAATTCTAGACATTTATCTTCATTTAGGATAAAAAGTATGGCATTGAAGAAACCCAGCAACTGGTGGATGTGTTGGAGAAATCAGACATTCCTCTCTTGTGTCCAATTGTTGTTATTTCGGTAGGTAACTCCTGTAAGTTCCTGCAGAAAGCATCTAATGAAATATTTTTTAAATGTAAGACTAGGTTTAAACTGCTGCTCGCTCTGCACAAAATCGTAAATTTGAACTGTAAATTGGACTGGAAAGAGCATCGTTTGCACTTCAGCAAATATATGACATGTCAGGAAACAAACCAGCACTAGTAAGGACAATTTATTAATTACATAGTTCTTTAAAAGACTCACGGTGGTTAGTCATATCGAACTTTTAACTCCTGCTTTCCTGTTGTGCTCCATCTCTAATGGGAATGCAGCAAGTGATGTTCTCTGCTTGAACGATCAGTTGAGAGGAATTAAGTGAAAGTCTCTCTGCCGTGTAACCAGCTTCAATTAATTTTGTCATTATGTTTTCTGACTTAATAGGTAAAAATGAGAGGTGTTGAGTGGAATGAGTGTCATTAGTGCCCTGTGCCACCAAGGAGCGTGCCTCTAGGCTCTATTTATTATGCTTTCTATTAATAATAGTACATCATGATTCTAAAATCTGATTCCATATACAAAGCTCTTGAAAAAAGACATAAGTGGTTATTTTACTTGGTGTCTTAATAGTTCCTGAAGTGTGTAGTCTAGTGATCTGGAGGTAAAAGTGACTGTTTACTTCTCAATTTTAGGCTCCACCTGAAACTTAAGTAGTAAAATTTCACGGTTTAGAGATTGGTGGGAATGGTTGAACTCGATGATCCGGTGGGTCTCTTCCAACCTGGTGATTCTATGATTCTATGATTACTGATCTAACAGATAAATGAGATATCATGAAGATTAATTACTTTCACAAATATATAACGTTATATCCTAATCTATTCCTCTTGCCTTGGAGCCAGCTCCTGTGATTCTATAAATGTCAGTATTTACTACTTTATTTTTAGGCTGTCTTTTCCTTGACCCTATTTCTGAGGACGTTCAGAGCAGAGCTTTAATTCTACTAAATTTTCAAAGATAAATTATTTTCCCCTTTGGCAATCAGATTAATGATCTGCCTCCAATTCTGTTGCCCATTTAGAAGGCTACTTGACATTTAGAATGCACTTTTCTGGACTGTGACTGTTTCATTAGGCTCTTATCAAGAATATAAAGATATCAAGAATAAAAACATGTCTCTCTTTCTTCTATTTTGGGGGTGTGCAGATAAAATTAAAATTGTTAATCAGCTAGGTTAGAGGGCTCAAAACATGCTGGTTTCATGCCTGGTTGGACTCGATGATCTGATGGGTCTCTTCCAACCTGATTATTCTATGATTCTATGATTCTATGGTTCATAGCTACTTTCAACCTTAAACGTGAATTAGATGCTTTTTGTGTGAGATGTGGAATGACAGCTTTGTTTTAAGAATTGCAGCTATAACTATTCTGGACAATATTTCCAGAGAAATAGGTGTGAATGCAAATACCATGAAACTTGAATTTTGTTTCTAAGATACTAAATCTTGACCTCGTTGTGGCACGTGGCACCATTTTTAACCGCAGTGTACTTGCTGGAGCAGCCTGCTGCATGCTCACATTATTCAGGTGAGCACCTTTTCAAATAGCCTCAGGTGAAAATTATACATTTAATCCCTTTGCTTCTCCAGATCTATCATTTTTTTTTCCCTGACAACTACTTGAAACTTCCCTAAACTGAACAACAGAGGCAAAAAGTCTTAATTAGGTGGAAGCAGTTGCTACCATTTAAAAAACACACCCACACGTGTATATTTTGTAGAAGTATCCTAAAAAAATTAAGTACCCTGACTATAAAAAGGCATTTTTAGGCATTTTTCACAGAAAGGGTCACTGGAACAGGCTGCCCGGGGAGGTGGTTGATTCACCTTCCCTGGAGGGGTTTAAGGTGCAGGTGGATGAGGTACTGAGGGACATGGTTTAGTGTTTGATAGGAATGGTTGGACTCAATGATCCGATGGGTCTCTTCCAACCTGGTTGTTCTATGATTCTATCATATTTTGCTACACATCCAAATTTTATGGAGTTACCACACTGTCTTTTAGAAATACAAGAAGGAAAAAAATAGGAGAAGTGGAAAGTATGTTTGAAATGACTAAAGAATTAGCTAAACAAATCATTCTATCATATTAATCACCAGGAACTATTTAAGTCCTTTAAACTTCCAATCCCTAAAAGTCATTACAGATGGTGTGGCTGGGGAAATGAAACTTCCTTCATCAGTCTTTAATTAAATCCACTGTTGTGTGTCTTCTTCGCTAAGGTTTATGAGTAGAGTTCTCCTCAGCTTTATTCTTCGTTATTTGCTTCATTTAACTTAGAACCTGAATGCACTGTTAGTGGAAAGTCCTGTAAAATACGTATTTTTTTCATGTAAAAGGACAGAGGAAGTTTTTCACGGAAAGGGTCATTCGGCATTGGAATAGGCTGCCCAGGGAGGGGGTTGAGTCACCTTCCCTGGAGGTGTTTAAGGGATTGGTGGACGAGGTGCTGAGGGACATGGGTGAGTATTTGATAGGAATGGTTGGACTCGATGATCCGGTGGGTCTCTTCCAACCTGCTGATTCTATGATTCTATGATTCTATGATTCTATGATTCTATGTTTCTATGATTCTTTATCTCAGGCAAATGTGACCCAGAATTTTAAGCAATATTTAAATGCATAAATTTTGGGCACTAACTGTACAGGGAACATTCTTTTCTAAGTAAAACTGTTCCTTGTAGTGAAGAGTTGAAAGGATAAGAAAATATTCGCATTTCTTGAATATCCTGATTGAAAAAAAACCCAACGAATCTGTAACATAGATTAACACTTAAAAAAAGTTGATGTTTTTTTCTGATTTAATGAAATACTTTTAATATGCAGTTAGAACATTGTGCTTTGCATATTGGTTTCACTGTGCTTTGAATAGAAATAATTTTTGTGTCACTAAATATACGAGTGGAGATCACTAGTAGTAGAAGCTAACTAAGAAGAACCTTTGTTAGCCTCTATTGTTATATAAAAATAATATATTAAGTACTGGCAGTCTTAAATAACACATTCTGAAAATATTTTTTTCCCATATTTGTTTCTTTACAGGTTCACTTGGATTTTTCAGAAAATGCTTCATTCAGCATTGGGATGGAAGAACTAAGTAAGATCAAGAAATTTGCAGGGGAAGTGAAGAAGAAAAATATTCTGGTTTATGGTCTCCTAATTCATTCGAGGGTATGTAATTCTCTTTCTCTGTGCAAATTATTTACTTTTGTGATTTCTGTGATTAATGACTGAGTCTTCATTTAACACAAAATCAAAGGGAAATAAATATGACAGGAAAAAGACTTCTTGGGAAGCCTCTTGCCTCTTCTTGTTCAAAATTCAGAAGAGCCTGTAGTCGTAGGCAGAAATGAAAGCATTTTGATTAGAGGGGAACACATGGTAAACATTTTTTAGAAGCATGCAAAAGTGTCAGGGCCCTTTTTTCTTTTTCCTTTTTCCTTTCTTTGCTTTGAAACTTGCTTTATGTGGTATTAAAAAAAAGAGTAAAAGTACATAGAGATTTTGCAGCTTCGTAACTTTCTTACTCAACAGGGAAGGAAGAATCATAGAATCATAGAATCATAGAATCACCAAGTTGGTAGAGACCCACCGGATCATCGAGTCCAACCATTCCCACCAATCTCTAACCAATGTCCCTCAGCACCTCATACACCTGCACCTTAAACCCCTTCAGGGAAGGCAAGTCAACCACCTCCCTGGGCAGCCTCTGCCAGTGCATAATGACTCTTTCAGTGAAGAATTTTTTCCTTATGTTGAGCCTAAACCTCCCCTGGTGGAGCTTGAGGCCATTCCCTCTCGTCCTGTCTCCTGTCCCTTGGGAGAAGAGCCCAGCTCCCTACTCTTCACAACCTCCTCTCAGGTAGTTGGAGAGAGCAATAAGAAGTCAGTTAAATACCCAATGGAAATTTTAATGAAGAATTATTAATGTAATCTCAGTCTTTCTTAGATGGAGTTAGGTGTTTGGGTTCATATGTAATTGATTGACGGGACGAGAGGGAACGGTCTCAAGCTCCGCCAGGGAAGGATTAGGATGGACATTAGGAAAAAAATTTTCTCAGAAAGGGTCATTGGGCAGTGTCAGAGGCTGCCCAGGGAGGGGGTTGATTCACCTTCCCTGGAGGTGTTTAAGGGACGAGTAGATGAGGTGCTGAGGGACATGGGTTAGTGTTTGATAGGAATGGTTGGACTCGATGATCCAGTGGGTCTCTTCCAACCTGGTGATTCTGTGATTCTATGATTCATCATGGCTATAATTATATATGTTGTCAAAAGCTTGATCCTGCCTCAATCCTATTGATGTTATTAAGAGCTATCAGCATCAATACCTATCAGTCTATCCTTTTCCAGACTTCTGATGTCAACATAACTATTTTATATGAATATTATGTTGTTATATGGCATTAGTTTGCCACTTGTTTGTACAACACATAAGGGTATAGGACTGTTTTTAATCTTTTGCCTTTCCCCAAGTTCTTCTCTCCTAGGAAAACCAGGTAATAAATAGTGGATTTATTACAATGGTGCAGATATACCTAAGGCACTTGAATGAAATATTTCCATAAGCTAACTTCATAGTCAGTACTAAAATCACAGTCTGAGGAAGACGAGCTTGTTAGGAAAATAATTGGTAACCTTTTAGGTTTTCATTAAATAGCTGTATGATTTTATCAGGGAAAGATGGGAAAGTTTGTCAATTTGTCTCTGCTTTTGCAGCTTTTTGGAGTTCAGCAAGATGCACAGAAAACCGACATTAATTTTTCTTGCCTTTTACGTGACCTTTTAAGACTTACTTCAGCTATTGAACTTATAATTGGAGATATCAGAGTTCTCCCATCACTTTTTCAGCCCAAATGATTAAGGCACATAGTCTTATCTTACAAGTCATGTCTTCATAAAATGCTCTTTAAACATCCTCATATTTGTAGCCAAGTTCAGCCTTTCTGGCAACGTTAGTCAATGAAGGTGCCGGTTATTTCTTTTGTGGTTATTTTAATTGTAGAAAATATATTACTCTAAAGTAGCTTAGGAGTACTGGGTGGAATGTTGAGGTCTAGGTGGATTCGAAATATGAAATAGGAATGGTTGATAGGAACAGTTGGACTGGATGATCCAGTGGGTCTCTTCCAACTTGGTTGTTCTATGATTCTATGATTCTATGATTCTCTGAAATGCTGAACTCTCCAGAGGAAAGGAAAATATGTAACATACAGTAAAGCAATTTAGAAAGGTGTGTAGGTATTAATTATGCTTGATAGCTGAATGTGATAAGAAATAAACATGGAACTGTAACCATTTACAAAACAAATACCGTGAGCATCAGATCTGAGTTGCATCTTCGAATCTGCTAATATGAATTATTCTGACTTTCTTGCTTGTCTTCTGAAAGCTTTGATGTTGACCTGTTATCTCTTAGTGGAAACAAACATATAAGATGAAAGGATTTTGACACAAAATTTTGTTTGCAGTCAAACGCCTTTTAACTTCTTTTTTTCCATTTGCCTAACAGAAACCTGTGAAGTCCATTTTATCTGTTTGTGGACAGTTGCACTTTGATTTGTTAGTGCTGCAATTCCTGGCTTCAAGCAATACTGATTCTCTTTACTGTCTAGGGTAGGCATCAAAAAAGGGTCATTGGGCAGTGTAAGAAGCAGCCCAGGGAGGGGGTTGATTCACCTTCCCTGGAGGTGTCTAAGGGACGGGTGGACGAGGTGCTGAGGGACATGGGTTAGTGTTTGATAGGAATGGTTGGACTCGATGATCCAGTGGATCTCTTCCAACTTGGTTGTTCTATGATTCTGTGATCTGCAATTGATTCTGTTTTCTGTTTTCTCCATCAGTCTCCGAGGTTGCCTTCCTCATTCTTGGCTTTTGATCCTGGCTGTTTCAAAAGCCAACATCTTGGCTTTTCATGCACCACCTGATTCTTGTTGCAAGATTTCTTATATTTTGCTTCTTTTTTATTGACTGGAACAGGAAACCAACCGTTCAATTCTGTTTCTCTTCTATTACCTTTTTTCTTCTTCTTGTTATTGTCGTACACTTCTGTGGATCTTCCTGCTCCTATTGTGTCAGGATTTGTTATTCAGTAAACGTTTCCTACTTTTGTCTTGCCTGGACAGACTTCTGGTTGCTGAGAGGTATTTACTTTCTAAGATTTAAAGCCAGCAGGATCAAACCTTTTGGAAACTCCATCTTGCTCATGTTAAATATCTAAATGTTTCTTCTAAATACGTTTTGGAGCATCTGGGTAGGAAGATGCAATATGATCTCTTGCTTATATCTCAAGACAATGAGGTGCATAGTGTTTAAAGTTATATTAAACTCTGCTATCAGAATTCTCCTAAGATATGGAAACGTATGAATTTAGGTCTAAAAGAGGTAGAATGAAGTATGGTTTATGAGGTATGAGGGACATGGTTTATTGTTTGATAGGAATGGTTGGACTCAATGATCCTGTGGGTCTCTTCCAACCTGGCTGTTCTATGATTCTATGATTTTCATAGTATATAAGAAAAATATTGTCATTCAGAGAAAGACGTGGATCGTAGGAGACCTCCATGGGCAGTGATTTTAATTTGAATTTTGTCATGAAGAATTTTCTGAAAGTTATTTTCCTGTCGAGTGCCTGGATGAAAAAAAAAAAGGTGGAAAAATGTCACCGTTACAGACTTCCCAGCAGTCACAGTCTGGACTAATTATATTTTATTTTAAAGCATTCTTTGAGCTGTTGTTTTCCTAAGCCATTTTTCATTAGTCCTCCTAAATAATATTTTCAGTATTCCAAGACTTAACAGTGTAATTTCCCACCAGCTCAGCAAAGTCATACTTTCTATTGAGAGGCAGAGCCCTTTACTTTACAATGTGCTTAAATACATCTACTTGATTTATAACTGGTTTGATCTCTGAAGTTTCCAGCAAGCAGAATCTTTTAAAAAAATGGGATTGTTTATATTTAAGTTCAGTTTGATTCAACCTGTGTGGTACTGGCAGCAGCTTGAATGCTTATTTTTGGCAGAACTCCCTTCAGCTTTTTCCCTGACTTAATTCTTTCCATTCTTATGCAGATGCAAACTTGAGTGTCTCTCACTTCTGTATTTAATTCCACTGTTCTTACTTAAATTTATCAGACCAGGTGCTGAATTTTGTAGGCAAAACTTTTAGCAAAATATCCGAAAGACATAGATAATATATGATCTTTACTTAAACGACAGCAGTAAAACAAAATAATTTTTTAAGCGTTATTTTCTTTTACAGAAGAAAATGAAATGTCTTCTGCATTTCCTGCGTCTAAATACTTTTAAGAGGAGATGTGTGTGCTTTGTTTATAAAGCCTCCAAATGTTTTGGGGTAGCTTACTGTGTTCTTTGTGAGCTTCTGAAGTTCCATGAAATTTATGGTGAAATTCCACTTATTAAAGTTTACTCCAAAGCAAATTTTAAGTGATCACCTCTCTTACTAAATAACAGCTAACCTTACATTTATTAAATAAAATTGATGTAAGATTTTGCTTATTAACTTACTAGTTGCTCTTCGTGATGTGTCACAGGAAGAGAAGGCGAATGTCACAGCAGTTTTGCAAATTTTGCATAAATTTTGCAAAGATCCAGAATTTAGAAAAGATTAGTTATCGTTGCTTAGATGACTTGAAGTTCGTTGCATTTTTTTTTCCTCCTGTAGTTTTAAAAACTGCATTTCACTATCTAGAATTAATCGTAGAATCATAGAACAACCACATTGGAAGATACCCACCGGATCATCAAGTCCAACCGTTCCTATCAGTTGTCCAACAAACGTTCATTGTAGTTTTCTTAGAGCGTATTAAACAAGTGAACTCCGGTGATGTCCTCATTTTCCTTAATTCCATCTCTCTGATAGAAGTTTTGCTACAGGATTCCTCGCCAGCTGACATTTGCAGGCATGAATTGGAAAAACACGGCTTTCTGTGACTTTCATAAATTTATTTTTCTAAACGATACGATCTCTAGTTTGTCCCAAGGATGAGACTAGGGATAAAACTCAGTGGTGTAAGGAAGTAGCTGCTGAAAGTCTCTAATTATTCTAATAGAGATTTTCTTAGTGAGGTTGTGTATCAGGCACAGCAAAGGGATCCAAGCTGGCAGTTCTGTCGGCTCTAGTGATGCTTTTGTGCTTGTGTGTCTAGTGAAAGAGCAGGTTACAACAGTTCCTTGTAACTGTGCCTGTAAGGAACTGAACCTGCTTTCTTTACAAAAGAGGCGGATTTGAATGTTCAGCACTGAACAAAATCTGTAGCCAGTTTCTTCTTCATGCATAGAAAGTCAGCAATTAGCTTATTGCACTCTATATGCAAAATTTTTGGTTGACAGCTGACTGACCATGAGCCAGCAGTGGCCCAGGTGGCCAAGAAGGCCAATGGCATCTTGGCTTGGATCAGAAACAGTGTGACCAGCAGGTCCAGGGAGGTTCTTCTCCCTCTGGACTCGGCACTGGTGAGACCGCTCCTTGAATACTGTGTTCTGTTGTGGGCTCCTCAGCACAAGAAGGATGTTGAGGCTCTGGAGCGAGTCCAGAGAAGAGCAACGAAGCTGGTGAAGGGGCTGGAGAACAGGCCTTATGAGGAACGTCTGAGAGAGCTGGGGGTGTTTATCCTGGAGAAGAGGAGGCTGAGGGGAGACCTCATTGCTCTCTCCAACTCCCTGAAAGGAGGTTGTAGAGAGGAGGGAGCTGGGCTCTTCTCTCAAGGGACAGGAGACAGGATGAGAGGGAATGGCCTCAAGCTGCACCAGGGGAGGTTCAGGCTAGAGATGAGGAGGAAGTTTTTCACAGAAAGGGTCACTGGGCAGTGGCAGAGGCTGCCCAGGGAGGGGGTTGATTCACCTTCCCTGGAGGTGTTTAAGGGACGGGTGGACGAGGTGCTGAGGGACATGGTTTAATGTTTGATAGGAATGGTTGGACTCGATGATCCGGTGGGTCTCTTCCAACCTGGTGATTCTATGATTCTATGATTTGAGTGAAGTTCCGTATTTTAGAAGAGAAAACAGTACAGTGAGCAGTGTATTTCCTTGCTATTCTCTTAAAAAGTGATCTGATATAAAATCAGGTCACTGATATAAAATGAGCTGGCTCTGCTGGGTGTGGACCACTGCCCACAACTCCTCCACTGAAAACAGGGAGGAAAGCATTGAAAACAGTGAAAACATTGCACGATCTACACCATCTCTGAATGAGAGAAGGCTCTTCCACCCCTGCTGACAGAATATGGAAACTCTATCAACGAGTACTTCATAAATATAGATGAAAACAGGACTTGCATTTTTAATCTTTCTAGAAGATCTAAAGCATTTAAATTTTAATTTGCAGTTCAGATGATGTATCCCCACTTGGCAACTGTAAAATAGGCCTTCTTTTTAATGTTCACTCTGGGGATATAGTGAGCAAAATAAGATTAAAGATCTGATTTTAAAATAAGATAGGAGGTTCCTGAGTGTTGTGCTATGTAGACATGTTTGGAAATATTTGCTCCAATTTACTGAGATCAAGTTTTACTGTATAGGAAAGATACCTTAAAGATGTGATTTAGGACAGTGGATGTGCATTTTGTATAAACATGTTTTATCCAGTGAAGACCAAGTGTTATCTCGAATTGATGAATTTATTATCAAGACAATAACATAAATCATAGGGAAGAGAGGAGGAGGAAGCTAAAAGAATTAATCACTACAGTCCAAAGGTGAATTATTTTATATAGCAAAGAAGTTTTATATTGCAGACTGTATTTTTTCACTGGCTGGGTATTAAAAAAGTGTTGATTTGCCATCCCTGCAGCATAAATAGTACATTGCTTCATCAGTCAGCAAACTTTTATTACTGTAATTATACTCGGAGGCAATAAGATTTAGGCATCTGATTTTATCCAGATGATAATTATATATTTATTACTCAAGTTTCTAATGTTTATTTGGAAACAAGACATTCCTACGCATGCTCCTGCGTGCAGGAACACTCAGGACCTAACAGGAGTTACTAGCGCACAGCATATCAAAGAAACATGGGGTGTTTGTAGTATTTTTTTACATGGATTGAATGTCTTGCTTTATAAACTATAGATATTTCATAGAATCATAGAATCACCAGATTGGAAGAGAACCACTGGATCATCGAGTCCAACCGTTTCTATCAAACACAGTTCCTATCAAACCCATTTCCTAGCCGGATAAAATAATTTATTATTTTTAACATTATCTGTTCGTGGTGGCAGAATGATAAACATCGTGACTGAAAGATAAAGTAGGAGCAACTGCAAAACTCTTCTTTTTTGCTTAAACTGTCAGATACAAGTACCAGCAATCTAGATTATGTTCTAGTTATTCTCTCTTTCCCACTCCCTAGATATTATCAGCATCTTTCAGTGGGGAAGAAACTTGGTATAAGCAGAGAGGAAGAATCATAGGATCATAGAATCATAGAACAACCAGGTTGGAAGAGACCCACCGGCTCATCGAGTCCAACCGTGAGGTCTAGTGAAACTTCAAGAAGCAGAAATAAGTTTTAAAAGTCAGGAAAAGAAATTCTCTTCAGAATTCTTGTGAAATTGGCCTACCGCGATCATTAATTTCTGGGCTACTTGTCACCCTGGAATCAACATCAGTATCAAGTTAGCAAATACTTAGTGGCTTCAGTCAAAGCTTTTTAGCTTCTTTGGCTGCCCTGATTGAAAACACGATGTAACGATGAACAGCAGCTTTTGAAAAACAAGTGAAGTTAATTTGTAAATCTCCACACAGACACTCTCGTTCAGAAATAGAGCAGCCTGGGGCAAGTGTCCCCAGAGGATGGGAATCCACATGGATTCACAGCTGTAGCTCACAAGATCATAGCATCTTAGGCATCTTAGCCATCTCCAACAGTGTTATACAGCTTTTAAATTTATTGTGCCTCTCACTGTAGCTTTGAACTGTTCATTCTGTTAGGTTTTCCTTCCCATACGCTGGGATAGGTAAACAGCCTTCTGCATAGTTCTTTTTACATACTATTGGAATTATTAATGCTCTCATCGTAAGTGAACACTATTTATGAGATAGTCATAGAATCATAGAATCATAGAACAACTAGGTTGGAAGAGACCCATCGGGTCATCGAGTCAAACCATTCCTATCAAACACTAACCCATGTCCCTCAGGATCTCATCTACCCGTCCCTTAAACACCTCCAGGGAAGGTGAATCAACCACCTCCCTGGGCAGCCTATTCCAATGCCCAAAGACCCAATGAGTCGTAGAGTAAATTATCTCTCTTCAGCTATCAAGAAGCTCTCAGTTTTAGAAAAAAGCATATCTCTATTCTTTTCTCTGCATTTGTGATTGATGACAAGAGCACTGATGCTGTGATGGGTGTGAGCAAACACAATTCTAGGGAATGCTGACTCTGGCCAGATCTGGAAGTACAGTTCTTACTCTGTCATCTTCTGTAAGAAGATTTGGGAGGAGTGCACACACAGGATCAGGTTTGAAAGAAAGGAAAAAAATAGTGAGGAATTTTTCATCTTAAGCTTGGAATAGAGCTCACTCCTTCATGCTGAGCATTTTTTTTTTATTCCGTCCTTTTGATGTTCCGCAATTGTGGTCTTTAAAGGAAACACCGTTATTTTAAAATATATTCTTTATGGCATGTAAGCTAATTCTGCAGCACTTCAGAACTTATTTTGATGCCTTATTCTAGGATGTGGGTATATACAGAATCATAGAATCATAGAACAGCCAGGTTGGAAGAGACCCATTGGCTCATCAAGTCCAACCATTCCTATCAAACACTAACCCATGTCCCTCTGCACCTCATCTACCTGTCCCTTAAACCCCTCCAGGGAAGGTGAATCAACCCCCAACCTGGGCAGCCTATTCCAATGCCCAATGACCCTCTGTGTGAAAAACTTCCTCCTAATCTCTAGCCTAAATCTACCCTGGCGGAGCTTGAGGCCATTCCCTCTTGTCCTGTCCAATGTGGGGTTTGGTTAATTATATTCGAGAAAGCTGAATTTAAAGCTGACTGTGTAGAAGCCTGGAACCTGGGAACCTTTCTAGGAGAGTGGAGGGTTTGTCTGCATGTCTGGTTGACGTTACTTCTTATGGGAATCAGGTTTTAGTATTACAGGCTGTGTTGCCATAGTAATGGTACTTCAGTGTTTTCAGCAGTCTAATTTGGAGATAGCTCAGGAGGACGAGTTTGAGGCAGAGGACTGTGGAAACTTCCTCCAGTTTTATGCTTCTGTTTAAAAAAAAAAATGAATTCCTAACAGCTACTCAGTTATGAAAATGATTGTGCCAGACTACTCCTAATATGGTTGGACTTGATGATCCGATGGGTCTCTTCCAACCTGGTGATTCTATTATTCTATGATTCTATATTTCACTGCACATGCATGTTAAAAAGCATTTATCAATGACTGAAGGAGATGTTCAGTGGAGACTCAATGATTATCTCGAGATGCTGAGAGGAAAACAATTTTGGTGTCAATTAACCAAGTTCTGCAATGACGCTGGTATATCTGTATCCTAGGCAACATGGAAAATCTGCTGCGCTTGCAGAAATTGAGGTTAGAAAACAAAAATTCTTAGTTCAGAAGAAAATAGAAACTTTATTATTAATATTAACAGCATTTCGTTGCGAGATTGTAACAGTGAAATAGAATCATAGAATCACCAGGTTGGAAGAAACCCATTGGATCATCGAGTCCAACCATTCCTATCAAACACATAAATATTCACATAAATATTTACATAAATATTCACTTCTTCAAAATTGAGGACTAAAATTATAAAACCCAAGTCCATTATAAACCCCCAAAACATACAGCTTTGCTAAAACTTTCAAAAAGAAGATGTTTCCTGAATGGCTTTACTGCAAAATTTGTTTTATCCAGTGCTGCTGTTCTAAGGGAGATGCTTGTCTCTGGGCCTGCCACCTGGCATTATCCTGTGTGCCAGATGAAGGATGCTGAAGTGCTTCATAGTGTATCCAGTTGAAATAGCTGCTTTTTGGAAACAAAATATCTCTAAAATTTCCTTATTTTGAACTGCTGGAATGGGAACATTTGATGTGCGGCTGAGATTTGAGCTGGTCAGAGGTAAAATCTCCAAAAGGTACCTTGTGTACTGCAAGATCCTCAGCAGCGACTGCATTGTGCTGTTCATCTGCTCTTCTTGTGCTGCCCTGGTTATCTGAAAGGCCTGAATTTAGGAAATCCAAGCAGGTATTCTTTTCCTGGGCTCCTGAAATATTAATCCAAGGCTGAGAGAGCAGGGGGTATTTAGCTTGGAGAAGAGGAGGCTGAGGGGAGACCTCATTGCTCTCTACAACTACCTGAAAAGGAGGTTGTGGAGAGGAGGGAGCTGGGCTCTTCTTAAGTTTCTCCTTTAGGTATATCATACCTTGAGATGCGTAACGGAAGAGTCTATGTTTCACAGCCTTTAATACTTTCAATTAGGTGTTCAAGGCACCTTTTTCAATTAGGTGTTCAAGGCACCTTTTTCAATTAGGTGTTTAAGACACGAGTAGATGAGGTCCTGAGGGACATGGTTTAGTGTTTGATAGGAATGGTTGGACTTGATGATCCAATGGGTCTCTTCCAACCTGGTGATTCTACTATTCTATGATTCTAATTAATATGTTATCAAAGTTTCCTTTCAAAGCATCCTAAAACAATCTTGCAACTACTTGCAACTTTAAATATGCCTGTGAGTGTCTGAAAAGATAATTTCAGGACTCTCCACTATCTTTTTATAATAGGGATTTGATTAAGAAACTATTTATAACAGGTTCCAAGGCAGCTCCTTGCTCTCTTATTACTACCTGAGAGGAGGGAGCTGGGCTCTTCTCCCCAGGGACAGGGGACAGGACGAGAGGGAATAGCCTCAAGCTCCACCAGGGGAGGGTCAGGCTGGACATTAGGAAAAAATTTTACACAGAAAGGGTCATTGGGCATTGGAATAGGCTGCCCAGGGAGGGGGTTGACATGCCTTCCCTGGAGGAGTTTAAGGTGCAGGTGGACAAGGTGCTGAGGGACATGGTTTAGTGTTTGATAGGAATGGTTGGACTCAATGATCCAGTGGGTCTCTTCCAACCTGGTGATTCTATGATTCTAAAGTAATTTCCTTTACTTTCTTACCCCAGCCCACAAGTTCCTATTCAGCTGTTCCTAGCCCCTGACTACTGGTCCATAGCACAGGCAGTCTGGTATGGATGCTTTGGTTAAGCGAAACCTGAAAAGCTTGAATGCTGTTAGTCTAGAGGCTGCGCTTAGGAAAAGCTTCCAGCCCAGCAAGCTCTGCCATCTGGCTGCTCTTATACCCTCTGTGCCCCTCACACGAGTCTCTCTCCCCTGATAGCATCTGGTGCTTAAACAGCTGTTCTGTGTCTCTTCCAAGAGATACTGTACCAGATGGCAGCACCAGTGAAATGTATCCCCGACACTCTCACTACTCGGTTTTGAACAAGTATAATCTAAATGAAAAAGGCTTTAAACACTTTGCATAGTGCACCTTTTAGCTATTTTTTTTTTTTTTGTTAATTGGATGAACTCTTTGGATCAAGATTTTTATACTGTAAGTAGTAACCGCCAACTCTTATTTTTATTGCTTTGATTTGCTCCAGGCAAATATATTATTTTGATATTCAAGTAATTGGCAACACAAAGTTGCCAGTTACTAGAAAAAATTACAACAGTGAATCATCAAGTCAGACAATAATTTTTTGAAAAAGAGGGTAAGGGATGTAAAAGACCTCCAGATGTTATTTTTTTCATATCCCTCGTCAAAATATCTTGAGCAGGCTGACCCAGACAGGTAGTATTGCTCAAATATTGATCATTAGGAGTGCTTCCTAACATATCCCAAAATGATGTGAACTCTCTCCACATAGGAGATGAAGTAATTTAAATTCTGTGGTGTTCCCATGAGCATTATGATGAAAAGTTGAGCTAGTGGTTCTGTTTCCATGCTGTCCACGTGCTTCTAGAGTGAGACACGTGGGCTGCACAGACCCAAGGTGCCCTGTGAGTATCTGGGGTTGTCCCTGCTGGTGCAGTAGCAAGGAAAGCAGCACTGCAGGTAGTGGAGGAAAAATGTGCCCCAAAGCTAACTGTGATGAGAAATGCTTCATGAAGTTCATTTCACCATTAAAGAGCTTCATGTAGAATCATAGAATCATAGAATAACCAGGTTGGAAGAGACCCACTGGATCATCGAGTCCAACCATTCCTGTCAAACACTAACCCATGTCCCTCAGCACCTTGTCCACCCGTCCCTTAAACCCCTCCAGGGAAGGTGACTCAATCCCCTCCCTGGGCAGCCTCTGCCAGTGCTCAATCACCCTTTTTCTGAATATTTTTACTTAATGTCCAGCCTGACCCTCCCCTGGTGGAGCTTTGGCCCCTTGCTCATGGCTTAGAACTGTCCTTTAAATCTGAAAATTTAAAAAAGTTCTTTTCAGATTTTAAGTTAAAAAATAAGATCATATTAGTACTTGATCTACAAACAGGGAACGTTGGCAGAGTCTCACCATCCTGCACGACTACTGCTTTGTAACACTTTTTATGAGAATCTTTTCTAGTTTTTTTTATCCAAACTGTGGGGGTTTTTTTTGGCTAAGAGATTAAGAAGTTGAAAAAAACCTGATATCTATTGCCATTATTATAAATAGCTTCACGTTTCTTGATAAAATTAATGTTTTAGGACTGTTATGTAGCGAGATCATTCACAAATCAATATGTAGCCTGTTTTCCTTATTTTGAAGTTTATTTTCTATCTTCTATCTTCTATCCGTAATTTAATCCAGGCATCTCAGTCCAAAGCAGTGCTTCTTGGGTGGTAAAACTCAATAGGTATTTAGTCCCATGCCTTATAAAACTAATTATAATTGTCTCGAAATACAATGCCTGTCATAACTCGTTACCATTTATGTAAATACAGTATTGAGTCCTTTAAACACATTCAAAAGTCACAGCAGAAAGTAGCCCCGTGGGGGCCAACTCTAGGATTTAGAAAATTGTAGGGTCCGTGGCATGTTTCTCAGAACCTCGTCAGTTAAGCCCATTAAAAATTGCCCCTGGAGATGATTTTGATGATTTTGATGGGAATGGTTGGACTCGATGATCCGGTGGGTCTCTTCCAACCTGGTGATTCTATGATTCTATGATTCTATATTTTGGGAAGATGATTTTGGCCTATTTACATTTAATTTATAAATTCCATTTTAAAATGTGCTCTTTCTGCTACTTGGTTGCATTTTAGAAAGAAAACTCTTTCTAATTAATCATTTTAAATGTCATTGCAAAATTATTAATAATGTTAACTGATACTTATTATCTAACTGATAATAATATCTAACTGATACTTATTACCATCTTATACAACTACAGTTTTTCTTCTTGATTTGTTTGAAGAAATTAATTGTAGTGTCTGCTCATAAGACTTTGAGATGAGAGGAGACCTCATTACTCTCTACAACTACCTGAAAGGAGGTTGTAGAGAGGAGGGAGCTGGGCTCTTCTCCTAAGGGACAGGGGACAGGACGAGAGGGAATGGCCTCAAGCTCTGCCAGGGGAAGTTTAGGCTAGAGATTAGGAGGAAGTTTTTCACGGAAAGGGTCATTGGGCATTGGAATAGGCTGCCCAGGGAGGGGGTTGATTCACCTTCCCTGGAGGTGTTTAAGGGACGGGTAGATGAGGTCCTGAGGAATATGTTTTAGTGTTTGATGGGAATGGTTTGACTCGATGATCCAGTGGGTCTCTTCCAACCTGGTGATTCTATGATTCTATAAACAAACACACAAAAAAAATAAAACTTATACTTTAAATTTCCAGCCGACTAATAGAATCCTATAAATCGTACTGAAAACAATTGAAAAATTGGAGAAATAAATGAGATATTCTGGTATTAGTCGGAATAATACTCTTGGTATGTTGTGTATGCGTTACCACCCTGAAAGATTTCACTGCTGGATTTGGACCTAGTGAGTCTATATAAAAACAAGATAAAAGTTGAAGTTTTGGTTTTTGGGAAAAACCGAACTAGTTCCTTGAATTGTCAAGGATATTTGTGAGGAGAGCAGAAGCTTGAGAAATAATTCGAAAATTTCAGGGGAGTGGAAGGCAGGAAGGTTTTGTCTAATACACGTTTTTATCATGCTGTTCAGTTAATGTAAAAAATATGTGCTGAATGTCAGTGTCACAAGAAGAATAAAATAACTTTGACATGAAGACAAGGAGATTTTTTTTTCAGATGAAGGTTAGACTAAACAATTCAGGAAATCCTTTCTGCTCGTGTCAGATCTGGTTAAAGGAGAGGATATGCGGAAACCGGGAGGAAACAAGCAGAAAGCAATAACTGAGAGAATGAGGAATTTTATGTTCCATCGTTGGGCTGGAGCAAGTCCTTAGGCAGATCTCAAGTACAAGACAAGCCTGTGTTTTCTCAATGGACCTTGAAGGGAATTTGTAGCTCTCTTAGTAGATTTATTTCAGTTGAAGAATGGAGTCTCGCTTTCTGCATATTAAAGGGTATTCAGCAGGAAAAGTTAGTGCAGAAGTTCCTGATGCTTCAAGAAAACAACAGAAAGTTAATCTCAGTAGTAAATGTGAAGAGAGACATTGTGACTGAAGACATTGAGGAGTGTCAAGAGATGAGGCTGTGGCACGTATGTCGTACTGCAGATGTCATTCTGCTTATTGAATACACAGCAGATTTATGGGAACAGAGCGCACAGGGTAAAAGCTGAGGCCAGGAGCAGGCACAAGGGAAAACTGGTTTGAAGAAAAATAGAGATATTGAGTTGGGAGAGGAATTAGTGGAAATGGAATTTTGAGATGACTTCTTTTGTCCAGAGGATGCCTCTAAAACATGCCCGTGAAAAGCCAAACCACACGTTCATCTAATCAGTGCAGGCTGAGGAGAGGCACAATGTAAAATGGTTGTTGTAAAATCACACATGCAGTTCTAAATACAGCTGGGAGCTTGGAAATGAATTTTGAGGTTGGAAGGAAAAAAAAAGTGAGTAAAAGTCAAAAAATGAATAAAAATTTTGCTTTCTAGTTGAAGTACTAAGAGAGTGAGTTTTTTAACTAACACCCAACTTATTTGAGAAGCTGAACTAATTTTTAATTCTGGATGAAGTTTAAACAGTTGTGTTCCTTTTCTTTTGAACCAGACAAATATATAAGAACTCTCCAGGCTGTACTAGATGGGCTCATACAATGGGTGTTTGAGGTCATCTTTGTGCCATCCAGTGGTTCCACTTAATTAGCTTTGGTGGGATTTATTTCCTCAGTAGTTGTGGACATCAGGACCAGAACCCAGCAAAATTAAGTTACTATATTACCTTAAAGATAAATGTTATTAAAATACAGCTTTAAAGAAAAACTAATGACTTTTAAGATTCAATTTAAAATTCTTCTGTAGTCTTATGTGCGGAATCTGTAATGATTAACTTGTGTTAAAATTGAAAACGACTTAGCGTTCTGCTTCCTTTCATTTTTGACATTATATTCAGAAAATAATCCACCAATTTTCTTAAGCCCTCTGAATTATTCTTGACTTTATTATAAAAGTAACTAGCAATGGACATTTTAAACAGAGTTCCCACAAGAGAGTTATACAGGTATTTACTTAATATCCAGTTGAGGTGCTGGGGGACATGGGTTAGTGTTTGATAGGAGTGGTTGGACTCGATGAGCTGGTGGGTCTCTTCCAACCTGGTTGTTCTATGATTCTGTGATTCTATGAATAAACACCACATCATCAAGTCCAACCATTCCTATCAAACAGTAAACCATGTCCCTCAGGACCTCATCCACCCATCCCTTAAACCCCCTCCAGGGAAGGTGAATCAACCCCCTCCCTGGGCAGCCTCTGGCACTCCCCAATGACTCTTTCTGTGAAAATTTTCTTCCTAATGTCCATCGTGACCCTCCCCTGGTGGAGCTTGAAGCCATTCCCTCTCGTCCTGTCCCCTGTCCCTTGGGAGAAGAGCCCAGCTCCCTCCTCTCCACAACCTCCTCTCAGGTAGTAACAAGAGAGCAATTAGCTACCTTGGAACCTGTTATAAATAGTTTCTTAATCAAATGACTGTTATGAGAAGATAGTGGAGAGCCCTGAACTTATGTTTGTAGACATTCACAGGCATATTTAAAGTTGCAAGTTGTTGCAAGATTGTTTTAGGATGCTTTGAAAGGAAACTTTGATAACAAATTAATTAGAATCATAGAATCATAGAATCATAGAATCACCAGGTTGGAAGAGACCCATTGGATCATCGAGTCCAACCATTCCTATCAAACACTAACCCATGTTCCTCAGCACCTTGTCCACCCGTGCCTTAAACACCTAATTGAAAAAGGTGTCTTAAACACCTAATTAAAAGTGTTAAAGTCTGTGAAACATAGACTTTTCTGTTATGCATCTCAAGATATGATATACCCAAAGGAGAAGCTTAATGCTGAATGCTAATCTCATAAAGAGAAGTGTGTTCATAACTAATACAATATTTCATCTGTTTTATTTTTAATAAAACACCTTAATTACAGAGAACAGTTAACGCATCTGCTAAAGCAAGACTCGTTCCTTTGCTTCTTTATTCTTTCTCTTTCTACTTCTCTTTATTCTGTTTCTTTTTAAAGTTTTAAAATAGCCAGTTTTCTAAAAGCACAAAATCAGCTTTTTGTTATTTTATCACTTGGACGTATTTTCATTTTGAATGCCTTTGTTTCTATATAGCCAGGCTATTGTGGTACAAGGTTTGGGCTGATATTAACTGTCAGGAAGAGAGAGAAGCCTGTCTTGGCAACCCCTGATTTTTGTGTTAGAGAACATCTGTGAGCTCTATCTTTGTGGTGTAGCTGGACTTCTCACAGCCTCAAAGAATTAAACTAGAAATTAAAGCAAGCACATCTGTTCCCTTCACATTTTAAGGGTTATAAATTTTGAGTTTAAGGATAAAAAAATCACTTACTGGTGAACTCTGAGGAATGGTTATGGGCCCTCTTCTGCCTTCCTGTTCCTGGGCTTGTGCTCAAAGGGGGTTTTATTTTATTTTATTTTATTTTATTTTATTTTATTTTATTTTATTTTATTTTTTTGGAAGCTGTCTCTTTGCCCTCCAGCTATGTGATGGTTTAATCAGTAGCTGGTGGCAGCAGAGATTTCTCCATGTGATTCAAGCCACTAAAGGATTTTCAGACTCGGAGCAGCCATCACAGCTCGAGCTACCTAGGGGCTGCAAAAAACAGCTGAGGAAGTAAGTACGTGTGTGATCAGTGTTGGCATTTTGTACTGCTCCAGTCATACTGCTAGCAAGGAGCTGGCTTAGGGATATTTCCTAATAGATAGGATGGTTGGACTCGATGATCCGATGGGTTTCTTCCAACCTGGTGATTCTATGATTCTATGATTTCACCTTCCCTGGAGGGGTTTAAGGGACGGGTGGACGAGGTGCTGAGGGACATGGGTTAGTGTTTGATAGGAACGGTTGGACTCGATGATCCGGTGGGTCTCTTCCAACCTGGTTGTTCTGTAATTCTATGATTCTATGATTCAACTGTATCTTTAAAAATTGCAGTAAGCTACTCAACCCTCTCTATGCGTTGCTACCATCCCCATTTCCCTGTGTCCAGCGCTGACATATTTCTCAGCTCCTTGCTGAAAACAGAGCACTTTGCCACGGTGGTTTCTTAGTGTGTTCTTATTATTCTTCTCTGCCTTATCGGTTGGATTGGATGTGGGATATTTGCTGCTGCTTTCTGAACCCGGTGCCTCCACCCAAACAGTGCGTCAAGGACTGTCTTTCCTCTAGGATTAATTTTTCAGAATTTATCTGCACCCTCCATTCATTAACTCACATCTTTAACATGGGCAAGTGCTCCGTTTGCAGTGTTCTAGGCTATGAACTAAGGAGGACAAAGAAAAAGAGAAATGGAGTGTTTGGGATCAAGATTTTTAGAAATTATGAATGTTTCTTCATGCATACTGCATCGGGGTTTGTTCAGTTCATGCCCTAGGGTGCTGCTCAGATAAACTGTCCAGTCTTAAGTGTGTAGGTAAACACTGTGTAGGCAACACACCTGCAAAACCCACCAATAGATAAAGGTAAATACAATTCTCCATTCATAGCAGGTTTTAGTGTGTTTCAGTATATTTGATTGTCCTTGAGTGCACTTAGAGGTCCTCTGCTGATAGAATTATTTGTGATCGCAAGCAGTGCAAGTTCATTTCATGCTTATTACATCTATGAAGACTACCTTGGAGCAGGCAGCAAGTCCTTGTTCTGTGCCAAGGGATGTTGAGAACAATCAGAATTACCACAAAATTAATGCATTAGAACATTGTGTTGCTGTGGGAGGCAAAGGGAATTAATCTTTATTAATAAATTGTATTGTAACTTCTTTTATCCCAGCTGACTACTCTCCTCTTACTCCCCAAGGAGAGATGTCACCTCATGTCCTTGTAACTTTTTGACTCATTTCTGGACATTTCTTAATTGGTCTGGTGGTATTTTTATTTTTTTTGGGGGGAAGTAGACTAGCTTGGCCTTACATAAAAATCTTGAATTGTAAGGAATTTATTTTCATTGCCTTCCAGTAGTCTGTAGACAGGAAAAGAAGTCAGAGAAGAGACATAAACTATGCCTGAACTTCACCCAAGTGGGGTCAAAGTAGAAGCTGAGTATTGAGATGAAAGCCGTAGGACAGACATTCAATTTTTAGATGTTATGTGATGTTTTCAAATTTCAGTGTGCAACTTAAACTTTGAAGTTTTCATGATTTATTCTGCAGTCAGTCCCTCCTCGCAGGAAGATGAAATGATGCAACTCAAGAGCCACTTGCATTCAACTCGCAAGATTCAATTAAGAGTATCAAATGCTCAGCATAAGCTTCGAGACAGACACTCCCTCTCGCTGCGTTTCACTGCTTGAAAAACTTGACATTTGAGTTACTTTAAAGCTGCTTCTGAGATTTTAAGGAAACAGTTTAAAAATAGTTAAATACTAGGTCTTCTGTGGCAAAAAAAAAAGAACAGATTTTAAAGTTGAATTATAGTCTCTGCAACTGCAAAGCAAGTGGGCTTATAATACTCTCGTTGCTTTGGTTTGTAAGCAAGATTGGAATGTGGCCTTTCCCCCACTGAACTGATATTATCATCATAAAAGTTTGGAAGCCACAAGCCTGGGATGTGAACAATAGCCCAGCGCATGTGGATGCATACTTCGTCCTTCAGAATCTCTCGGGTCTTGTTTCTTTCTTTCCCAAAAGGAGAAGTTTTAATTCAGTTTTTCAGTAGGCTCTACAGTTTTTCCTCTGAGCCGTCTCAAATAAATGATTTCTCATCAAGAGGAGTGTTTCCAATCAATTAGTTACTGCAGCCGTGTGCTTGTATTTCGGATTATTCATAGTCTGTAGGGGTTGTGTAATGAGGATTTTAATAATTGAAGTGGATGCAAGTATGTCTCTTCTTATTTTGGAGAGCTGGATGTCTGTTATGCATAATATTCAATATGAACTTGGCACCTATAAAAGTGGAGAAAAACATGCTTTAGACTGAAAGAGTGGAAAATAAAGAATCATAGAACAACCAGGTTGGAAGAGACCCACCGGATCATCGAGTCAAACCAAATAAGAAGTAGAAAGTTCTTTTAAAAGAATCATAGAATCATAGAACAACCAGGTTGGAAGAGACCCATCGGATCATCGAGTCCAACCATTCCTATTAGCACTAAAACATGTCCCTCAGCACCTCATCTACCCATCCCTTAAACACCTCCAGGGAAGGTGAATCAACCACCTCCCTGGGCAGCCTCTCCCAATGCCCAATGACCCTTTCCATGAAAAACTTCCTCCTAATTTCTAACCTAAATCTCCCCTGGTGGAGCTTGAGGCCATTCCCTCTTGTCCTGTCCCCTATCACTTGGGAGAAGAGCCCAGCTCCCTCCTCTCCACAACCTCCTTTCAGGTAGTTGTAGACAGTAATGAGGTCTCCTCTCAGCCTTCTCTTCTCTAGAACTGTACAAGATGATAAGAATACACTTCATATAGCAAGTCTTAATTTATTGTTTGGGTTCTATTATTTTGATGCTAGAAACAGCTCTAGTGTATCAATAATAATCCCAAAAAGGTGGATTAACAGGCAGAATGCAGTTATTAACTAGATGCTAGATATTTAATGAGATGATCTTTAGGGTCCCTTCCAAGCCAAACTATTCTACATTCTCAAACACTTGTGTTGCCTCTGTACTGATTTTCAGCTTTCCCCTGGAGATTCAAATAAACCACTCATTCTTTCCAAAGACCATCCCATTTTATGACAGACACTAATTAGTGTTTGATAGGAATGGTTGGACTTGATTATCTGATGGGTCTCTTCCAACCTGGTTGTTCTATGATTCTATGATTCTAATTAAAACTTGTCCAGCCTTTCTATAAGAACACCGGTAATCACAAGCTGGATGTCACAAATTATATGGAACCAGTCAGAAGATTTGTATACAAAATTCTGTGACCTGTAATAGCTAAAGCTTTTCACATATTCCTAGAATCATAGAATCACCAGGTTGGAAGAGACCTACCGGATCATCGAGTCCAACCATTCCTATCAAACACTAATCCATATCCCTCAGCACCTCATCCACCCGTCCCTTAAACCCCTCCAGGGAAGCTGAATCAACCCCCTCCCTGGGCAGCCTCTGCCAGTGACCAATCACCCTTTCTGCGAAAAATTTTTTCCTAATGTCCAGCCTGACCCTCCCCTGGTGGAGCTTGAGGCCATTCCCTCTCGTCCTGTCCCTTGGGAGAAGAGCCCAGCTCCCTCCTCTCTACAACCTCCTTTCAGGTAGTTGTAGAGAGCAATGAGGTCTCCCCTCAGCCTCCTCTTCTCCAGGATAAACACCCCCAGCTCTCTCAGCCGTTCCTCATAGGGCCTGTTCTCCAAACCCCTCACCAGCCTCGTTGCTCAGACTTGTTGCTGACTAGGCCTAAAAACACTACTCATAGAGGGAAACTGAGCTTCCAAGTGCTGTATTTCTCACCTTATAGTGGAAGAAAACCAGCCAAACTGTGCTGAGCCACTTTTGCTCTGCCCTTAGCCCCATATATAAAATGCATTCATGATCCGTAGCTGCTCTGTCCTCCCTTGTGCCTGGTTGTCCTGCAACAGGCTGTGAATGATTTGCATGATTGGAGTGTTATGTCTTGCAGGAGGCCAGCGCTACTTAACCTGGTTGTTTTTTTCTGTATGTTTGCATGTGGTGGGTCTACGAAGCATTCCTGGCTGCCTGAAAAACTTCCCAGCACAGCCCATCCAAGTATTTATGGACTCTGACAGTGGAAAAGGCAGCAGAGGATCCACCACAAATAGGCTGGTACATGCTGCTGCTGCATGGAAGGCTTAAATCCCACTCCCATGTGAATTTGTCAGTGCTGTCTAATTGATCCACAGCTTTCTGAGACCAGAGGAGAGATTTGACACAGCTTCACTCGACGTCAGCCAAATCTTAGATTTTCTGCAGCTTGCAGTGCTGCATGTCGGAGGAGAAGGCAAGTCATTTCACTTTTCCTATATGGATAGCAAGAAACATTTTTTCCTTTCTCCTTAAAACCCTCCTGGTGTGTTTTACGAGGCTACCAGAGCGATACCTGCAGGTAATACAGTAACACATATTGACATGAGTGCATTTCATATTATAGTCTTATTTGCTAACAGAGTGAATTAAGAGACCACCTCTAAGAAACCTCTAACACCTCATAGACTTTTGCAGACAACCCAATCTGCTAAGTGGCTATTTTTGCCAGTATTTTTCTACCAGATCTATGCAGGTGGCAGGATTGGCTGCTAACTCGAGCATTAGGTAGCTTTTTGAACAACGCAGAGGGGAAAAGTGGTTGACAGATGGTTGAGCTGCCACTGCTGGCAGGCTCGCTCTTGCCAAGAGCTTAAATCAGATAGTGGGAAGTGCTGAATGAAAACTCTTGCTTAAGCTGCAATGACTGAATTCACTGGAAATGCTCTTTATAACAATGTCTTTAGACAGTTTTTTATTTTTTTTTTTTTTGGTCCAGGAATTTTTATTGATCATTCAGTGTGATTACACTAATGATACTTCTTACGGATTTAAAAATAAATAAATAAATAAAAGACTTGGAGAGGAAAAGAATAAGGATGTCAGAGGCAGTGGCACTGAGCTCATGTCTGCTCCAAACACTGTTTGTCTGTTTTACATCGAAAGATCAAACTTTTGGAGCAAAAATTATTACAGAACAGAGCTTTCACTTGCCCCCCCAGGCATCTGGGCTAGTGTTTAGGGCTGGAGTTGTGTCATCTTTCTGTTGTGATACAGTGACTGGGTGTAGAAGGGGTATTTCTCCCCAGGGAATTTAAACCAAAACGCAAAAAAGTGTGAGCTTGGGGATTGGATTAACCACCTCACACAAAGAATTAAACTGAACCCTGGTCACTTACACATTGCAGAACATGTAGATTATGGAGCAGTTTTAAAACTGTTAATATAGGTGAATTCTCTCTATTTCATTCTTCGAGTTAATCCTGTGTTGGTGTTTGTGCTCTTTACTTGTGGGTTTTTGGTTTGTTTTTTTTGTCTTTGTTGTTGTTTTGGGTTTTTTTTAAGAGCGATATTCACCTTCAGTTTAAAATCTGTGACACTCAGGTGAAAATATAGACACTATAGCATTAGGAACATCATCCTTACAGACTGCAGGGGATTTTAAATATTTCTCTGTCGTCAGTGTATCCACACAGTGATTTTCAATGTTGGTGGCTCTCTGTTTTCTTAAGGCATGGATGGACAATGGTACAGGAGAGAGAGATACAGGAACACATATTTATGCACAATTTATCTGAATTTGGGTTGACTGTAGCATGGATGTACAACCATTTATCTGCAGGTAATTAACCTGGGTCTGTCATTAACTAGGAGGTCTGCTCGACTCCATTAACACAGGGGCAGTTTGGTTCTTCCAAAGAAGAGGAGGCTGAGGGGAGACCTCATTGCTCTCTCCGACTGCATGAGAGGAGGTTGTGGAGAGGAGGGAGCTGGGCTCTTCTCCCAAGTGACAAGGGACAGGATGAGAGGTAATGACCTCAAGCTCCATCAGGGGAGGCTCAGGCTGGACATCAGGAAACCATTTTTCATGGAAAGGGTCATTGGGCAGTGGCAGAGGCTGCCCAGGGAGGTGGTTGAGTCACCTTCCCTGGAGGTGTTTAAGGGGCGGGTGGACAAGGTGCTGAGGGACATGGTTTAGTGTTCGATAGGAACAGTTGGACTCAATGATCTGGTGGGTCTCTTCCAACCTGCTGGTTCTATGATCCTATGATTCCAGTACCATTCATCTCTTTTCTTTATCCTGAGCACCTAAATTTCTAAATTATTTCTCTTTTGAGGAATATTCGCTAATGAAGAATTGATTGCGTTTTCTTAGTTCAGAGAGGACTCGGGTCTGCTTGTACAGAGGTTCAGTTGTGAACCTGCTGGAGGAATTTTGAACCCAGCTACCTGCCTGAGCTCAAACGCTACCTTAATTATTTCTGTATTACTTGAAAGGGAAGCGAAAATATTCAGAGAAATAGTTTTCTTATCTTTTAGCACGATCTACATAGCTATCTTCTTATAGAGGTAACCTAGTGCATTATCTTATGTCTGAGATGTTGCTTATCAACAGATACTTTGGCACATAGATTTGAAAAATGTGGTGTGGAAACATTTTAAGAAGAAGAGACTCAGCTTAATTTGTACTGTTACATTAATGGAGGTTGCTTTAATATGTAAATGGATGCCACTACATACTTTGAGTGGGGAAAAAATGCTTCTTCGTTAATCTGTGAGAGAATTCCTCACGATAAGGTTAGAATAACCAGCAAACCATGTTATACGACTGATTTTTTTAGTCCTAGAAGAACCTCAGCCCCTCCACAGATGCAACCTGGAGAAGAGGAGGCTGAGGGGAGATCTCATTGCTCTCTGCAACTACCTGAAAGGAGGTTGTGGAAAAGAGGGAGCTGGGCTCTTCTCCCAAGGGACAGGGGACAGGACAAGAGGGAATAGCCTCAAGCTCCACCAGGGGAGATTTAGGCTAGAGATTAGGAGGAAGTTTTTCACAGAAAGGGTCATTGGGCATTGGAATAGGCTGCCCAGGGAGGTGGTTGATTCACCTTCCCTGGAGGTGTTTAAGGGACGGGTAGATGAGGTCCTGAGGGACATGATTTAGTGTTTGATAGGAATGGTTGGACTTGATGAGCCGATGGGTCTCTTCCAACCTGGTTGTTCTAGTATTTTTTAATAAAAAAAAACCCCTGAAACATTTGAAGATTAAAATTTCAGGTGTTGGAGTTTTGAGGGCTGGATTCTCTACCCAGTTTTTCTCGAATGCCAATATAACACTGTCAGTACGAGACATCAGGCAAGTTTTGGAGATATCTGGTATATCCTTGGTATAGGTTGCAGCATCCCATGGAGTTTTAAATTAACAAAAGCTCCCCTCGTATTGCCAACATTGTCTTCTGCAAGATGCGCACAAGCAGGCTGGTTCAGCCTTTTTCTCTTCCACTCATGCCGTGTGGTTCTCCTGTTTTTCATAGAATCATAGAACAACCAGGTTGGAAGAGACTCACCGGGTCATCAAGTCCAACCATTCCTATCAAACACTAACCCATGTCCCTCAGCACCTCGTCCACCTGTCCCTCAAACCCCTCCAGGGAAGGTGAATCAACCCCCTCCCTGGGCAGCCTGTTCCAATGCCCAGTGACCCTTTCTATGAACATTTTTTCTCTGTAAGGTGGCAGGGATGTGCAATACAGCAGGAGTGCTGCCTTGTGGTATGGCTTGTACCTCTCTTCTCCTCAGTTTCAGTGGAAAAGCTGTCCATACACCAGTTAATCTTATTTTAAACGACTGTATTTATGTGGTAGCTACGTGGGATTCGTGCCTAATTCTTGGGGGATTGTTTGCTTGCTGCTCTGTGTACTGCATTCAGAGAGCGAGAGAAAGGCACAACTGTCAGTTCCCAGCACCACTCAGGCTCTGTCCTGGCAAGTCACCCAGGCCAGGGATGCTTCTCTTGTCCTGGGGCTGAAAGGCACAGTGTGCCTCCTGTCCATGTGGCTACGTTCTTGCTTTCCCAAAAGAGGGTGGCCTCATTTGGCGTGTCCCCTGGGAGGAGCCCCTGGCCTGTACTGCCCCCCGAGCCGAGCCAAGCTATTGTCTGGAAACAAGTTAGCTGGCAGGAGCCAAATCTGTGCCAGGGATGGGGCTGACAATGGAGCAGGGAGGACAGGGGCATCCCAGCACGGCAGTGCATGCCGTGGGGCTCCTTCTGCTCCTGGTACAAGCACAACTGTACCAATAATGATGTTCCCCAAGCTTAGCAGCGTCTTTAAATCATGTTTTTTTCAGTTTTCCCATCAACCTTACACTCTGGGCTAACGTTGAAGTTCTGTAGCTTTTAAAATCTGTATTAAATGGAAAGTCAAACAATATTACATCAAAACAGAGTGCAGAGAGTGGAGTGCAGCTGCTTTATCCTTTTGGAGGGATGCAGTAAAAGGCAGAGATAATGCCTGTAGAATCATAGAATCACAGAATCACCAGGTTGGAAGAGACCCACCGGATCATAGAATCATCGAATCATAGAATCACCAGGTTGGAAGAGACTCATCGGATCATCGAGTCCAACCATTTCTATCAATCACTAACCCATGTCCCTCAGCACCTCTTCCACCCGTCCCTTAAACCCCCTCCAGGGAAGGTGAATCAACCCCCTCCCTGTAGAGGCTTTTGTTTCCGGTTTTGGTTGTTTTGGGGTTTTTTTGATCTGAGAGGTGTTTTTCAACCTATGCTGAAGATGAACTAGTAGATATCTACATTGAAATGCATATGCGTAGTTCTAGCTGGGGGAAAAAAAAAAAGAATCCTAAGCAGATTGAATCAAGGAAATGAATCATTAGGGGAATGTCAGTAAATATTCAGATATCCTCACTGTTTCTTAAATAAATGCACATTTGTTAAATATCAGATTGCATATTCCAAACACAACTTTAACTCTGTCCCTGTACCCATTCCCAGTCTTATTCTGCCGACCAGAAAACCCCTACAGTCAGTAACTCGACATCAAATAAACTCCGAATATGAGTTACAACACAATATGGTTATGTTGGAATATTTTTACTATTTAATAACAGACAAAGTGGATATTTTATTTTGGAATCAAAGTGCTGTGGATTTATGGTTTATAAGGTTGGCAGTGTTTCTGAGTACTTTCTTTTCCAAAGTACATAAATATAAAGTGGTAAAAGTTTTGGTTTTAGCTTATAAATGCAGTTAATCATCTGTTCAAACAATAAAAAATTCTATTTATTAAAGGCCAAGAAATGTTATGGGGGTTTCGTTTTTCTCCTTTTTTTTACAAGAGACTCATTTAAGTCAGCTGCATGGAATGAATAGACTGTGCGTATCACAATGGTTTGGAGGGGATGGTGGCACCCCAGCCGCTCATGTGGGACCTCAGTCGTTAATCCATTAAAGTCCTTACGGCCTCCCAGTCTTATGTAAAGGTCACAGTCTTTTTTAAGGATTTTGCGGCTGAGGGAAAGAACTATTTGTGTTTGATCCATCCAGCGCGTGCGTGGAGATGCTCTCCCCGTGCTGAAGTTTCATAGAATCGTAGAACAACCAGGCTGGAAGAGACCCATCGGATCATCGAGTCCAACCATTCCTATCAAACACTAAACCATGTCCCTCAGCACCTTGTCCACCCGTCCTTTAAACACCTCCAGTGAAGGTGAATCAACTACCTCCCTGGGCAGCCTATTCCAATGCCAAATGACCCTTTCCATGAAAAACTTCCTCCTAATCTCTAGCCTAAATCTCCCCTGGTGGAGCTTGAGGCCAATCCCTCTCATCCTGTCCCTTGGGAGAAGAGCCCAGCTCTCTCCTCTCCACAACCTCCTTTCAGGTAGTTGTAGAGAGCAATGAGGTCTCCTCTCAGCCTCATCTTCTCCAGGATAAACGCCCCCAGCTATCTCAGACGCTCCTTCGTTGCTCTTCTCTGGACTTGCTCCAGAGTTTCAACATCCTTCTTGTTCTCTGCTTGGAATTTGCAGCAGTGGGTGGGCAGTAACGTGCAAGAGCTCTTGTGGGCTCCGTAAGGATTTGTATTGATTGCTCTGTTCTTATATCCTGTTTTTTGGGTTTTTTTGTTTTTTTTTTTTTTTTTTTAATCGTGGTTACAATATACGCAAACATGCCAGGCAATTAGACATGTGAAGACCTGGTCCTGCTCGATTATTTGACTTCCTGCAATGAATAATGAGATTTTTTGAAAGATTTAGTACTCCACTGTTGAATATAAAAGAGGATCAGAGAGCTGTATGTGCAATGAGTTAGGTGTGGTAGACTACGTTTGTCCTGGCATCCTCACCGGAGCCTCCCTGTAGGCATTATCAGCTGTAATCGGCGCCGCTGCCAGAAATAACAATACTGTGTCAGAAACTTGGGTGTTTTAAGGATATAGCCGAGGGGACGTGAAGTAGTCGCTTATTTGTTTAACTTGAAATTAATAGAGACCCACAAGATTCTTTTTCTTTCCCGAGTTGTTCTTGAATTCTGTCATTTGAATTCTTTGTATAATTAGTCATAAACACTGCTGACATCCAAGTTACCTACAACTCCTTGAAAGGAGGTTGTGGAGAGGAAGGAGCTGGGCTCTTCTCCCAAGGGACAGGGGACAGGACGAGAGGGAATGGCCTCAAGCTCCACCAGGGGAGGTTCACGCTGGACATTAGGAGGAAGTTTTTCACACAAAGGGTCATTGGGCAGTGTCAGAGGCTACCCAGGGAGGGGGTTGATTCACCTTCCCTGGAGGGGTTTAAGGGGCAGGTGGACGAGGTGCTGAGGGACATGGTTTAGTGTTTGATAGGAATGGTTGGACTCAATGATCCAGTGAGTCTCTTCCAACCTGGTGATTCTATGATTCTATAACTACTTAGGAAAAAGTTAAGAATCATTGTGGCACATTGCAAATATCCACGTATGTGGACAGTAGTGGCCTCAAATGAAATTAATTCCCAGCAGGAATGAGAGGAAAATATATTTAACATGTGACCAAATTACTGTGTCAGTCAGTGTTATGCCTGCACTTTGAACAATGTGTTCTCTTTCAGTTGCTAAAATTTATTTTTCTGATAATAAGGACTAAAAAGGATCGACAAAAGTTATAAATGATTCATTAGATACGACTATTGCATATTGCAATAATGGTTCCTAGCAACAGAGTGAGTTTCCATTTTCTGTGAGATACAGGATATACAACAGTTTTGAAATTCCTGGAAGAGTCCAGTATTTTGCATTATTTACTATCTCTTTCCAGTAAGGCTGTGGCTGTGGGAATGAAGCAAGCTAAAATCAGCACATCCTTGACCTTTGTGGCCCTGATTTCTCCTAGAGCCAGAGACTGGCGCGTGGGGCCGGTTGCTGGATGCTGTTCAATGAAGGTGACCCTGAGGTCAGAGTAGGACAGTGTTACCAGTAAGGATTAACAGCATCAGTCTAATAATTAGTCACTTTTATGATAAATGCTTTGAAGGATTGTCCCGTTGAATGCTTTGTGATGTCACTTAACCATCAATTGTAACTGTATAAAATTAAGAAAATATTTTCTATTACATTTGTTATCTTAAGTAAGATAAGATTTTGATAGGAATGGTTGGACTCGATGATCCGGTGGGTCTCTTCCAACTTGGTAATTCTATGATAACTTATATTCTTTTAAAGAATACAATTCTGATTATTCCCCCAAAAAACGACTCACAAGGACCAATCCTGCAAAGGGCCAATCCAGTTCGTCGTTCCTGCAGTGGTGTTGATTGATTCTAAGACAGGCAGGAGTATTTATACTGAGTATTTATAATAATAGTATTGATAATCAGATTATTAGAAGTCAGGTAACTGTAGAGCTGACAAAAGCATTTTAATTTACACTGCTTCATTTTTGTGTTTCTCTTTTTGAAGAAATTGTAATTCGTGAGTCGATGATCCGGTGGGTCTCTTCCAACCTGGTGATTCTGTGATAACTTATAGTCTCTTAAAGAATACAATTCTGATTATTCCCCAAAAAAAACGACTCACAAGGACCAATCCTGCAAAGGACCAATCCAGTTCGTTGTTCCTGCAGTGGTGTTGATTGATTCTAAGACAGACAGGAACCAGTAGGTTTCCTGAGTATTTATAATAATAGTATCAATAATCAGATTATTAAAAGTCAGGTAATTGTAGAGCTGACAAAAGCATTTTAATTTGTGCTGCTTCATTTTTGTGTTTCTCTTTTTGAAGAAATTGTAATTCGTGAGTTGATGATCCGGTGGGTCTCTCCCAGCCTGGTTATTCTATGATTTCATTGTGGTTCGTAGGCTGCTTCTGCATGCAGGTTGCTGTACGCGTTGCTGTACCATATTGCCTGTGTTACAAACACTTGTAATTTGCAACATGTTTTTTCCTTCAGAATACGACTAAAGCCTTAGATTTAGCTTGAGAAAAATAGATATTTTTTTCTCAGTCCAAAGGAATCTTACAGTGTCACTTCCAGTCTCTTCTGTGAAAGTTAAATTTCTTTCTCTTGCTTCCTTTTATGTTCAAAAACTTGAATAATTTATTACTGCGAAGGAATGTGTACTGAATCCAGTAACCAACAGAGGATGTGGAAAGATTTATTGAGGCAAATGTTAAGAGAGCATTCCTGGCCAGGTGTATTTTTTTTTCCTTTTCTTTTTTTGTGAAATTGGAAAAAAATTGATATACGCCTCCTGCCAACTTCAGATGTGTCTGGAAGCCCATTTGGGAAACAGTGTCTGTGACTGTGAAGTGCTTCGCGAGACAAACTGAACAAAGAAGCGATGAGGAGCACAAAGAGATTGGTCATTGGGCAGTGGCAGCCCAGGGAGGGGGTTGAGTTGCCTTCCCTAGAGGGGTTTAAGGTGTGGGTGGATGAGGTACTGAGGGTCATGGGTTAGTGATTGATGGGAATGGTTGGACTCGATGATCCGATGGGTCTCTTCCAACCTAGTTGTTCTGTGATTCTGTGATTGGTGCTGCTCAATATCGAGAAGTGTGTTGCGAGATCTCGAAAGCAACTGCAGGGTTTGCTGCCTGCGTGGGTGTGTGCGGCTGACTTCCGCTCTTCTCCTACATCATGCAGCAATTTATGCCCGTGGGAAATGAGGGAGTGAAACCCCTGCCAGACTCGGGTTCCTTTTTACATCCTCAGTCTGGTGACAAAAGGTAATGGAGGAGCAGGACCTCCGAGTTCTCTTCTGCACTCTTTGCTTAACAGAATGGGAGGTATCACTCAGTGAGCAGCAAGACACAGCTGAGACATTTTTTTTTAAACAACTAATGAATTATTTTCATAGAATCATAGAATCACCGGGTTGGAAGAGACCCACTGGATCATCGAGTCCAACCATTCCTATCAAACACTAACCCATGTCCCTCAGCACCTCATCCACCTTCACCTTAAACACCTCCAGGGAAGGTGAATCAACCCCGTCCCTGGGCAGCCTCTGACACTGCCCAATCACCCTTTCCGTGAAAAAATTCTAAAAAAAATTTCTGCTTTTTAAAAAAAAGTTCTGCTTTTTAAATTGTCATGTAGATTGGAAAATGAATATTACTATGAAATTGGGTTTCTTTAAAATGTAAGTTTTAGAAGTTCTCCTAATAAGTGCAAATAAATATTTGGGTTTGGTGTTTTTTTCCCAACAGTCATGTGGTAATTTGCATACTTGAAAATCAGTTTTCAAATATTTACTTTTCCTGTTTTTGTTAATGTATTGTTTTCCCTGCTCTTTTTTTTTTTTTTTTTTTTTTTTTTTCCCCAGGACCATTTGCTGCTTCAGGAGAGAGTAAATTCTGCTGTTGCTCTTATCATGGCATTAATAAAGGACAGAAACCCCGAGATGGTTGGCCAGCTCTTGGTAGCATAAGAGTATGGAATTTGTGTAGCTTTTGGAAGTGTTTAATTTTCATTATACATTCAAAGATCTTGAGTAATTTTACCCTTTGGTGAAAACTCTGGATTTATGATATTTACTATTAAGATCTTTTTAACAATGTATTTTTTATACTTTAAAAAAAAGTCTGATATTATATATAAGGTATAAAATGAAATACAAATTGTTTTGAGATACATGGAGTATATTATGTGAGGAATGATAGTGAAACATGCTTTTTTGAGGTACTGATTGTTTCAAAAGGTACCTAGGACACACCAAAGCATTCATGCAGAACTATCTTTAACCCATGTGTGTGTTATAGTCCGAGACTGCATGAATTCGATTTTATTTAAGATAAAATAATCCTAAAGCACAGCTCATCTTCTTGGTATGAAAATATTTAAAAATTGCTGCTGTACCTGGCTGGAGCACTCCGTAGCTCCATGCTTCTTCCGGTAGTTATGATCCATCATCCTGAATCAGCTCCGGAGGTCTGCTGAGTACCTGTATTACACGAACTCTTTGTGTTTGCATGTTTGTGTTCTGTATGTATGGGTGGGAAAAGGATTAAGGCTGAAAATAAGGTTTTGCAGCCCTATCTATAGGTCATGGAGAAATAGGAATGTTCTCTTAGCTCATCTACAAGAATACAGTTTTCATATGGTTGGACTCGATGATCCGATGGGTCTCTTCCAACCTGGTTGTTCTATGATTCTATGATTCCTTGCTGGTTACCATGTGTATGTATTAAATAGTAGTGAAGAGGAATAAATGTTATGAGTTCAACTCTTATGCTACATTGATATTCAAGTGTGGAAGGTTGGGTCAGGAAAGTAAGATGGTGAATGGTTATTACATGGAGTGTCATGACTGGACTCAATGATCCGGTGGGTCTCTTCCAACCTGGTTTTTCTATGATTGATTCTATGATCTGCAGGTATCTGAAACACAAAAAGCAATACAAGAGAAGGACTGTCCCTGAAAGCACCTGGCCCTCCCCTACACGTCAGACTCGGGAATTCTATCATCTTTCCTGCAACGTCTGAAGGGGCTGCATTAATATCTTATGTACTTGTCATGGCTGGAACAGGGTGAAACAGCCCTGCAGTCTCTTCTAATGCTTCCCCACTCATTCAGTAAAGAATTTATTCCTAATATCCAATCTAAACCTCCTCTGGTGCAACTTGAGTCTAATTTCTCTCGTCTTCTCGCTAGTCACTTGGGAGAAGAGACCAGCACCCTCCTCATTCCAACCTCCTGTCAGGGAGATGTAGAGAGCTCCTTCAATACTGTATTCAGTTGTGGACCCCTCACCACAAGAAGGATGTTGAGGCTCTGGAGCGAGTCCAGAGAAGAGCAACAAAGCTGGTGAAGGGTCTGGAGAACAGGCCTGATGAGGAACGGCTGAGGGAGCTGGGGGTGTTCAACCTGGAGAAGAGGAGTCTGAGGGGAGACCTCATTGCTCTCTATAACTACCTGAGAGGAGGTTGTGGAGAGGAGGGTGCTGGGCTCTTCTCCCAAGGGACAGGGGACAGGACAAGAGGGAATGGCCTCAAGCTCCACCAGGGGAGATTTAGGCTGGACATTAGGAGGAAGTTTTTCACGTAAAGGGTCATTGGGCACTGGCAGAGGCTGCCCAGGGAGGTGGTTGATTTACCTTCCCTGGAGGGTTTAAGGGACAGGTAGACAAGGTCCTGAGGGATATGGTTTAGTGTTTGATAGTAATGGTTGGACTCGATGATCCGATGGGTCTCTTCCAACCTGGTGATTCTATGATTCTAAGGTCTCCTCCAGCCTAAACAGCCCCAGACTCCTCAGCTGATCCTCTGAAGACTTTTGCTCCGTACCCTTCACCAACTTTGTTGCCCTTCTCTGGACTTGCTCCAGCACACCAGTGTCCATCTAACAGTGAGAGGCTAAAAACTGAACACAGTATTTGAGGTGCGGCCACACCAGCACAGGACAGGTGGGCAATCCTTCCCCAGGTCCCGCTGGCCACCCCATTTGATAGAACCAGACACATTCTGACTCATTGGCTCATGGACTGCTGACCAACAGCAACTGTTAATCAATTAATTCAGGTCTTTTTCTGCTGAAAGATAGAAAGTGTTATTAATGTACTGTTAGTCATAGAATCTTAGAATCACCAGGTTGGATGAGGCCCATCGGATAATCGAGTCCAACCATTCCTATCAAACACTAACCCATGCTTGTTTTATCTTTAGCAGTATTTTAAAATAAACCAAAACCACTGAAAAAAAATATTTTACTGTGAGCAAATACACCAACAACAGAATTACTAAAGCAGATCATGAAATACTAGAAATGTTAAAAAAAAAGAAACTGGACTGTGATTAATGCTATTGTGTATCTAAACCAAATTTCAATGGTCTTTCGAATAATTGTTACTCCTTACAATGGGAATAAAGATATAAAGTGAAATTAAGAAACTGGTCGATTGTTTTTTTGGTCTGTGCATCGCTTCTCACAAATAGCAATATACGTAAGATCCTTGGCAGCCTTTTGCACACACACATGCTGTTTTGAATTTACCCAGTGAATCAGTCAACACCCGTATTGCTTTGAACATCTGGACAGAGATAACAGCAAGTAAATAAAGCTCAGCCTCTGCCAGCCTTGCCTACCTTACTCCTCAAGCACTCTAATTACTCTTCCTTGGGTAGCATTCATCAGAAAAGAATATACATAATATGGCCCTAGAAATGCTTTTCGTAACTGCTAAGTTGAGCAAATTAAACCAGCCCACTTCATGCAAAATCTGAAAATTAATTACTTGATTTGCCTTAGAGCAGTTGGCAGAAGAATTCCTAGTTACCCTTTTTTTCTTTAGCTGTCAGGTGATCAGGCTTGAGGTGGTTTGATGGTTCTCCTAAAAGGCTGAAAGAATGAAGCAGACAGGAGATGGTGGAACTGAAATAATAAAACCAAAAAAACCTCAAAAATCCCTGGAGGGGTTTAAGGGATGGGTGGACAAGGTGCTGAGTGACATGGGTTAGTGTCTGATAGGAATGGTTGGACTCGATGATCTGATGGGTCTCTTCCAACCGGGTGATTCTGTGATTTTATGATTCTAAAGCCAAAGCAAAAAGCAACGAGAAACTAAATGAGCTGTGGCCCTATTGTAATCAGTGGCATAACTCTAGTTGACTTTCAAGTATCCTGGTGAAGCTTTTAGCTCATCTTGATACTTCAGTGTAGGCTGCAGAACAAAAAGTGTGTCTGGATGCCTTAAAGCTTTTGGTGCATTTAGATTTGTATTTCTGTGACACTAGGACTGCATCATCTGCCTGGTGCTACTTTAGGTGCCGTCCAAACAGAAGCTTTCAAAGGTGCTTACAGTTCCCAGTTACTGTCTGGCAGTTTCCGATGAACATAGCAACTCCTCCAGGAGAAGGGTCATTGTTTGCTTTGCTCTCCCTGTCACAGACACTTGCTACTAGTCATTGTGTTTTGTTCAGGGTTTATTTCTGTAGAAAAACACATTTACTTACAGGTATGCAAAAAAACTTAATCACGCATCTCCTTCTTACTTCATCCATAGTTTCTGTCTGAAAAATACTGGCTCATCTTATGAAGCATCCACGAAGATCTGCAGACCATGCATGATTCCCTTTCATAGATTCACCAGGTTGGAAGAGACCTACTGGATCATTGAGTCTAACCATTCCCACCGATCTCTAAACTACGTCCCTCAGTACCTCATCCACCCGCACCAGTTAAGGTTTGGGATTCCAGTTAAAGTTTGGGATTCCAGTTAAGGTTTGGGATTCCTGCAGGAGCTGGAATTGTGGGCAAGAGCAACCTATGACTTGGCCCAATGTGATGACTCTGATGACTGAGACATACATAAGCTGATAAAATTCTGTGTTATGGGATGAATTGAGCTCTTCAGCGTATTAGAAGTCCCTTGACCTTATGTTTTTAAGGTTTCTGATTGTTCTCTCTAGTCTATATGATAGATCCAATAGTCTAAGCACTGTCTAACTGGAAAAAACCCATTTAGATATTAGATTGATTAGTTCAGATGCATAGATTACTAGATATTAGATTTTTCTATTTGTGTAGGTACTGAAAGAATGATATTCAGAGGAGTTTCCTCTTGTTTGTTTCAAGGATCACTTGTTAGAAACACAACTAATTCTCACCAAATCAGGGAGAGCTGCTGAGATTTGTGAAGAATAGTGTCTTTAGGTGCATAGGGTTGTTGTGCCCCAAGTGCAGGACCCGGCATCCGGCTGTTCATAATAGAATAGACTTGTCTGCATTTCTTAGTATATTTATTCCCAGGTTCATTCAAAATGCTTTTCAATTTGTAGATTGCACATACACCTGTCTCAAAAACTAGAATGATGGCTCGGTTAAAACTGCCACCACACTGAATTATAAAAGCTCTTGCAAAGATATATGAGAGAATAAGAGACAAAGCAAAAAAAAGTGATGTGAATTTAAATAAGTTGTAGAAGCAAGGAGACAAGAGAAAATATACCAGAGCCCCTCCAGACGGCAAAATCTTTAGGAGGGATACCTTGAATGGCATGAAATGCTAAGGGCTGCAGGCAGAAAAGCCTTCCAGGCTCAGTAGCATCTGAGGGACTTGGTTTAGTGTTCGATAGGAATGGTTGGACTCGATGATCCGATGGGTCTTTTCCAACCTGGTTGTTCTATGAGTCTATGATGCTATGATTGTATGTCCCTTTTCGGCAGCCTTTTTAGCTAATCACCTCCATTAGACAGTTGTTTGTTGCAGTTTCTGCATCACTTTCATTTTAATTTCACATTTTCTTGCGTCTAACCTGCCCTGTCGCTTCAAACGGGAGGTTTCCTTTCCGTTTCAACCACTCCTGTCTTCACAGAATCACAGAATCACCAGGTTGAAAACGACCTCCAGAATCATCAAGTCCAACCGTTCCTATCAATCACTAAACCATGTCCCTCAGCACCTCATCCAAATGTCTTTTAAATATGTCCAGGGATGGTGACTCAACCAGCCTGTTCCAAAGGCTTCTCCTGCTCTCCTCTCTCATCCTCTCTCCAACCTCTGTTACTTGTTCCTCCTCTCTCTATTTGTCCCTCTCTCTCCATTCTTCCCAACCCACCGTGGTCAAAGGAGACGATCCCTCCCTCCCTTCCCCTGCAAGCCAGGCCATGGTCTGGCACCAGAACATCTTCCTCGCTCCTGGATGGAGAACTGACGCATTTGGGCTTTGGTATCTCCGCGTTGCTCACAGCTGGGACGGAGAAGAGATGTCACTGCCAGCTGCAGGCAGCTGCCCGAAGGGACAGACCTCCTGCACGGCAGCTGCTGGGCTGAATGATGCTTGTTAGCTGCAGTTAGGCTGCAAACAGAGCAATCCCACTGATGGGGAAACGATCTGCTCCAGCGCCAGCCCCTCTCTTACCTCCCTCTGTATCCACATTGGGTTTGTGGAGTCAGCACCCAGTCAAGGACCCAGATTGACAAATCTATCGGAACTGCAGCAAACAACAAAAAGTGAAAGAAAAGTCAAATCCAGCTACATCTCGCAACTGGAAAAAGCGTGTTCTCACTTACTAACCAGTGGCTTAGCCTGGAATCGCTGAGAGACAGAAACCGAGGAGCCCTGAGATGCTCTGTTAGGCAGTAGCTTTCCACAGTCTGATTGAATGCCCATGGGAGTCAATGGGACTCAAGGTTCCTTGCAGTGCACTCAAGAATGCACAACATCTCCTCCCTCTCCTCCAGCCATCTGCAGATAACTCACACAAAACCATGCTGGTTATGCTGGGATTTTATTATTATTGTTGTTGTTGTTGTTTTTATTGCGCCGCAGTTTAAAGTGTGTAGTGATGCTGTGCTCAACTCCCTTATCATTTGAATCAGAGAATCACCAGGTTGGAAGAGACCTACCGGATCATCGAGCCCAACCATTCCTATCAAACACTAACCCATGTCCCTTAGCACCTCATCCACCCACACCTTAAACACCTCTAGGGAAGGTGAAGCAACCACCTCCCTGGGCAACCTCTGACACTGCCCAATGACCCTTGCTGTGAAAATTTTTTTCCTGGTGTTCAGCCTGAACCTCCCCTGGTGGAGCTTGAGTCCATTCCCTCTCGTCCTGTCCCCTGTCCCTTGGGAGAAAAGCCCAGCTCCCTCCTCTCCACAACCTCCTTTCAGGTAATTGCAGAGAGCAATGAGGTCTCCCCTCAGCCTCCTCTTCTCCAGGATAAACACCCCCAGCTCTCTCAGCCGTTCCTCATTAGACCTGTTCTCCAGCCCCTTCACCAGCTTCGTTGCTCTTCTCTGGACTCACTCCAGAGCCTCAACATCCTTCTTGTGCTGAGGGGCCCACAACTGAACACAGGATTATGATTTTGGGGTATGTCATGATTCCTGGTGCAAAGATCTGTGCTGGAGCCTGTAGGATTACACCAATGCAGGCACAGAGTAGCCTGAACTGATGCTCAACTGCAGCCCTGGGATTCTAGCTTTTTTTAACTTTGCAGTCTCAGCTCCTGGCTATGCTAAGGGCAAGGTTAATGTTTGTTATTCTAACATCCTCATGTCCCTTCTGCAGATAAGGGCTTATACGCTGGTTAAGAGCAGGAGGGTCAGATGCAGCCTGGAGAAGAGGAGGCTGAGGGGAGACCTCATGGCTCTCTACAACTACCTGAGAGGAGGTTGTGGAGAGGAGGGAGCTGGGCTCTTCTCCCAAGGGACAGGGCACAGGACGAGAGGGAATGGCCTTAAATTCCACCAGGGGAGGGTCAGGATGGACATAAGAAAAAATTATTCACAAAAAGGGTCATTTGGCACTGTGAGAGGATGCCCAGGGAGATGGTTGATTCCCCTTCCCTGGAGGTGTTTAAGGTGCAGGTGGATGAGGTGCTGAGGGACACGGGTTAGTAATTGATAGGAATGGTTGGACTCGATCTGGTGGGTCCTTTCCAACCTGGCAATTCTACGACTCTCTGTGCCTCCTCTCTGGTGGCCACGTGCAGCCTTCGTAAGCAGTGAAGTGAGTTATTAATCAAGGCCTGGCTGCAGGCTGCGGCCTTTCTGAAAATGATGCATCTGAAAATCATAGAATCATAGAATCACCAGGTTGGAAGAGACCCTTCTCATCATGGAGTCCAACCATTCCTATCAAACACTAACCCATGTCCCTCAGCACCTCATCCACCCGTCCCTTAAACACCTCCAGGGAAGGTGAATCAACCTCCTCCCTGAACAACCTGTTCCAATGCCCAGTGACCCTTTCCGTGAAAAACGTCCTCCTAATCTCTAGCCTAAATCTCTCCTGGCGGAGCTTGAGGCCATTCCCTCTTGTCCTGTCCCCTGTCCCTTGGGAGAAGAGTCCAGAATGCTCAGAGGTGAACTGCATTCCAGAGCAGTAGGTCAGGACAAGGAAAGGAAAGAAGCAAACGAGGTGCCTCACTCTTCTGAGAGCGTCTGCTAGCAGCACATCAAAGAAACACTGCTCTGATGGACACATCCAGAAAAGCTGCTATGATGGACACATCAAGAAAAGCTGCAAAACGCCTTGAATGCACAGCACAGGAGTGTTACTCCTCCCTGTTGTTTCTTTTCCCCATTCTTTTTTTTCTTTAGAGCAATTGGCTTCACTGATTTCAGCCTTTAATCCCCTGCGCAGCTTTGTGGAGGCAGCTCCATGACTGTGGAAGGTGCAGGATTTGTCCCAAGCTTTTCTCCATCACAGGATTGTCACTGGGGGTAAGAAAGGGCCTTACAGTGGCAGTAAGGCACCATCTGCTGGTGTCCCTCAGTATTTTATCAAAAAAAAAAAAAAATCTCTCGCAAGTTAACTAAAACCAGGCACTGCTGATGCTAGAGCCAACGCTTTGCTCCCCATCTTCACTGGGACAACCTGGGACACTGGAATGGGCTGAAAAGACAGAGTAGGTTGGGCTGTGCAGCCCCACAGGAGCCCCAGAGACCACAAAGAGAAAAAACCAAATATGTGACTTGCCTAAAGAGGGGACTGGAAAACATGATCAGCACGCGGGTTGATGGAAAAAATGGGGATTCATACTAATTGGGTTGTGTGGGTGGAGAATAGCAAAGCCTTTGTTACAGGCTGGGGCTGGGGCTGCTCCTGCCAAGAGGTACCTGCCTGGGGCTGCATTCCTGGTGGTGGTTTCTGCAGAGCTTTCTCATTCCTCTGAAAACACGCCCCGAGTGAGATCTCTGTCAGATTACCGGAAAACCCTAAAATACAGCACAAATGGGCAGGTTCTGTATGGCCTCAAGCTCCACCAGGGGTGATTTGGGCTGGACATCAGGAGGATGTTTTTCACAGAAAGGGTCATTGGGCATTGGAACAGACTGCCCAGGGAGGGGATTGATTCACCTTCCCTGGAGGGGTTTAAGGGACGTGTGGATGAGGTGCTGAGGGACATGGGTTAGTGTTCGATAGGAATGGTTGGACTCGATGATCTGGTGGGTCTTTTCCAACCTGGTGATTCTATGATTCTGTGTTCAAATTAACACCTTTCAACTGCTTTTTTTTTAATAATTTGTACTTGAGTGAAATATCTCAGGTATTTTTTAATATTCAGTTTTTGAATCTTAAGCCCAGGAAGAACAACAAAGCTGGGGAAGGGACTGGAGAACAAGAGGAGTGTCTGAGAGAGCTGAGGGTGTTTATCCTGGAGAAGAGGAAACTGAGGGGAGGCCTCATTGCTCTCTCCAACTACCTGAAAGGAGGTTGTGGAGAGGAGGGACCTGGGTTCTTCTCCCAAGGTACAGGACGAGAGGGAATGGCCTCAAGCTCCACCAGGGGAGGTTCAGGATGTACATTAGGAAAATATTTTTCACAGAAAGGGTGATTGGGCAGTGGCAGAGGCTGCCCAGGGAGGTGGTTGATTCACTTTCCCTGGAAGGGATTAGGGGACGGGTGGATGAGGTGCTGAGGGACATGGTTTAGTGTTTGATGGGAATGGTTGGACTTGATGATCCGATGAGTCTCTTCCAACCTGGTTGTTCTATGATTCTATGATTCAATAGGTCTCTTCCAACCTGGTGATTCTATGATTCAAATTTTTAAAAGTCGTTTTGAGAACCAATTAAAATGAGAAACAAAAATAGCATTGAGAATTGACACCCATCGGATTCATTAAATACAACAGAATGATTTCTAGTCCGTGATTATCATAAAGAAACACTCCCTAGAATGAATCCCATCATTTTTGTTCTCTAGGTTTATATTCCCAACCCCCCCCCCCCCTCCCCCCCAAGAAAGCACTGAGATGGATCCTCAGAGAGGATCTTTCAGGACTAGAATGTGGTGTAGATAGTCTGGAAGAAATCAAAATTTGTAGAAAATTCCGTTGCAAGTAATAACGACTTGTAAGTAAAACATTTTGCTCTTTCAGCAGCTCTTTCCTGCCCTCTACAGTCAAAATGCTGCTTTGTGTCTGTGCACACTGCTTTTCCTTATTATGGGATGTAGTATCTAGGGTTGATGAAAAACTGTGGAACTGTAAATACTGTTGGAATTTTTGGGGGTGTTGCCTATAGGGCAGGTTGGGGCTTTTATTACTCATATCTAGCATCACAGCACATTCAGCTTTGGATCTTCATTTATTTCTGCTAAGAGGTGGAAGTTATATACAAATAACCTTACAAAATGACTTAAAAACTTTTTTTTTTTTTTTGCATCATTTTCACATTTACGTATAGAAGCTTAGAAAGCGATTAATCCTACAAAAAATATGCTTATAAAACAGTTGAGGAGGCTCTTTTTACCATTGGTTGTGCTTCACTCACATTCAGCTCATTTTAAATAGACGTCTAAGTTTGGGACGTATAAAAATTTTAGAGTGAATCATACCCCTCCTGTTTACACTTGAAATAAAACATAAGAGCACATAAAAAATTTTGTGGGATGAAAGAGGAAATGGTCACTCAGATGAAAATAAGGACCGTTATGTGCTTTCTTGTAGGTCCTCCTATGGCAAAGCATTTTGGCATATATGTAAAAATAAATCATAGAATCATAGAATCATAGAATCATAGAACAACCAGGTTGGAAGAGACCCATCGGATCATCGAGTCCAACCATTCCTATCAAATATATATGTAATTATATCAATATATATGTAATGATAACAATGACACCTCCTGTAAGCTCTCTGGGCTGTGGTTGCCACTGCTGTGGATGTTCAGTGCTCAACACCTGAACTGATGTTCAGTGTTCAAACTGAAGTTTTCACCTTCCCTAGAGGTGTTTAAGGCACAGGTGGACAAGGTGCTGAGGGACATGGGTTAGTGTTTGATAGGAATGGTTGGACTCGATGATCTGGTGGGTCTCTTCCGACCTGGTTGTTCTATGATTCTATGAACATCTGAACTCAGATGCTACTCTAATTGAATTTTTTTTTTCTGAAGAAACTAATATAATCCTAGATTGCAGAGACCCCGTAGGGTCCTACCACATCTCACTGCTCTCTCTTCTCCCCAGAGACATATTTGCAGGTTTAAACCATGGACCAGACAGTTGGAAGAGACAGGCACTAGTTCTGCTCATCAGGGATAGATGAAAACTGCGAAGTTAGTAAACATCTGTAAATTTTAGCATCTCCTCCTGTGCAATATGAATAATGGCTAATTCGCAGCAGTGTTTCTTACAGTGATTGTATTCATATTTATGAAGCCTTTTGTAAATTGAAAACTGTAGGATCTTAGAAGTGCTGCCTTTTAAAATTTATTACTGCTGAGATGATGCGTTGGAGCTGAAAATAACTCAGTGTATCAGCCTTGAGGAACCAGTCGAACCATGGAAATCCCTCTCTGCCTGCACCCATTTTTCAGTGCCTTTAGAGATAATATGTGACATTACTCCTGTACCTAAAATGCAGACACAGGCCTTGGGTTGCAGAATTGATCAGTGCATTAAAATTATCTAGCTACGCTTCCCACTTGACTCATTTGATCGTGTGCAAGAGATTTGCAAAGGCTCATCCTGTTTTATCTGCCGCCTCAAGAACCTGAGCTGAGCTGAAATCCCTCTTGGGCAGACCTGGGATTGTCACTTAGAATCATAGAATTATAGAACAACCAGGTTGGAAGAGACCCACCGGATCATCAAGTCCAACCATTCCTATCAAACACTAAACCATGTCCCTCAGCACCTCATCCACCAGTCCCTTAAACACCTCCAGGGAAGGGGAATCAACCACCTCCCTGTGCAGCCTAGTCCAATGTCCAATGACCCTTTCTGTGAAAAACTTCCTCCTAATCTCCAGCCTAAATCTCCCCTGGTGGAGCTTGAGGCCATTCCCTCTTGTCCTGTCCCCTGTCCCTTGGGAGAAAAGCCCAGCTCCCTCCTCTCCACAACCTCCTTTCAGGTAGTTGCAGAGAGCAATGAGGTCTCCTGTCAGCCTCCTCTTCTCCAGGATAAACACCCCCAGCTCTCTCAGCCGTTCCTCATCAGGCCTGTTCTCCAGCCCCTTCACCAGCTTCGTTGCTCTTCTCTGGACTCACTCCAGAGCCTCAACATCCTTCTTGTGCTGAAGGGCCCAGGAAAAGCTAGGAAAAGTGCTCCCAAGCCACCACAAGCATTAAACAGCCTAATATTCCTCCTGTAAGGCAACACTGTTATAGGGAAATGCAGTTTAACACCAGTTTAAGACAAAGCATTTGAAACCAGCCACATTTAGATACTGAACTAGGTATTAATTTGATTGAAAATATTTAAACAGATGATTCAGAATTTCCTTTTCCACTCACTGTTCACACTGAGAAAAAAAAAAATGTAAATGCCACTCTTTCGCTCTGGATTAGATGGGAGGTATTCAAACACCAGAATTCATAAAGGAATAACAAAAATTATGAGTGTCCTTCAGCTCTTTCGGCAGAGCAGCATGAGAGGGCACGATGAGCTTGAGGGCAAGAGGAGAGGGCACACAGAAAGGGGGGGAAGGAGGAAAAAGAATCCATGGAAGCACCTGAGGTGCCTGAAAAAAGATAAAACTAAAAAATTGAGTACAAGGGGACCAGGCTCACCCTGCAGGGGGAGTCTAACACCAGGAATGCAGGATGAGGCTCCCTTGCTCCCATTTGTAAGGCACACATCTTCATCCACTGAACTGTTTAGCCACTTAACCCTATTAGGTATGATATATATGCTGCCGGTGACGAAGGTTGGTTAATGGGTTTAGCTAATGTGAAGTCGCTTATGATATTATGAAGTGAACTTACAGAAGTGGGGGGAAGGAAGGCAGCCTCCTGGCACATAGCGAGGTTCAGGGTGCAGAGTTCCAGCTGAGGAACGTGAGCCTGAAACCTCTGCCTGATGATGTGGTCAGTCAGGCTCAGGCTCACAGGTAGTTGCATGAGGCTCAGAGTGTGCTGAAACAAGTAGGTATATTGTTCAGGCAATCCTACGTGGAATTTTTTTTTTATCAATTACATTTATGATAAATTATTTTAAAAATGAAGTCATACAATCACTTATTAGCGGTGGGACATCGAGCGAGCAAGGGCTGTCGATAGGAATGGTTGGACTCGATGATCCGATGGGTCTCTTCCAACCTGGTTGTTCTATGTTCTATGTTGTATGTATTTGTTCCATAATAATAATGTTATTATTCTCTGGTTCTTATCTCCTTTTTCTCTGATAGTATGAGCAGGTCAGAGCTCCTCCCAAGTGGGTGCAGTGGAGTGTTGGGGAAGATGATCTAGGGCTGAGGGAGCTGCACCTGGCGTGTAGTTTAGGGGAATAATTACGAGCTACTCCGCTGCTGCCAGGACCCAGCAGAGATTGCAAAACCTCCTGTGATCTCTGGCAGACACTGAACGTGTGCAAAGGCACCTGCACATGTGTTAATATATCATAGAATCACCAGGTTGGAAGAGACCCATTGGATCATGGAGTCCAACCATTCCTATCAAACACTAACTCATGTCCCTCAGCACCTCGTCCACCCGTCCCTTAAACACCTCCAGGGAAGGTGAATCAACCACCTCCCTGGGCACTCTATTCCAATGCCCAATAACCCTTTCCGTGAAAAACTTCCTCCTAATCTGCAGCCTAAATCTCTCCTGGTGGAGTTTGAGGCCATTCCCTCTCATCCTGTCCCCTGTCCCTTGGGAGAAGTGACAAGTGATATGTAATACACTTCATGGGAAGATCCCCAAGTACTTTGTAAACATCCGTTAACCGTGACAGCAAGCAACCTGTGATGGATGGGGAGAGCTGCTCCAGTTTTGCTGAGAGCATCATTGATCAGCATCCATTTACCCATAACCTTGACAGCAAGATCATACAATGACACCTCTCCTGCAGGACAGGAACACACATTCAAGAATTGCTGCTACCTCATGGCCTCATCTTTCTGTACAATAATTTGCTCCTGTGATCTCTGTAATAGCTTATTCGCTTTTTTTCCTACAGAAGTCTAGGATTTCAAATTTGAAGAGTTTGGCGAGCAGTTGCATTAAAAAAAAAAGACTGAGTTCAGATCCCAGGTACTCCAACTAAAATCCATAGCGTTTCTGGAATCCACAGGGGTAAAGTGCTGCAAGGTATATCTATCTTTTTGTATTTAATATTCAGAAAAAGAGAATATAGCTTCTGGAGTTGCAGCTGGAGGTGTTTAAGGGACGGGTGGACGAGGTGCTGAGGGACATGGGTTAGTGTTTGATAGGAATGGTTGGACTCTGTGATCTGGTGTGTCTCTTCCAACCCAGTGATTCTATGATTCCATGATTCTATGAACTTCTTCCAGTACTTTCCATCACTTTCCATCACAGATGGTCCACTGAAGTTCCCCTAAAGTGAACAGATCTTATTAGCTAATATGCTACGCAGGTCTGGCCTGATTGTGTTCATTTGATTCTTCTGTTAGTCTGGCTTCTGTTCCCTGTGATCCCTCTGCAAAATGTTCTTTCGCATGGTATAGAAGGAAAAGGAGCAGAAACCAGTAAACAGTTTGTTGCAAAACACTGAAAACATGGAGAGAGTCATAGAATCATAGAACAACCAGGTTGGAAGAGACCCATCGGATCATCGAGTCCAACCATTCCTATCAAACACTAACCCATGTCCCTCAGCACCTCATCCAACTGTCCCTTAAACACATCCAGGGAAGGTGAATCAACCCCCTCCCTGGGCAGGATTCTGTGATTTCATTCGATTCAATTCAATCATTCAATTCTATGATTCTACGTAGATTTAGAGGTTGGTGGGGGTGGTTGGACTCGATGATCTGGTGGGTCTCTTCCAACCTGGAGCTGCTCTTCTATGTATGTTGCGTGGATGCAAAGATGTGCCTATGCATAGAAGCATAGAATCATAGAACAACCAGGTTGGAAGAGACCCATCAGATCATAGAGTCCAACCATTCCTATCAAACACTAAACCATGTCCATGCATGCTTGTATCTGCATGATTCTCCTAGGAGAAACACGTGTAAACAATATGCAGCTTGGGGAATGAGAATAAAACCTATCAACACGTGAGATGTGATCGTTTAAAACCAGACTGCAAGTGAGTAATAAAAGAGGCATCTTCATCAGGCGTGTTCACAAATATAATGATAACCTAAGCCTGATCCAGCCACATGTTGAACACGAAAAAGCAGCCAGGAAGGTTCAAGGAGCTGAGAACAAACATGACGAGACCACGATTTGTAGGGCCGTGAAGAGTGAACTATGTTGAGAACGAGATAGTTAAACCCGAGTTACGCCGAACGCATTCCAGTTCCTTTTTCGAATGCTTTGTGGGTGGACCCACACAAAATGTTTACTCTCTAGACTTGGCAGGCTCTTATCTTTCACCTAACAACAACTTGCTGAGGCAATTAAAACGTGTTTTGAAAACACTGAACAGGCAAAGTTGGCCAACAGATTTTTTCCCAGTAGTTGCCTTTTTACCTCACCGATCCATGATGCTGTCAGAGTATTTGTTAAATGAGGAGGGGTGGTGTGGTATGACATGGAATTGCATTACTGGTTGGTTTTCTTGAGCTTTGTGGGATCTAGGAAGCCGTATTCCTGGTGGAGTAGAAGATAACTGCAGTGGTTTATTTCACAGCTCTGAAGAGCTCTGCCTTTGTAGCACAGTATGTGCTAAACCAACCTACTTATCATTCAGGACAATGCCCTGTGCTGTGTATTCCTTTATATATATTTATATTTTTCACAGAAATGGTCATTGGGCAGTGTCAGAGGCTGCCCAGGGAGGGGGTTGATTCACCTTTCCTGGAGGGGTTTAAGGGACGGGTGGAAGAGGTGCTGAGGGACATGGTTTAGTGTTTGATAGGAATGGTTGGACTTGATGATCCGATGGGTCTCTTCCAACCTGGTTGTTCCATGATTCTATGATTCTCTATACCTCTCCAACCTTTACATGATGCTATAAAGTGGCTAAGATTTGAGTTATTGTTAAATGCATTATGGCAGTAATATATATAGTATATAATATACAATTATATATATATAATAGTATATATACTATATATAGTAGTATATATAATAATAGTATAGTATATATACTACATAGTATAGAATAATCTGATTCCATGAAGCTTTATTTGCTTGGTTAGGGGCTTTCTACTGTACCTATATGGAAAACCAAATCCAACCGACCACCTGAGGTAGCGAGAAGACTTTCCAGGTCTTCAAAGGACCAGAGATCAGTTCGCAGGGTGGGTGTGATGATCAGACTACAACTAAGTGGTTTTGTACAGGCAGTCGCTGGTGTTCAGTTCTTCCCTCTTACAAAGTGCAAATGCTCCTGCCCCATTTCAAACAGCCAGTTACTAACTCATCTTTTTACACACAGTGACTGATCGAGACAGGATCCACATTTCATAGAATCATAGAAAAACCAGGTTGGAAGAGACCCATCGGATCATCAAGTCCAACCATTTGAAACACTGGGACAGCTCTTTATATTAATTAAATATGATTATTTTGCAAGTATAACTTCCTTGGATGCAACCTGCCTTATTCTGAACCTAGGGTAAGGTTTGGCTGAAGACATTTAAACCCTCTCCCCACACATCTCCAACTTCCAAACTGAAAATCCTTACCTGGGTTTAAGAGTTCAGCTTTTTTGTTGTTTTTTTTTTTTGTTTTTTTTTTTATTATTATTATTCTATTAATTTATCGTATTGATTAGTTAATAAACAGCTCCATTCACTGCCTTCTTTTCTACCCTATGTCTACTTAGCTGATTTCTATCAGAAATTTTCTATTGGAATGGTATATCAGAAACTGCTAAAGGAAGAAACCTGATTCATGTGACTCTAGGATGCTGAACACCAAAAGCCTGGCACTTCTGGAACTCTGAACAATGGAAAATCGAGACGGAAAACCACTGGTTTCACATATTTGTGCATCAGGGCTTGCTTCCATCTGACTGGAAGGTCTCTCATTCCCAGCCCTTAATCCTGCTCTTTGCACCTGGTGCCCCTGTGGCTGGTACTTAGAATCACCACCACCATTAGGTTGGAAGAGACCCACCAGATCATCGAGTCCAAACATTCCTATCAAACACTAACCCATGTCCCTCAGGACCTCATCCACCAGTCCCTTAAACCCCTCCAGGGAAGCTGAATCAACCACCTCCCTGGGCAGCCTGTTCCAATTTTCCATGAAAAACTTCCTCCTAATCTCTAGCCTAAATCTCCCCTGGTGGAGCTTGAGGCCATTCCCTCTTGTCCTGTCCCCTGTCCCTTGGGAGAAGAGCCCAGTTCCCTCCTCTCCACAACCTCCTCTCAGGGAGTTGGAGAGAGCAATGAGGTCTCCCCTCAGCCTCCTCTTCTCCAGGGTAAACACCCCCAGCTCTCTCAGCCACTCCTCATAGGGCCTGTTCTCCAGCCCCTTCACCAGTTTCGTTGCTCTTCTCTGGACTCGCTCCACAGCCTCAACATCCTTCTTGTGCTGAGGGGCCCACAACTGAACACAGGATTCAAGGAGTGGTCTCACCAGTGCCGGGTACAGAGGGAGAAGAACCTCCCTGACCCTGCTGGTCACACCGTTTCTGATCCAAGCCAAGATGCTATTGGCCTTCTTGGCCACCTGGGCCACTGCTGGGTCATGGTCAGTCAGCTGTTGACCAACACCCCCAGGTCCCTCTCCTCCTGGCAGCTTTCTAGACAGACTTCTCCCAGTCTGTAGCTCTGCATAGGGTTGTTGTGCCCCAAGTACAGGACCCGACATTTGGCCGTGTTAAACCTCATCCCATTGGACTCAGCCTGTTTAGGTCCCTTTGCAGATCCTCCCGACCCTCCAGCAGATCGACACTTCCACCCAGCTTAGTGTCATCTGCAAACTTGCTAAGGGATGGAAGCTCTGGGCTCAGGCAAAGCCATTGATGGGACTGGAAACTGGATCATTGAGGAATTCCTGTGAGCAACCTCATGCAGGGAAGACCAGAACGTACCAGTTAAACGTGAGACTTTCCCTGGAATACCTGCTCCGAGACCCAATGAGCCAGTGCAGCTGTTAGTGAAAGTGATATTTTTCTCAGTTTCATACTTGTTGAAATAACAGTTTGGGTCAAAGGAGTAATTTCTTTAAGACGTACCCTCTGTAATTGTTTCTAATGCAATTTTTCAAAAATTGTCTGTCTGAAAAGAAATTCGAGGCATATAAATTTTTATTTGAGCTAAACCTAAGTTTTTGATAACTCCTGCAAAGGCGGAATCTTACTTTTTTTTTATAAGCCATTTCTTTGCTGGGTGGTAAGCAACGATCGAATGAATGATTTCAAATTAGTGCAAAAAACTGTCTTGAAGCAAATTCAGCACAATTACAAGCAGATGGGTAAAGAAGAACAATAGGGACTCACTATAGAACCACTAGGTGGTCATTTTAAAACACCTCTGGAAAGAGAGAAAGAGAGATATAAAACTTTCAATGGGACAGAGCAATTGCGTTAGCGAGAGCCTGCGAGTTGCCCCCATCGGTGACTCTGCCGAAGGGGCTTGGTTGCCCAACAGCTTTGAGGGCAATTGCAGAAAAAAATCCTGTCAAGTGGTGGCTGCAGGAGGAAGCCCTGAAAACAACTCCAGGGTTTTACAGTTCGGGCTTGTTTACAGAGCAAATGTGCTCCCCAGGCAGAAGAAGAAAAAAAAAATAAAAATCCCTTTTCCTCAAAAATTGGTCGACTCTGCTTAAATATAAAGTCTCACTGGTGAGAATTGCCCAGGGTTGTGGATGGACAGCTGAGACATTCCCAGAGTGTTCCCAGGAACCGAGGCCAACAAGCGGAGAGCGGCCAACTCAGCTCTAGTAAACACTCTTAACCTTGAAAAACTGGGTGGCTGCTTGCAAATTGCCGATGGGGAATGGTTCTGGAAACTCCCTGCTTGTGATTTGTGCCTGGGAGCAGCCTGAAGGGTAGCTGGCAGTATCCTTAGGGGTGCTAGGGACTTCCCTAGCTTTTTAGCACAGTAGACAATCATGTTCCAGTGCCCAGGAGTGTTCCCAAGCCTTGTTTAACTCACCAGGATAGACACAGACTGAGAAGAAAATTCAAAATGAAATATTTCTTTGTTGAGAATGGAACTGTCGTGTTTACTGCTTTACAGGACATTCATTATAATGTTTTGTTGTATAATGTATATTGTTTGTCTGGTTACAGAACTAACTACTAAAGTCACAGAAGGATCCTTTTAGCAGCACTGATAGAAAATTAACTCACATTCAAGGTAGATCCAGCCCTGGGCAGTCACTATAATGACTTTACCAGCATCAAGGACGAACCACATTCACTTGCAACAGACTCCTTAAAGTGACCTAGGGATTCTGAGCTGGGTTTCATTGGTGATAATCATAGAATCATAGAACAACCAGGTTGGAAGAGACCCATCGGATCATCGAGTCCAACCATTCCTATCAAACACTAAACCATGTCCCTCAGCACCTCGTCCACCCGTCCCTTAAACACCTCCAGGGAAGGTGAATCAACCATCTCCCTGGGTAGCCTATTCCAATGCCCAGTGACCCTTTCCGTGAAAAACTTCCTCCTAATCTCTAGCCTAAATCTCCCCTGGTGGAGCCTGAGGCCATTCCCTCTTGTCCTGTCCCCTGTCCCTTGGGAGAAGAGCCCAGCTCCCTCCTCTCTACAACCTCCTTTCAGGTAGTTGTAGAGAGCAATTAGGTCTCCTCTCAGCCTCCTCTTCTCCAGGATAAACACCCCCAGCTCTCTCAGCTGCTTCTCATAGGGCCTGTTCTCCAGCCCCTTCACCAGCTTCATTGCTTGAATGGCCCAAACTGGGAAGCATCTGTTAATTTCTCCTCTTACTTTGTACATCTGTTATCAGCCTCTGGCGTGAGTCGATTTTTAGGAGTAGGATTTCCTCGCACACGTACCATGAGGCTCACTTCAATCTCCTTTATACAGTTTTACTATAAACTCCTTGATTAATGCACCGAGGGCCAAATGGTGTATGTATAATGTAAATAATAATAATAATTAAAAAAAAGAGTGAATCTTCCCATGAATGAATATCTCTGCTTGCATGTAGATAGAGGCCTTATGAGGAACGGCTGAGAGAGCTGGGGTTGTTTAGCCTGGAGAAGAGGAGGCTGAGGGGAGACCTCATTGCTCTCTACAACTACCTGAAAGGAGGTTGTAGAGAGGAGGGAGCTGGGCTCTTCTCCCAAGGGACAGGGGACAGGACAAGAGGGAATGGCCTCAGGCTCCACCAGGGGAGATTTAGGCTAGAGATTAGGAGGAAGTTTTTCACGGAAAGGGTCACTGGGCATTGGAATAGGCTACCCAGGGAGATGGTTGATTCACCTTCCCTGGAGGTGTTTAAGGGACGGGTGGACGAGGTGTTGAGGGACATGGTTTAGTGTTTGATAGGAATGGTTGGACTCGATGATCCGATGGGTCTCTTCCAACCTGGTTGTTCTATGATTCTATGATAAATCTGGAGAATGATGCTCAGCCCAGAGTGCTGCTGGTTTCACCACAAAGCTTTTAGACAATATGAAGAAAGCTGAAGCCCCAGACAGCTATTTAAAAGATTCGCTGTCAGCTTCAGCAGCAGAGAGCGCAATCGCCTCCGCGAGCCTCACGCACAGTGTTGTCTGGGTGGGTGAGAGGGAATGAGAGTACAATTGTTTCACCTCTTGTAATTATTAATGATCCTGCTCTCCCCCAGCCGACCTACGCGGAGACATTTACAGCCATCAAACACACAGGCTGCCAGACCTAGGTGTGCCGGACTGCGCCCCCAGGGATCCCCCACCAGATGGTATTTTAGAGGAGGACACAGTTCATTTCAGAGCAAGCCGAACGAGCAGCTTTCTTCTCTTTATTACACCACCGCATTCGGCGACAACCCACCAGAGGCAGATTCCCTGCCCTCTAAGGAGCAAGCTGCCCACTCTGTCCATTATAACAGGACATTCGGCTCAGAAAACCCAGTCGCCAGTCACACGTGTGGAGCAGATGTGCGAGCATGCGTCGAAAAATAAAAAATACAAAATCCCAGCAGTGCACTGGGAGAAATGTAGCATAACTACTGGAAAACAGTGACACAAAACCTCTGAAACTGGTTATTGTTGTTGTAAGAAGGTTTATCTTATTAGTCTTTCTTAGGATTGGCACTACCCTCTCTCTTTCTTAAGGAGAGAAAAAAAAAGTGTAATAAATCCTTTATTATTTTTCTCTTTGGAGATCAGGGAGGATTATTCATGTTATACTAATGTGGCTTCTCTGTTCGTTTTCACAGACTTCTCCTTACAAAGATACAATTCTAAGTCTTTGGACCAGACTGTCTTGGGGCCCTACCTCTCAGGAACTGAGAGCTGGAAAACTTCCACTGGAAAAAAAAGAAAAAATAAGGAGAAAAAAAAAAAAAAAGAAAAAACAAACCATCCACCCTTTTAAAAGAGAGGATATCAGAAGCACACATCTTTTATCCATGCCCCACACACTTGCAAGGGAAAGGGAGAGCACCAGCTGTTTTTCTCATGGTGAAAAAGGGTTACTTGGGGAAATCTGCCTTCCTGTTTTTACACGGAGAGCGACATTGTTGTAGAGCCAGTTAATTTTGGTGAGGTCAACAGAGCAAGTTTAATTATTGCAACTTTTCCTTATTCGCTCAAGCTTCATACTGGACAGAAGAAAGAGGGATTGCGAGGAAGCCTGAGCTGTGCACAGAGGATGAAAAGACATCTTAATTGCATGGACCCTCCTCAAAAAAAAAAGGAAATATTTTGGGGTGGGTGAGATTTGTGAAATGGTGTAAGTTGGACTTTAGTCCAAGTAGTTGAGTCACCTTCCCTGGAGGTGATCAAGACACAGGTGGATGAGGTGCTGAGGGACATGGGTTAGTGTTTGATAGGAATGGTTGGACTCCATGATCCGGTGGGTCTCATCCAACCTGGTGATTCTATGATTCTAAATTTCTTAGTTCAAAAGGTGCTGAATCTTATAGAGATTTATTTAAAAAAAAATTGAAAAACAAGTAATCCCCCAAATTATATATTTAAGGCACTAGAGCAGCACAACTACTCCTACAGATGTGGTTAGAAAATGATCCATTTTTCCACAAGAGCACAACTCAAAACAGCAAAGACCTGAGGAGAGGCAAATGCAGAGAACAATCCCGTTTGGTCACAGCTGGCACCAGTGAAAAACACATTTCCCTGTGGCTCACACCACCAGGACAATTGGTTATAGAGAAAAAAAAATAGTGACTTAGAATCACAGAATCATAGAATCACCAGGTTGGAAGACACCCACCAGATCATCGAGTCCAACCATTCCTATCAAACACTAAACCATGTCCCTCAGCACCTTGCCCACCCACACCTTAAACTCCTCCAGGGAAGGTGAGTCAACCACCTCCCTGTTCCAGTGCCTAACGACCCTTTCTGTGAAAATTTTTTTCCTAATGTCCAGCCTGAACCTCCCCTGGTGGAGCTTGAGGCCATTCCCTCTCGTCCTGTCCCTGTCCCTTGGGAGAAGAGCCCAGCTCCCTCCTCTCCACAACCTCCTTTCAGGTAGTTGCAGAGATCAATGAGGTCTCCCCTCAGCCTCCTCTTCTCCAGGATAAACACCCCCAGCTCTCTCAGCCCTTCCTCATCAGGCCTGTTCTCCAGCCCTCGACTTATCTCAGGTAAAACCCTCTAAGAAACCAGGAGCATTTCTTGCTCTCTGTGATACTCATTTCTAATTTACTTTAATTGGAACTCTTCGATTTTAATTGGACATTTAGATCAGTGACTGGCTATGCCCCTTCCTCCATTTCACATGATGTTCCAAGTTATGGTTATTTCTAAATCTTGGTCTTGGTTAATGCATCAAAGGCCCATATGGGCTGATTTCCTTCAGTTTCTCATAATATCCATGTAGGCAGCTGTATGTTATTACATAACTTTAGACTTAAAGCAACCAGATCATTCTAGATACCGAGATCTATTTCTGTGTTTTAGATATAGCAATATTACAGCAAGAAAAACTCACCAGTTATAAAGAAAGTTTGGTTTTTCTTTTTTTTTTTTAATTCATATCCTTGTTCTTAATAAACATCCCAAATAAAAAAAAACTATTCAAGAGCAGCAGGCAGTAATAAAGAGGCAGAAAATGGCAAAACCACAGGGCTGAGGAAACCTATGTGAAAACACTGGTTGTGTCTTCCTGGTTACAGAAAACAAATAGAACTGTTCGAAGTGCTTGCCAATAGGGCTCTGCCAAATAAAATATTGTTTTATGAAGTCAGGAAAAAACTAATTTTGAAGGTTATTGTAGGTTATTTGTGGTCACGTCTTGTGTCGATAAAACATGATGTCATCTCGAACCCTTCACTATTTTTATTTCTGCCCTGTAAGTCTTTGTCTGAGACACGAGCGCAACGATCGTAGAAGTCTAAAAGTTATTGGGAAATGCTTGCAAGAGGCTGTTGTACAAATTGAATGGGAATAAAATAAATTAGATACAAACCGACAGGACGCGAGAGACCATCAGAGCAGCTGTATGTCAGGGGAGTTTATTTTTCTAACCCAGTTACTTGGAATGCCAAGAACACACCAGCAGCAGCGAGTTTGAAATCAGGCAGAATCATTCTCGCTATTAACTTCTGTATCAAATGATATTAACATCACCAAATTGCCGTCATGTGTCCCGCTCCTGCATCACAGATAATGATCGTTATGGTCATGAAAGTGATCATTTTATTTTTCACCTTCCCCTTTATTGCTGAACAGAGTTTATTTATCTTGATGAGTTAATCCAACGCATCCAGATGAGCTGCAAATCAATGAGCGAAGATAGATAATAAGAAGGTAATAAGGAGTTAAAAGCTTTTCCCAACCACTGTGAAAGCTTTTGCCTAATTTCTTTCTCTCTCTTCTATCTAATATTTGCTGATCTGTCATAATGCCAGATGGAGTACATGGGATTTTTTTTTTTTTTTTTTTCTAGAATCAGGGCTTCTTTTAAAGGGTTTCTCCCATTTGAAGCTACCTAACTAAGAGCTGACTCAGGCCTGGACACTTTCTTGAATGCTGTGGCCACCTCGGGGATTTTTGCTTCTTCACTGATGCTCTCACTGCTAAAACATTTAATCAGAGCAAAGAAATGCTTATGACATCTTCCCGTGTGCTCCTTTAGATTTACACACCTACTAATTTTTTCATTAGACTGGGAATTTCCCTCTATTTCTCTTTCTCCTTGTTCCATTTAAGCTTTGTTTTATGGTCATGGGAAGTGATTTGACATGAACTAAATATTAAAATATGAGATTTTAAGGTAGTGGATAGATTTTTCCTTTTCTTTTTGATGGCTCCTCAGAGGCTCTGAGGTCCATGAGGCTGTGCTGTCGCTATGATACCCAAAGAACACCAGATGCAGAAGAAGCTTTGTGCTAGGACCTGCCCCACCAGGAGCATTTTTTAATGTCTTGGTTCCTTATGGGGATGCAGGGAGATGCACGGTGGACTCTACAACATTCCTGTGGGATACCAAAGCCTGTACTCCCATGAATCTCCTGTGGTGAAACTTCTGGATTTATTATTCTCATTTCTTTTCCTAAAGCATCCTTGCCTTTAGGTTTGAAGATAACTTTATGGATCTCAGTGTCAGTGAGAAAAGGTGAGGGGTGATAGCCTGGATCTCATGCCAAGTTGCACAGGGCTCCTAACAAGAGGAATGGCTGAGAGAGCTGGGGGTGTTTATCCTGGAGAAGAGGAGGCTGAGGGGAGACCTCATTGCTCTCTGCAACTCCCTGAAAGGAGGTTGTGGATAGGAGGGAGCTGGGCTCTTCTCCCAAGGGACAGGGAACAGGACAAGAGGGAATGGCCTCAAGCTCCACCAGGGGAGGGTCAGGATGGACATTAGGAAAAAGTTTTTCCCAGAAAGGGTCATTGGGCATTGGAACAGGTTGCCCAGGGAGGTGGTTGAGTTGCCTTCCCTGGAGGTGTTTAAGGGACGGATAGACGAGGTGCTGAGGGACATGGTTCAGTGTTTGATAGGGATGGTTGAACTCGATGATCTGGTGGGTCTCTTCCAACCTGGTTGTTCTATGATTCTATGATGAGAGGGAAAAGTAAAAGCTGGTTTAGACCATTTCTGCCCCCTCCCTAGCCCAGGCTGCTGCAAGCATCGAGGCAGTATTCATATTTTTGCAGTATTTACACAGCCCAGAGGCCTCGTGTGCTCAGCTGGTGTCGGTGTTGCACAATATGCCTGGTTTGCCTCTGCAGTCCTCACCTCACCTGAGGGTCTAATTGATGGCAGGGGTCACCGGTGACTTTTAGAGAGACAGCCAGGATCCTTCCTCACAGTTGCCGGAGGAAATCCTCCTTCGGGCACATCTGGAGCTTTCAGAGGCTCTTTTCACTACTCGGGTCTCTTTCCCTGCATGGAAAACTGCAGTCACAGTACAAATCTCACCTAATTTATCTTACCTGCAAATGGCTTTTTTTTTTTCTTACAGCTCAGTTTCTACTACCCTGTTTGTCTGTTTTGCTGCCAGTTGGCATTGCTGACGCTGCTCCCTTGCTGCACTATCATGCTCATGGAATGAACCTCAAGAGCACAGTTTCTAATAATAACTTATCATTTGTATTTTCTGGGTAAACTTTTCACTCCAACTACAGTTGAGTTAGACTTCTATGTCTCACTATTTCTCTTCTATGTCTCTTCTATGTCTAACTCAGTTAGACTAACTGTCTAGTTAGACTTCTTATGGCCTCAAGCTCCGCCAGGGGAGGTTTAGGCTAGAGATTAGGAGGAAGTTTTTCATGGAAAGGGTCATTGGGCATTGGAACAGGCTGCCCAGGGAGGTGGTTGATTCACATTCCCTGGAGGGGTTTAAGGGATGGGTGGACAAGGTGTTGAGGGACATGGGTTAGTGTTTGATAGGAATGGTTGGACTCAATGATCTGGTGGGTCTCTTCCAACCTGGTTGTTCTATGATTCTATTCCCATTATCAATTTCTCCCAGGTGTCTCCTACCACCCAGCTTGTAAATATTTTTCTTTATAATGAATGCGGTAGAATTCATGCTTAGGAAACCAAGAGTGACTTGGGCTGGTGGTCAAAGCTCGTTCACTCACTGTGCTTAGTCAATGCTATTGAAGTGCAAAATAGGGAAACAAACTCAGGCACTGGCTAACATTTATCACACAACAAATACTGGGGTTTGGTGGTAAGAAATGCTTAACTTGCTAGTTTTCCTCAATAGCTACATTATCCAGATAAAAAATAGGACAAAAATGTGGCGTGCTGAGTCATTGTATAGTTGTGTTTCTGAAAAGAAGCTTACAGGGTCTCTACTTAACATTTTCTTCATCTAGTGACCTTTTAGATATTTATCTAATACCATTACAACCAGCCAAACTATTATATTTAAAGTAAAATTCCTAAAGCTCTGGACAATAACATAATTTGATTTCTGGATTCAGCAAACTTCTATCTTATCATAGAATCATAGAATCATAGAATCACCAGGTTGGAAGAGACCCATCAGATCATCGAGTCCAACCATTCCTATCAAATACTAAAACATGTCCCTCAGCACCTCATCCACCCGTCCCTTAAGCACCTCCAGGGAAGATGAATCAACCACCTCCCTGGGCAGCCTATTCCAATGCCCAATGATCCTTTCCATGAAATATCTGTCATCCTTATTCTGTCTGCTCAGAAGTTAGAGGAGATGGTCTTTTTTTGCTTCTAAAAAAGGGGGAAAATGAGCAGTGGGAGGTCTCAGGGTTGTAGACAGCCATATTGGGGTAAGATGGGATGGAAAATGGTCCAACTGTTTAACAGTTTCTCTATAATAGGACTGGAAACACAGAGCAAAGTGGTTCCATAGCCCTTGCTTTTTAATATACATTCATGGCATAGCTAATAAAATGAATTAATATGGTGTTTGTCATAGAAAATTGCCAGTCACTATCCTGATGTGCCTCACAAGGTTTGGTCTTGAGGATGTGTTCCTCCAAATGGTGCAAGGAAGAAACTGTCACTGCAGAGCTCAAAGCAAAAACCTAGCATGGATTTCATAGAATCATAGAGTAACCAAGTTGGAAGAGACCCAATGGATCATCGAGTCCAACCATTCCTATCAAATTTAATTAAATTAAATTTAAATTTGAGGGTCATGGCTTAGTTTTCGATAGGATTTGTGTTGTGTCAGTTTTGACAAAGAAGAGAAAGCAATTACAGAGTTTCATTATATTTGTTCAGCCACTTCTGAAATGAATTATAAGAACTTATGTTCTGTATTTCTAACTCTTTACCTTTTCAAGGCAGCACCCTGCAGGGGCTCCTCGAAGCATAGGAAGTGTGTAGCAGATATTAATTGACAGGAAAGCCAGAGGTACTGGCTGCCTTTCTTTACAGAGAGTATAGATTCCCTTGAAAAATGCCTTAGTTTGATCCTGCCAGGAATTGGCCTCCTGACCCCAGCCCATGGGACTTTTTCAGGATGAGTTCTATTATAACATCCACCCAGGTTTTAGTCTATTGGTCCATGTCTTGCAAACTGTATAATGGACTTTGTATTTGGACACCTCACAGTATTCTGTGGGGAAAGTGATTTTTCTCCTTACTTTTCACACAGGGATACTCAAGAGCTTGAACAAAGTAATTTTCCCCAAAGCACTGGTTTTGAAAACACAGATTTCCTAGCTCTGTTTTACTCTCCAGAGTAAACACTCCCTCTTCTCCTCATGCTTTACTGTACAGGCAGATTCTGGTCGTGTCACAAGGCTGACATTCAGGTCAGCTAAGGATGCGTGTTTTGACTGCTAAAGCCAAAATTCTCTTAGAATCATAGAATCATAGAACAACCAGGTTGGAAGAGACCAATCGGATCATCAAGTACAACCATTCCTATCAAACACTAAACCATGTCCCTCAGGACCTCATCTACTCATGCCTTAAACCCTTCCAGGGAAGGTGAATCAACCACCTCCCTGGGCAGCCTGTTCCAATGACCCTTTCCGTGAAAAACTTCCTCCTAATCTCCAGCCTAAATCTCCCCTGGTGGAGCTTGAGGTCATTCCCTCTGGTCCTGTCCCCTGTCATTTGGGAGAAGAGCCCAGCTCCCTCCTCTCTACAACCTCCTTTCAGGTAGTTGTAGAGAGCAATGAGGTCTCCCCTCAGCCTCCTCTTCTCCAGGCTAAACAACCCCAGCTCTCTCACACGTTCCTCATAAGGCCTGTTCTCCAGACCCTTCACCAGCTTCGTTACTCTTCTCTGGACTCGCTCCAGAGCCTCAACATCCTTCTTGTGATGAGGGGCCCACAACTGAACACAGTATTCGAGGAGCGGTCTCACCAGTGGGGAGTCCAGAGGGAGAATAACCTCCCTGGCCCTGCTGGTCACACCGTTTCTGATCCAAACCAAGATGCCATTGGCCTTCTTGACCACCTGGGCACACTGCTGGATCATGGTCAGTCGCTGTTGACCAACACCCCCAGGTCCCTTTCCTCCTGGCAGCTTTCTAGACAGACTTCTCCCAGTCTGGAGCTCTGCATAGGGTTGTTGTGCCCCAAGTGCAGGACTCGGCATTTGACGGTATTAAACCTCATCCCATTGGACTCTGCCCATGGCTCCAGCTTGTTCGGATCCCTTTGCAGAGCCTCCCGACCCTCTAGCAGATCGACACTTCCACACAGCTTTGTGTCATCTGCAAACTTGCTAAGGGAATCTCTCTCACTGACAGAAGGTAATTGTTTTGTTTGGAGAGCTATTAGCAATTTTTATGCAGCCTGAACCCAGCGAACTACAAATTCAAGGACTGCTTTAATGATGTTGAAATAATTTTCAAATCCTGAAGTCTTTGTGAGCAAGATTCTTAAGAAATAGTTCTTTCTGTAAAAAGAACATCTCTATAGACATAATAAAATATTTCATTATTCAATCTTTTCTTTCTGGTGGAAATAAAAGTTCCTTCAAGATTTCCTTCGTTAGAGTCCTGGAGATCTGTTTCTCATAATGTAAATATTTAGAAACAACTACAAAATATCGATATTAAAGTTTGTATCGTCGTAATGTTACAGAAAAAAATATGCTGCCGCAAAACCTGATTTTTTTTTTTTTTAGTGTCTCCAACAGGGCTGGATGAGTTATGTGTCTGATAACAGTGTGAATCAGGAGATTGCCAGATAAAAGCAAATGGCCCTTTAATTACTTTTAATTACTATTTTTTACCTTTTAATAACTTTTACCTTTTAATTACTATTTACACTTATTGCATTAATTTTTTTTTTTTTTTTGCAAAACTCTTCGCTTCAGGAGGGTGCTTGTTACCTTTACTCCCTGGTTTGGATCTGTAACAGTGGAATTGGTTTGTTGCACTGGTCTGTGCATTTAAATGTTGATGAAAGAAGAGATGTATGTTTTATACATTTATTGTCTGTTGCTTTCTCTCTGGATTTTTTTTTTCCTGTTTGAGTGTAATTCAGAAAGCTGAGGGGTAGTGCTCACCACTGCAAGCAAACGACTTAGTAAATGATTCCACATGCTCGTTGAGAGAAAGACTTTCTATTAGCCTTTCACTGCGCTAAGCCTACAAATCATGTCTGTAAGACCTTTTCTTTCTGGTTTTGACCTCTCGCTTGAAATTCAATGTATCTATTTTAGCCGCAATTTAAAACAAATTGTCCCACAATCTGATGAAGACTACTTGCTTCCAGTGCCAGAAAAGGGCATATGTCACAAAAAACACTCTGCACACGCACTTCACTGTTGGTTATTTGACAGATGACCTTGATATGAATCTCCACTGGGGGCTGAGGCTGCTCATGTCCATGTTTGGTTCAGGTTGTCTCGTTACTATTTTCTTCAACCAGGGCAAAGGTACAAAGTTCTTCCAATTTTTGTCTCAGTGCTTCTCAGCATCATCCAAAAAAAAAAAAAAAAAATTGTTTTGTAAAGGAGGAATCCAAGGCCAAAATGTTCACTTACTGGACATTTAGAATCACAGAACAACCAGGTTGGAAGAGACCCACCGGATCATTGAGTCCAACCATTCCCATCAATCACTAACCCATGTCCCTCAGGACCTCATCCACCCACACCTTAAACACCTCCAGGGAAGGTGAATCAACCACCTCCCTGGGCAGCCTGTTCCAGTGCCCAATGACCCTTTCTGTGAAAAAATTTTTCCTAATGTCCATCCTGACCCTTCTCTGGTGGAGTTTGAGGCCATTCCCTTTTGTCCTGTCCCCTGTCACTTGGGAGAAGAGCCCAGCTCCCTCCTCTCCACAACCTCCTTTCAGGTAGTCATAGAGAGCAATGAGGTCTCCTCTCAGCCTCCTCTTCTCCAGGATAAACACCCCCAGCTCTCTCAGCCGTTACTCTTCTTCTCCAACCCCTTCACCAGTTTCGTTGCTCTTCTCTGGACTCACTCCAGAGCCTCAACATCCTCCTTATAGTGAGGGGGTTTCAATATTTTCATTTTTACTTATTTTTATTGTGTTTTATTTTTGGTTGTTTTTTTTTTTTTTAATTTTTATTGTGCTTTCAGTATTTTACAAACAACCAATATCCAGATATCTCAGGCTGTACTAAACCAGAATGAAACTCATGAGGTACAAAGAGGCTGAGGAAGCTGCTCTATATGTCCATATATGGTTTAGTGTTTGATAGGAAAGGTTGGACTCAATGATCCGGTGAGTCTCTTCCAACCTGGTGATTCTAGGATTCTATGATTCTATGATATCTGGCTGTATCTCCAAAATATCAGCAAGAAAATAATTGAATTAATATACATACACTCTTTGGGCCCCATGTTTGTCACTCCAAAGCACAACCATAAAACAATATTCTAAGAAATTTTAGTGATGTAGTCCACTACAGAGAAGTGAGTTGAGTCTTTAAGACGTATGTTCCAGTGTCCACTGTGCTTTAGACAGAACAAGACATTGAGGGATTGAGTAATTAAGTGATGGAGGAGTAAGACTGTGCTGTTACAGGGTCACAGCTGGACTCGATGATATTGTGGGTCTCTTCCAGCCTGGTTGTTCTATGATAGATCATGGTTGTGGACCAAGAAGAACAGATTGAAAACTCAACTTTTTGAGTTTTCAACAAAAAAGCAGCTGCATATACATCATATAGAGAGTTCTGTGTATTCTCTTTCCTTCTTCCTCCTCCTCCTCCCTGCTCCCTGCCTGCAGGCTGTCAACACTTAAGAGTTAGTACAAAACTATTTTTGTGTATTTACATGCAAATTTTAACTATAAAACCTAAATTTAAAATGACTCACCTAGTAACTAAGACATTTTTACTCTGGGGGCATGAGTAATGCAAATAATAGAAAAATTCAGCTCTTCATTCATTCTTTCATGCCATGAATGTTTTATCCTTTGTGTACTTATGGCAGATATAAACTGAAGCATGAGCAGAATAATGGTGTTTTATTCCAATCGTAGTGAGTTCAAGTCCTTTGGAAGAAAAATATTCTTTTTCACGCGCTTGGCTGTTTTTTCTAAAACCAGTCCCAGTGCCTAAATGTTCAAGGAGCTTGAGTTACATGATATTTTTCTTAATTTTTAAGTTCACATTCTCCACAATCGTTTAGGATACCCTTTATGATTCTGTATGCGTGGTGGTTCCTACAGTGATGACAACACCGGAGAGACATTCAGTGGCTGCTTAAAATTACACCCAGACAGCAGCTGGAGGCGACACATTTCACACGATTGCAAAAGGACTCACAGAGTCAGAGTGGCCTTCTCAGAGGGCCACAGCCTGGACTAAAATGCCTCTTTAAGAACGGCCTTCAAAGCAAGACTCTGTGGCACCTTTAAGGCTGTGTATGTTGTTGCTAAGTTTTTATTATAGAGGTAGAAATTCATGAAGTTTTTCCTTGTTTCTCAGTGTTTACTCTGTTTCCATTTTGCTGCATTCTTGTGTCATGACTCAGCCTCTAGAAATAGTCGTTTTCTTCTGGGTTTATAATGCTCTAACATCTTGGCTCTGGCAGCAAACAAACTCCTTTTGCATCAAGTATTCTTGCCCACAAAACCCATTTCTGAAGGTTTTGTGAATTGGAGGTGCATTAGGCTGAATGATAGACTCTCCCTCAGCCTGGTTAGCATTATACCTCATCCAAAAGACAGTTTAATGGATGATCCACAGCAGCACATTACATTTTTGAGCTCTGGGAATTGCTCTGCACAGCACAAGATTGGGGACTGCATTTGGTGGCTGAAATCCAAAAAGTTTTTCCTTTTTTTTTTTTAAGTACCAAACATTGCCTCTTGCCAAGTAGAATAATTTTCCCATCTGTTGAATGGTTTTCTGCCCTTGGTAACACTATTCAGTCTCTCTGGCTCCTTTAGGCTCGCACTAGTATAAAATAGAACTAATAGAAGTTAATGGTAATAGCAATAAGCAACTGAAGTCAAAGCCATCAGGGAATCAGACCTCTAGGAGTGAAGGACCAAGAGAAGATCTGTATGTGTCTGGAGTGGCTTAATGTAATCCCCATTGTCTCCATATCCTTTTAATGAGTGATGTCTCATTTAAAAGTGATGGGGAGATTCTTGCTGTGGTGCTTTCTCAACTAACACACCAGCTATCTTGGACCAGCTGTCTAGAAAGCTGACAGGAGGGGAAGGACCTGGGGGTGTTAGATGACAGTCGACTCACCATGAGCCAGCAGTGTGCCCAGGTGGCCAAGAAGGCCAATGGCATCTTGGCTTGGATGAGAAATGGTGTGACCAGCAGGACCAGGGAGGTTCTTCTCCCTCTGGACTCGGCACTGGTGAGACTGCTCCTCGAATCCTGTGTTCAGCTCTGGGCCACTCACCAAGAGAAGGATGTTGAGGCTGTGGAGTGAGTCCAGAGAAGAGCAATGAAACTGGTGAAGGGGCTGGAGAACAGGAGAAGAATAAGAGCTGAGGGTGTTTATCCTGGAGAAGAGGAGGCTGAGGGGAGACCTCATTGCTCTCTCTAACTCCCTCAAAGGAAGTTGTGGAGAGGAGGGAGCTGGGCTCTTCTATCAAGTGACGGGGTACAGGACAAGAGGGAATGGCCTCAAGTTCTGTCAGGGCAGGTTCAGGCTGGATGTTAGGAAAAAAATTTTCACAGAAAGGGTCATTGGTCACTGTCAGAGGCTGCCCAGGGAGGTGGTTGATTCACCTTCCCTGGAGGTATTGCTGAGGGACATGGTTTAGTGTTTGATAGGAATGTTTAGACTCCATGATCCAGTGGGTCTCTTCCAACCTGGTGATTCTATGATTCTATGAAAAGCTAGGAAAGGATTATGCTATGATAGGAGCTTTGGAGAGCAGAGTTTATTTCCAATTCCAAAGGGCTAATGAGGATAAACATGCATACACCAAAATATAATAAATATATATTAATATGTGAAATGTACAGGTCCCAAAGAAATTACTCCAGTAGTTATTCATGGAATCATAGAATCATAGAATCACCAGGTTGGAAGAGACCCACGGGATCATCGAGTCCAACCATTCCTATCAAACACTAACCCATGTCCCTCAGCACCTTGTCCACCCGTGCCTTAAACACCTCCAGGGAAGGTGAATCAACCCCCTCCCTGGGCAGCCTCTGACACTGCCCAATGACCCTTTCTGTGAAAAACTTCCTCCTAATCTCTAACCTAAATATCCCTTGGCGGAGTTTGAGGCCATTCCCTCTTGCCCTGTCCCCTGTCCCTTGGCAGAAGAGCCCAGCTCCCTCCTCTCTACAACCTCCTTTCAGGTAGTCGTAGAGAGAAATGAGGTGTCCTCTCAACCTCCTCTTCTCCAGGCTAAACAACCCCAGCTCTCTCACACGTTCCTCATAACTGGAAGATTTATTTAAGAAATAAATATCTTCCCTGATAACTGGAAGATTTATTTAAGAGAAAAAAGAAAGTGTGGATATTTTTGTCACAACACATTTCAGAACAGCTGTCCTAACACTGGGAATTTACTTCCAAAAATATATTTAAAAAAAAATAATCCCCTTCATCTGGCAGCAAATGGCTTAAATAGAGACTATAGTGCACAGAGACATATTCCAAAAGCACGTGATGTAAAAAATAAAAAAAAAAAAAAAAAAAAATTCTGGTTATTACTGGGTTAATCAGCACTGCTCTGGAAAGTACCAGAAATTACATGTAACTGTTTCAAAAGTCATGGGGATATTTTGAACATTTCCATGGGGTCAAAGTGAAAATAACTACACGTCCTTTTTAGGTAATTATGTTCAGGAGACCTGTACAGCTACAGTGACTTAACACATCCATTAATGCAATTATAATTTAGTGATAATCACAGTGCAGAATTCCAGTGTCCTGTTACCACGAGTGAGAGCCCATGGAGAAAGCCAGTGTCCAGCACCTCTAGGGCCTTGGAACAAGTGCTTGTGATTTTATAAATTCCAGGCTTGTAACATTTAATTTGGGAGAGGCTTATACCTTCATTATGTAGGTTAATCATAGAATCATAGAACAAACAGGTTGGAAGAGACCCACTGGATCATCGAGTCCAACCATGAGCCCTCTCTTTAAAGAGCCCTCTCTTTGCTGATTAAAACAAAGGATTGTCACCATCATATCAGGTCGAATACATCTTATGAACATGAAAAATATATTTGACCTATGCTGGTTAAGATAACCTCCTTGCCCAAGTTATAAATGCTTGTGTGCATTATGCTAAAAGATAAAAATAATTAGTCTTTCAGGGAAATCTACTTAAGGTTCTCTTTCAAATGAAAAAAAACACAAAAGTAAACCAGAAAAGAAATGAATCCCTCATTCTAAGCACATCTTAGCCTGGAGAAGAGGAGGTTGAGGGGAGAACTCATTGTTCTCTACAACTACCTGAAAGGAGGTTGTGGAGAGGAGGGATCTGAGCTCTTTCATTATATTATATTCTTTCAAATATATTTTTGTTGCCTGTGTGAAGCTCAAGAAAGCTTTGCAGGTGCCAGAAACTGGTTCTGGAAGTTCAAAAAACTGAATGGATCTATTATGAAAAAAAACCCCATTAATGAAAGCTGCAAAAAAAACCCTCCTTAAAACTTTCCTACAGCCCAGTTTTCAAATTCCTGTTTCTAAGGACCAATGTTTTAAAGATCCTCAACAAGATTTCATCAAGACCTGTTTCACAGGAACAGACCATTGTTTTTCCCCCAAAGAGCTTTTCTTGGAAAGAAGCACAGTTCTTCTTAAAGTTTGGAACCAAAACCCCCAAAATGGGTCATTGGAAAGCAGGAAAAATGGAAAATCACAGTGCCAAATGGTTAAAGATTTACAAGCCTGTAAGCAGCTGGCAAGAGGGTCAGATACTGCGATATGTTACAGCAGTTTAAATAATAGGTGGTATTATTAGCTCAGTCTCTTAACTGGGATTCTTAGGGGATGTCAAATATGAGATGTTACGGAAATATTTAATTATATAATAAATAGGCTTCTCTGAACTAAAATCTCTCAACCTTTTGCCGCTGACTCATCAGTTGTTACTGAAACTTTGCGTCTTTGACGTTGCTGCCAACAGGCAGATTAAGCAGTGCCAGCTGTTCTTTGCGATGTGAATGCATTCCCAAAGGGAATTTTCTTTATTTTAATTTTCACTCTACCCCAATTCTGCCATCATCCAGGTTGCCTTCTTTTCAAAACCCTTAAGGTTAATGCAGTTCGAGAGGGTTTTGAAAAGAAGTGTCTCAAAAGTCAAGGCAAACAATTGCATTAAGAAAATATTAGCTGCAGTGTTTGTTGTGGCTTATTACCTACATCTAATAATGATAACAAAAAACAAAGCAAAAAGCAAAAAAAACCCACAAAACCCTCAACCAACACCAACAGAACCACCCACCACGGTAACAATAGGTTGGTTTAGTTATAACAAAACAAAGATGCAAAAACTATTTTAATGCTGATTTTAGAAGAAATAGAGAAAGGAGGTTGTGGAGAGGAGGGAGCTGGGCTCTTCCCCCAAATGACAGGGGACAGGACAAGAGGGAATGGCCTCAAGCTCCACCAGGGGAGGTTCAGGCTGGACATTAGGAAAAAATTCTTCACAGAAAGGGTCATTGGGCAGTGTCAGAGGCTGCCCAGGGAGGGGGTTGAGTCACCTTCCCTGGAGGTGTTTAAGGGACGGGTGGATGAGGTGCTGAGGGACATGGGTTAGTGTTTGATGAATAGTTGGACTCAATGATCCAATGGGTCTCTTCCAACCTGGTTGTTCTATGATTCTGTGTTCTATGATAATAACATTTTGTAGTCTATTGTGTTATGAAAAGCCTGTGTGATATTTTTCTCACTCGCATTGTTTGGAAAGGAGTAGAAGAAATAGAAACCACAAGGCTTGTAATACTTCTGAGTTTCCTATTAAAAACTCTCGACCTATAACTAGAATCATCTTAGAGGTGAATGAACAGGCACACACCTTTAATGACTATCAGCCAAAGAAAAAGGCAGAATAAATGACATCACATTTCCACTGTGTTGGATCAGTGAAAAAAGTAACACTTCACCATCAGTCCATGAGATTCATTTCCATAGAATACAAAGGTTTTACACAGGTTAAAAAGCAAGAATAGTTGATACAGGGAAAAAGAGTCCAGGGTGTGGGTGGATGAGGTACTGAGGGACATGGTTTAGTGTTTGATGGGAATGGTTGGACTCGATGACCCAGTGGGTCTCTTCCAACCTGATGATTCTATGATTCTATGAAGATGAAAACTCTACTTCAAGAATTCCTTAATGATATCATCTACGAAGAATGTTGTGTGAGAAATGTCTCACTATACTTCTACTATTTTTATACTGGTACAGGAATTAGAGAATTATAGAATCACCAGGTTGGAAGAGACCCTCCGGATCATCGAGTCCAAGCATTCCTACCAATCTTCCCGGCACTACAGGTGAGAGGAGGTGTGTAACTGTTCCCAAGTGCCAATAGCACATGATTGCTTTGATGTAAAGAGAAGAGAGAGGCAAATCAATGCACACTGGCAGTTTTTGATTGGTAGCTCAACAATAAGGTCCTTGCTACGTTTGCTCCTTGTTCTTCCATCCCGTTTTCCTAGATAAGACGTACCACGACCTCTTGACCTTCTAGGCAGTTAAACTTTCTGCAGCACTAGTTGAAACAGTCTAGCGATGGAAAAGATTTCATTCACCTCCTTTCAGTTTGTACCCTCACTGTCTTTTTGCAGTTTGTGGACCTACCTCTGCTGGTATTTTATTGCTCTATCAGCTTCTGCTGCTGGGATACACACAGACCACATCAAAGGAAAACAAAATGTTACTTACAAGTGGGAACTACTCTAGCAGTAGTAACTACTTCTCTAACATCTGTTGCTCTTCAGAGCACGCTCTACATTATTTTACACGATGTATCTATGAGCAGAGGTTGATTTTTCCTGAAAAATCCTGCATTCCAGCAACACTGGCAAGGTGTAAAGCCCAATGAAAGGAAAATGAGGAGGGATGCATAAATGGGGCTGTATGGGTTTTCTCCAGGAGGAGAGGGACCTGGGGGTGTTGGTCAACAACTGGCTGAATATGAGCCAGCGATGTGCCCAGGTGGCCAAGAGGGTCAATGGCATCTTGGCTTGGATCAGAAATGGTGTGACCAGCAGGGCCAGGAAGGTTCTTCTCCCTCTGTACTCAGCACTGGTGAGACTGCTTATCAAATCCTGTGTTCAATTGTGGTCCAGAGAAGAGCAGCGAAGCTGGAGAAGGGGCTGGAGAACAAGAGGAGCAGCTGAGAGAGCTGGGGGTGTTTATCCTGGAGAAGAGGAGGCTGAGAGGAGACCTCATTGCTCTCTACAACTCCCTGAAAGGAGGTTGTGGAGAGGAGGGAGCTGGGCTCTTCTCCCAAGGGACAGGGGACAGGACAAGAGGGAATGCCCTCAAGCTCCACCAGGGGAGATTTCGGCTAGAGATTAGGAGGAAGTTTTTCAAGGAAAGGGTGATTGGGCATTGGAACAGGCTGCCCAGGGAGTTGGTTGATTCACCTTCCCTGGAGGGGTTTAAGGTGTGGGTAGATGAGGTGCTGAGGGACATGGTTTAGTGTTTGATAGGAATGGTTTGACTCGATGATCCGATGGGTCTCTTCCAACCTGGTGATTCTATGATTCTATGATTTCTTCCCATTCTTTCCTCATGCCATTTGTCTGGCTCTCTTGCCCATGTGGGCACATAATCGATTAAAAACTGAGGACACACCATCGACAAACAACCCAACTTAGCCATTGCTGTATGCTGCCTTCTGCCAGTCCTTACAAAGAGATCCAATCAACAACATTCATCCTGTATGTTGCCTAATTGGCTGCATCTTTGGTGAAAATAACTGATCCTATATTTCTGAGATATAATTTTCAGCAGTATCCATCCCATCTGTTTGGTAGCTGGGGAATGGGAACTGATACAATTTTCTCTGGAAAAGAAGTAATCATAGAATCATAGAATAACCAGGTTGGAAGAGACCCATGGGATCAATGAGTCCAACCTTTCCTATCAAAGTAATGGTAGATAAGGAAAGATTTGAGGATATTATTTAAAACTTCATGTCCAATTTTTCCTCAGTCTTTTCCAAATCTTGTTGGCTATTACAATCGTGGTATTTAAATGTGTTTTCTATAGCTTCCCACTCCAAAGAAGTTCTGTTGCATTTTTGCGACTGAGTGTTGCCAATCATTGCTTGAAGTAGGTAACAAGAACTGTGTATTCCTTGAAAAAGAAGAATGTCCCCAAAGGCTTACTTCAAGTTCTGTTTTGAGTTTAAGGCCAAAGTTTAAAATCTGATTATTGCATCTTCTTTTTTAAACACTCTTTTAAGTCTGTTCACATGTGGAAAATGTTTTCAGTTAGAAAAACATAGTTAATATATTTATTCCTACAAACTGAGTATGTGACACGTGTTACAAGAAGCCTTTATATGTATGAAAGGACCCAGATGAATTTTATTGCTCCTGCTGGTCCTTATGTGAGTCTTTGCTGCTGATGCAGCTAAATACAATTTGACCCAATCACTTTGCAAGGCAGAAGGATTCATGAATGAAAATCTACCCCATGGGATGATAGAAGACCCTTTCTTTAACTACTGATGTTCACTTAAGGATCATGCTTTCCTTATTTTTGCATATCTGCTCCAGGTCCTCTCAATGTCAGTTTGTTTTCTGTTACTGCATATAGAATCACAGAATCACCAGGTTGGAAGAGACCCACCGGATCATAGAGTCCAACCATTCCTATCAAACACTAAACCATGTCCCTCAGCACCTCATCTACCTGTGCTTTAAACACCTCCAGGGAAGGTGAATCAACCACCTCCCTGGGCAGCCTATTCCAATGCCCAATGACTCTTTCCGTGAAAAACTTCCTCCTAATGTCCAGCCTAAATCTCCCCTGGTGGAGCGTGAGGCCTTTTCCTCTCGTCCTGTCCCCTGTCGCTTGGGAGAAGAGCCCAGCTCCCTCCTCTCTACAACCTCCTCTCAGGCAGTTGTAGAGAGCAATGAGGTCTCCTCTCAGCCTCCTCTTCTCCAGGATAAACATCCCCAGCTCTCTCAGACATTCCTCATAGGGCCTGTTCTCCAACCCCTTCACTAGCTTCGTTGCTCTTCTCTGGACTCACTCCAGAGCCTCAACATCCTTCTTGTGCTGAGGGGCCCACAAATGAACACAGGATTTGAGGAGCAATCTCACCAGTGCGGAGTACAGAGGGAGAATAACCTCCCTGGACCTGGGAGTCACACCATTTCTGATACAAGCCAAGATGCCATTGGCCTTCTTGGCCACCTGGGCACACTGCTGGATCGTGGTCAGTCGCTGTCGACCAACATCCCCAGGTCCCTCTCCTCCTGGTAGCTTTCTAGACAGACTTCTCCCAGTCTGTAGCTCTGCATAGGGTTGTTGTGCCCCAAGTGCAGGAACCGACATTTGGCCATGTTAAACCTCATCCCACTGGACTCAGCCCATGGATCCAGCCTGTTTAGGCCCCTTTGCAGAGCCTCCCTACCCTCCAGCAGATCGACACTTCTACCCAGCTTAGTGTCATCTGACATATGGTAGAGGACAAATTATTACCTTATTCTAGAAACACTAAACTTGGTTTAATTCCTTGGAAGTGTATGGAGTTCCTTCAAATTTATGGCAGTAAAAAGAAGATGAGAATTCTGCCTTCAATGGTCATCTATCCTGGATAAACTCCATTAACATGCAGAAAAAACGTTTTACATGAACATTCAGGTAATTAAACGCTGTTGATCCTTGTTAAGAAAAGACAGATTATTATTACTGTTGTTGTTATTCCTTTGTGTTTGGGTAAATAGTGTTAGGTTGGATGAGCCATGGTCATATGGCCTTTTAGGCCACTGACCGAAAAAACTGGTAAGTGGATTTAAGTTCGAATAAGCAAAGGGAGTGCTAGGACAAGGGTAAGTCAGGGTCAGGTCTGTTTTGATGAGTTAATCTTGGTTCCTTCAGTTCTCTTCACTGTGGGTGGTAACTGTCTGAGCTCCCCGAAGTGTTTACAGTTGAAGTCATCTTTAGACAGGTGGACTTATTTTGAGTCCTGCCAATTTCGTATTTATTTTCCCTGTATTCCAGCACAGTCCACATTTTCCATTTGTTTCTTCATGTAGAGATGCTTAGCAGAAGATTTCCTTTCCACTATCTCCTTTCCAGACATCCTGTGTTTAGGCAGTGTTACATACTGGCTCATAGATGGTTTGTCTGGTTTTTAAAAAGAGCAAAAAACACCCAAGCAATAAACCCCAAATATTTTAGGTTATCTGTATGCAGTAATACTCATGTAGGTAACCACCTTTCTCAAAGGAATAGGCATTGGAATTGGCTGCCCAGGGAGGTGGTTGATTCACCTTCCCTTGAGGTGTTTAAAGCACGGGTGGATGAGGTCCTGAGGGACTTGGTTTAGTGTTTGATAGGAATAGTTGGACTTGATGATCCGATGGGTCTCTTCCAACCTGTTTGTTCTATGATTCTATGAAACAGAACATCTAGATGGCAATTGTAGTCTGCATTGCAAGATTTCTGGCAATGGCATCTTTGGCTGGATCAAGTGAGACTTCCCAACTGGGAGGGCTGTGATCCTAGGTGACCACTCCAGCATGTCCATGATTCATTAGCATTGATTATCCTAAAGTACTTGCAAACCATCTTATTACTTTAACTGCCTGGAGGAGAAGGACCTGGGGGTATTGGTTGACAGCAACTGAACATGAGGCAGCAGGGGTCAAGGTGGCCAAGAAGGTCAGTGGCATCTTGGCTTGGATCAGAAACAGTGTGACCAGCAGGGCCAGGGAGGTTCTTCTCCCTCTGGACTCTGCACTGGTGAGGCCACTCCTCAAATCCTGTGTTCAGTTGTGGGCCCCTCACCGCAAGAAGGATGTTGAGGCTCTGGAGCAAGTCCAGAGAAGAGCAATGAGGCTGGTGAAGGGGCTGGAGAAGAGGCCTTATGAGGAATGTCTGAGAGAGCTGGGGGTGTTTATCCTGGAGAAGAGGAGGCTGAGGGGAGACCTCATTGCTCTCTCCAGCTCCCTGAAAGGAGGTTGTGGAGAGGAGGGAGCTGGGCTCTTCTCCCAAGGGACAGAGGACAGGACGAGAGTGAATGGCCTCAAACTCCACCAGGGGAGGTTCAGGTTGAGCATTAGGAAAAAAAATATTTTCAGGGAAAGGGTGATTGGGCAGTGGTAGAGGCTGCCCAGGGAGGTGGTTGATTCAACTTCCCTGGAAGTGTTTAATGTCTGGGTGGATGAGGTGCTGAGGGACATGGTTTAGTGTTTGATACGAACGGTTGGACTCAATGATCCAATGGGTCTCTTCCAACGTGGTGCTTCTATGATTCTATGTACAAAAACCTGTCCTTTATGACTATTTCTAGAGGTCTAGTTTCTACTGTTCATAACTATCTTGTCTATGCACAATTTGGTCACTTCTGATGCAGGAATGACTGGAGAGAGCCTTCTTAATGCCCAGTTCTCCACCCAGGGTGTTAATGAACTACTAAAACATACCCATGGCACCTATCAGTTTATCTAGGCACAACAGGGGCTGCCTGGAAAGGTTTCAGGACTCTTGAAGTGCTTCGGGAAGTACTTTATGGAGGAGGTGGCCTGGAGGAAGTTCATTTAACCACTGTCTCTCCAGCCTGGCCATAGTCTCCCATCAGCCCATTGTTCCCATCTCTGCTGGGAAGGGTCTGGCCACCCAGGCACTAAGAGCACGGTGGGAGTGCCCAGGCACAGCCTTTATACACAGCTACGCTGCATATGTTGCTGTAGAACAAACTTCACAGAATCACAGAACAACCAGGTTGGAGGAGACCCACTGGATCATCGAGTCCAACTGTAACTCAATCCTTCCATCACATTTACAACAAATCGTGTCCTCAGCGCATTAGATGGAAAGTGCTTATTGCAGGATCACTGAGAGTTTCTTAGAACTGCATTACGGCTTCTCTGAGAGGGTTTGTGTAGGCAAGAGGAATGCTGAGCAGCTCTGCAAGGGTCTGTTTGGATGCCGATTGGAATTTTAGTTATCCGTATTAAAATTTGGAGATGGCTCCTACACATCCTTCTCGCTGCTCAGAAGTTACACAAAGGAGAGAAAGGCGCTCGAGCTTTAGGGCAGAATAAAGACAACAAAAGAATGCAGAGACTAGAAAACAGCAAAAACGCCATTTGAGAGAAAACGAAAACAGTTGCTACATAACTTGAAGGCATTTCAACTGGTTGCCTGCGTAGACAGCTTTGACACAAATATTTGCACGCTTAGATTTATAATGAAAAGTTACCCACAAGAGTGACAAGCATTATTGTAGACTCAGGGGCAGAGGTAACCAAGCCAAAATAGCAGAAATAGAAGGCATTCCAAGGGCACATGAGGAGCACATGTGCACAGCTGCGCTCACCCACTTTCCCAGACAATTCAGGCTTACGTGTCCTGGGATCCTTCCCAAGCTCCTCACTCCTTACATAATATATCACAGAATCATAGAACCACCAGGTCGGAAGAGACCCATCGGATCATCGAATCCAATCATTCTTATCAAATATTAAAACATGTCCCTCAGGACCTCGTCTACCCACACCTTAAACCCCTCCAGGGAAGGTGAAGCAACCACCTCCCTGGGCAGCCTAGTCCAATGCCCAATGACCCTTTCCGTGAAAAACTTCCTCCTAATCTCTAGCCTAAATCTCCCCTGGTGGAGCTTGAGACCATTCCCTCTTGTCCTGTCCCCTGTCCCTAGGGAGAAGAGCCCAGCTCCCTCCTCTCCACAACCTCCTTTCAGGTAGTTGTAGAGAGTAATGAGGTCTCCTCTCAGCCTCCTCTTCTCCAGGATAAACACCCCCAGCTCTCTCAGCCATTCCTCTTGTTCTCCAGCCCCTTCCCCAGCTTCCTCACTCCAGAGCCTCAACATCCTTCTTGTGCTGAGGGGCCCAGAGCTGAACACAGGATTCAAGGAGCGGCCTCACCAGTATGGGATACAGAGGGAGAAGAACCTCCCTGGCCCTGCTGGTCACACTGTGTCTGATACAAGCCAGGATGCCTTTGGATGCATAGACACACGTAGATATGAATGAATACAGAAACACAGGTACTTATGCGTTGACTCTGCATATATATTCACATTCTCTGCCTGGCACTGATTTGCTGTCCAAAATATGTCCCTCTTGGACCTGCAACCTACCTCACTGTGCCTCAGGGAGAGCAGTGGCCACCAGCATTCACCACAGGCATCTGCATGTGGTGTTCCCCTCTTTCACCTAACATTATAGAATCACAGAATCCTAGAACAACCAGGTTGGAAGAGACCCACTAGGGAGGCGGGTTGATTCACCTTTCCTGGAGGAGTTTAAGGGATGGGTAGACGAGGTCCTGAGGGACATGGGTTAGTGTTTGATGGGAATGGTTGGACTCAATGATCCGGTGGGTCTCTTCCAACCTGGTGATTCTATAATTCTATGATTCTAAGAATTTGCTGCCATATGTTAATGCTGATTGTAGAAGCACCAGCTGTCTCAGACAGCCCAGGTGAAGATTGCAGCTGGGGCCTAGGATGCAGGCAAGGAGAGTTCATGATCTCTCAGATCATAGAATCATAGAATCATAGGACAACCAAGTTGGAAGAGACCCATCGGATCATCGAGTCCAACCATTCGTATCAAACACTAAACCTTGTCCCTCAGCACCTCATCTACCCGTCCCTTAAACACCTCCAGGGAAGGTGAATCAACCACCTCCCTAAGCAGCCTATTCCAATGCCCAATCACCTTTTCCATGAAAAACTTCCTCCTAATCTCTAGCCTAAATCTCCACTGGCGGAGCTTGAGATGGACCCAATGTCCTTCAGCTCTACCTCTTTAACATTTCTGCGAGATGTTAAATCCACCCTGATTATTAAAGCTGCTTGAAATTTTTTTTCTAGTCCAACACCACTTTGTTGGAAAAGGCTGGTTTTGCAGAACTGAAACATTTCACGGGAACACGTTGATGCCATTGAAAGTTTCAATGGGAAGCAGGCAGACGGGCTCTCCGGGAAGCCTGTGCTCTTGGTCGTGTGCCAGCCTGGGCTTTCCTGGCTCCCTGCTGCTCCTCCAGCTCTTCGACATCCCAGCCAGACCTCTGCCTCTGGAGGTGGGAGAAGGGAAACATGAAATGATGGGGGCAGTGGCCCTCAGGTAGGCTGTCTCGCAACAGCACTTATTTAGAAATACTTCTTCACAAAAATATGAGTTCTTCAGGAAAAGTTACAATCCCTTCTTTCCATAGGACAGAAATCCTATTTTTGTGGCTGATCTACCAACACTACCAGTCTTCGCTTTTTCCTTGCTTGAGCATCACGTGTTTATAATAAGATCTTGGGTGCAAACTATCCAGTACATTCATGCTCCAATAGTCAGTGCCTAAAGTGTTTATTTTCTACAACAGGCACAAAATAGGTTGTAGTCACTGTGCAGACTGTCATCATGATGAAATGAGTTCATAATTTCAACTCTGGGCAAACTCAGGATCATCCCAGCAGAAACATACCAAAGGAAAGAGAGATCTGTCAAAATGTGTGTGTATATTTATATACATTTATACATGTATTTTTTCCCCAAAAATTTCTCAGGTGAGATTAACCTCATTTTTTTCTCATTCAGTTTAGGAAAATATTAAAAATAAGCAGTGCTTAATTAGAAAGGAGAAAGGAGGTTGTAGTGAGGAGGGAGCTGGGCTCTTCTCCCAAGTGACAGGACAAGAGGGAATGACCTCAAGCTCCGCCAGGGAAGATTTAGGCTAGAGATTAGGAGGAAGTTTTTCACACACAGTCATTGGGCATTGGAATAGGCTGCCCAGGGAGGGAGTTGATTCACCTTCCCTGGAGGTGTTTAAGGGACGGGTCGATGAGGTGCTGAGGGACATGGTTTAGTGTTTGATAGGAATGGTTGGACTCGATGATTTGATAGGTCTCTTTCAACCAGGTGATTCTATGATTCTGTAATTCTATGATTAGAAATGTCTTTTAATCATTTTATTCCACATCATAAGAATCTCTCAGTGCAGCTAGAAGAATGGTTTGTGTGTTTTCTTTAATATATCTGTTGGCTTGAACTTTGTCATAACTTGAGCTTAGAATTCTGGTTTTGGTTGTGTGTGACAGGTACCTGTAGAAATCAATTATCTCTTCATTGCTGCTATATGGCTCAAACTCAAGCTCTGCCAGGGGAGGGTCAGGCTGGACATTAGGAAAAAAAATCACAGAAAGGTCATTGGGCACTGGGAGAAGCTGCCCAGGGAGGTGGTTGATTCACCTTCCCTGGAGAGGTTTAAGGGACGGGTGGACGAGGTGCTGAGGGACATGGGTTAGTGTTTAATAGGAATGGTTGGACTCAATGATCCAATGGGTCTCTTCCAACCTGGTGATTCTACAATTCATGTTGATACTGTTGGCACATGCAGGCAAATGTTCTCATTAACTCCACACCTTCAGTCAAGTTATTAACATGCAACTAATTGTTTCTAAAGCATTTGGGATGATTAGGATTAACAAAAAAAAAAAAAAAAAAAGTCATCCAAACCCGATGTTCGTTCCACATTTTAGCAGCTGTGGAATCACGAACAAGCTCCATGTGTTTACGTGCACGTTGCCTATTCGCTTTGACTTGCACTGAGGTGTCACACTGCTGATCATTCCTGTGCTATTTCCTCAGATTTGGTAGGTGGTATTCTTACAGTACATCCAATAAACGAATCAATAAATAACGAAGCCTGCGTATTAAGAAAAGTTTAGCAAATAAGTGCTCTTAATGAAAGTCAGTGTTGTTGGGGGGGGGAGGGTTGTTTCCATGGTTTAACTGGCAGTCTTGCTTTTGATCTGGGAGCTGTTAGGAGCCGTTGCCCCACAGATGAAAGGAGTTAGAAAATTCCATATCATAATGCAGTTAGATCAGTAATTCATGGAGTAGGTAATTCGCAACGACTTGCCGGTCCTTTGATTGTGCCCGGTTTATGGCTATTAGCAGTTTCCCCTTTCAAATTTGTATGCTTCCATACTTCCTTTCTGACCTCTTTTTCATCATTTATAGTCCAATTTGGTAGTGAAAAAACATAACTGGTGCTCCAGTGCACGGCTGTCATTCAAACCCCAACGCGTTGCTGAGCAGTTTGACATTTGTGGCTATGGTTAAAAAAAAAAAAAAAAAAAAGCATTAAGCAGGTGTACAGAACACTAACCAGGTCCCTCAAACAATGCTTTATGAGATTCACAACTTGCCTCTAGGCTATAAACCTGATTCAGCCTGAGTTTTTAAGGCAGGTTTAATCTTTATATTTACACTCCCAAACATAACTTGCATTGGAACATAATCGCAATGTAAATGACAAACTTTTCAAAAGGAAAGTCGTGGGAAGAGAAGAGTTAAGGTAAAAGCTTTGCAATCACATGCTCCTCGTGGTATAACAATTATCTGTCCTCAGTTTGTAACATTAAGGGTTGCATCCTCAGCTTTAACTAAATTGGTTTGCACAGAGGGGCCCTGGTTTTTACATTTTTGCAGCAGAAGCATAAAGGAGTAAGGTTCAAATTAAAAGAAACCAAAAGAAATGCCATTTAATCACTTTTAAGGTAGTCATCTGCTGTACAGGTGTGCACGTATCACATTTTATTTCAGTTATACTCACCAGGTTTCTGTGAACCAGCTTTACAGAGGGAGAGAGATTTCTATACGTTAGAGGAATAACATCAAGCAAAACTGCTAAAGGAAGCTACTGTTTTGTCTCGAAAGGACTAAAATAATGCTCAAGTTGCTAAAAAAGGGGCCTTAGAACAGTACAAACATTTAAGTAGTCAAGAAGGAATAAGAACGGTGGGTCTGGGAATTAAACAATTTTCTCAGCTGCTCAATTAAAACAATCTTTTTCCATATATTTATATTTCTATAATCCTTCTCCGGTAACCCTCCCAGCTTCCAGTGGGCAGTGAGTTAAGGGCTTCCTTTGCCTAAGGTGCATCCCGATGACCATTTTTAGCAGCCGTTGATGGACATATCCCTCATGAATTAGTCTCATCTCCTTTTGAACCCTGCTACAATTTTGGCTCCTGCAGCATCCTGTGTTAATGAGTTCCATGGTTTAATTGTGCATTGTAACAAGAAGTGTTTCCTTTTGTTTGGTTGAAAACTGTTGCTTAAAGATGTTAGTGGGGGCAGTTGCCTCCTGTATCTGCTCTCTTTTTTTTTAGTAAACAGAGCTTGTTAGTCTGTTCATAGTTTTAACCAGTTTTTCATGCCTTAGAATCATAGAATCGTGGAATAACCAGGTTGGAAGAGACCCACTGGATCATCAAGTCCAACCATTCCCATCAACCACTAACCCATGTCCCTCAGCACCTCGTCCACTCGTCCCTTGAACTCCTCCAGGAGGTGACCTCTTCTTTCTATATTTACAATTTAGGAAGATATAAGGTCACTGATTACTACTGTTAGAAACTTCTTAAATTTTTCTGCTCTTCAAAATAAACAATATTTGTTTTCCTGATGTATCCTAACATAGTGAGGCCCAAGTCCTCATTAGTGTTTGAGGCAATCGCACAGGAAAGTAAGGATGAGTTAATTTTAGGGAGACTTTCGTGCTTTAGACCTCTCTCTACTCCACTAAACTAGGTTTTGGAGCCTGAGTTTGGTGTGTCAGAACTAGAGCAGCTGAGTAAGGATCATGGAATCACCAGGTTGGAAGAGACCCACCGGATCATTGAGTCCAACCATTCCTACCAATTTCTAAACCATGTCCTAAGGAGCTACGCAGAGAGCTCTGGGCACTTCTTTTGAAATTAACCCCTTTAGGCTGTGAAATGTCTGATAAACCCCAACTGACTGAAGACCTTCAGGTTACTGACATAAAAATTTGGCTCTTCAGAGATCATTTTCAGGATATAAACTGTTGACAACCTATTCAGTCTACTCACTGCTTACATTTAGGGGATAATTTCAGAAAGGAAAATTGGCGTTTTCAGTGAATTATACTAAATTAGAATCAAACTAGAATAGCCTCTTAGAAAAAAAAAAATAAGCAACAAATGGAGAGTGTTTCCTTTTTCTTTCTAGCTTATCCTCCAGCTTTGACTGCTCCTGCAGTGTTGAGGATCACATATTGATGAACATCCTTGAACGGAATGATTGGACTTGATGATCCAATGGGTCTCTTCCAACCTGGTGATTCTATGATTCTATGGTTCTATGAACCTGAATCTATAGGTTTGGTTCTGAGAAAGAATAGAACCTTCTCAAAATGAAATAAAACTTGAAAGCCAGTGCTTTCAGGGATTTAACTTAAAAAGATGGTACTACTAAGACTTCAATTTAAAACAAGCTCAGTATTTCAGCAAAACAGGTGATTTTAGGTTTTGATATGAAGACTAGAAAGACTGATTCTGTTATTAAACAAGAGTTGGAATAAAAGTTAAGCAGTATCTTTTTTCCAAGGTGCAGGAAAAATTTACTTGGTTTAAGAAAGCGACTATATAGTCTTGGAAAAAATAAAGCCTTTATGTCCTGTAGCTTAGCAAGCTTAGAGAAAAACATTTCCTCAGCTTAAAATTTAATATTTTTTTTAAGGTTAAAAAAAAGAAAACCTGAATGATTAGTATTCTGGTCAGAGTATTTGGCTGCTCTTTGCAGGTGTTTGGGTTTTAAAATGCTTGGGCAGAACACCAATAATTTGGTTTTACAGGTTACAGTGTCGTCCAGTTTCCTGCACGTTATTGCAATGTGGAACAATGACGTTCTCGCAACCCATGCCTGCTATTAACCTTGGTCTTTTTAGACTGTATCTCTTCCAAAAAAAAAAAAAAAAATGAAATGAGTCTTGGGCAGTTATCTCAGCTGTTTACCTAAGTAGCTACAGGACATCTGTTTCAAGATAGGCTACAGGCACATCACATTTCACCTTCCGGAACAGGAAGAGGACAGGAAACTTAATTTTTCTGTTGCGTGTTGCCAAATTTTTCTGATTTACATGAAGATGTCAGATGGTAACATCATATCTACTGTGTGTCCCTTCGCTGTGTGGCTGGAACTCTACCGCACGGTGAAATTTTGTAGGAGAACGATTGATCTTGATGTTCACCAGAGCTGCACTAACCAAAAGTAACAAATGGTGTCATTGCTGAAACCTGTGAAAAAATATTTGTAGTCATGGTTGCAGCTTAAGCCAAAGTCAGAGGCACTGAACCAGAACCTACATAGAACCCAAACTTTTCCAAGGTCACAAGTTACTCTATTTATTTGTTTTAGCTTGGCTAAGTAGGGTTTTGATCATTTAACCATGGTCCCTGTTCATAACAGCCCTGTGAGCTTGTGAGAAAACAACTACTCAGTGTTTTAAAACATGATTTCAAATACATATAATTATTCAGTTCGAATGTTTTCATGTACCCCATCATGTAACTGCAACCGGTGCTTCTGCTTTTAAGTCTGTTATAGAATCATAGAATCATAGAATCACCAGGTTGGAAGAGCCCCACCGGATCATCGAGTCCAACCATTCCTATCAAACACTAACTCATGTCCCTCAGCACCTTGTCCGCCCGCCCCTTAAACACCTCCAGGGAAGGGGAATCAACCCCCTCCCTGGGCAGCCTATTCCAATGCCCAATGACCCTTTCTGTGAAAAACCTCCTCCTAATCTCTAGCCTAAATCTCCCCTGGCAGAGCTTGAGGCCATTCCCTCTTGTCCTGTCCCCTGTCCCCTGGGAGAAGAACCCAGCTCCCTCCTCTCCACAACCTCCTTTCAGGTAGTTGTAGAGAGCAACGAGGTCTCCTCTCTGTTATAGTGAACACAGGTTAAAAAAACACACAAAATAATTAATAGTGGCCTTGAGTAAAAACAAAAATATTCAGAAATAAGGCTGAAAAATCCTAATCTCTACTATATGTTAGCAAAGCAGTATTCTGCTCACCAAATCCCAAAATATTGGCTTTTGGGCCACAACTGAGATCGGTTTCTCTATAATCAAATGCCAGCCACTTGCTGCAGGGATGTCAAACACCCTGGAGGGGTTTAAGGGATGGGTAGACGAGGTCCTGAGGGACATGGGTTAGTGTTGATGGAAATGGTTGGACTCGATGATCCGGTGGGTCTCTTCCAACCTGGTGATTCTATGATTCCGTGATTCTATGATTCCGTGATTCTATGTGCTCTCAGCTGAATGCTGCATGTTGGATGTGACTATCAGTGGTTTAATTATATCATGGCAAGGAGTATAGCAGCAAGATACGTTTCATATTTTCAGTCCCACTTCTCAGCCACTCAGTCTGTGTAGAGATGCGTCTGTGTTCTGCTCAACACCTGACACGTGCTTCTCAGAAAGCTTCATTCCGAGCGTAATGGATGTGATCCCTGCACAAAAGGCTTAATTTACACCTATTTCTGATGGAAGTCAAGGTGAATTGTTGCTCAGAAACCCTTCCTGGAAATTCCCATCTTGTCGTGGTGATTCTTTGAGTAGAAAAGGGCTACGTGGTACATACAGGTTATCACGTTTTTATTTCTTTCTGCTAAACCACACTGAAGGTACTAATGAAAAGAACAAGTTGCACAACTTGTAAAATAAAGTTTTCACTAACCGCTCTAAGTCTTCCCAGCTTTGCAAGAAAAGCTGCCATGAGCCATCTTTTTAATAACTTTAGGAAATATTATGTTACAAATGTTACAAAAATATATAAAAGGCCTACTAAATGTTATGCCAGATTTTTTTTTTTTTTAGCCCCGACACTAAAGATACTTTAACCAACCTGTGTTCCTAAATGAAATGTTGATAGACCCTTCACTCTTGTGAAGCTGGTGATTACTGGCATAAAGCAAAGAAAAAACACATTCTGAAATATGTTACAATAAAGCAAGATATCCCATAGTTTGTAGGTTTATAAGATTTAGATTAAACCAGGGTTTCTTCCTGTGTTTATCAGCAGCATTAAAAAAGAAAAAAAAAAAAAAACCAGCCAGTAAGCGAACTTGAATACCACAGACCAATCAATAAAGTTTAAAAGCTCCAGTGAATCTAACCTATAACAGGTCCTTGTTTGGAGAACATGCTCAAGAAACACATGTGCCTTTAAGAGGTCTTGAAAGAATTTACACCCATGGCCCATTACCATTTCCAAACACCCTGCAGCTTTACCAGCCCAACACGTGCTGACTGTATATCACCATGACCCTTTCACTAAAGCTCTTTTGACTGGAGTGCTTTTAATACCTACTTTCTCAGCTGAGCTCAGGAGTGATTTGTTTTACATGCCACATTAATCCTTTCCACATTTTCTGGATGAGGCAACCACAATTCCACTTGTGAGGTGTTTCTAAAACGTCGTTATAGGAATAAAGCAGCAGGGTCCCAGACTTGACAACTTCCCTTTGGGCGGCTGACAAAGTGGGTTATCGTGGCTGGTGCTGGAGCTCAGAGTCGCGCCCGGCAGCAGGGGTGGGCTGCTCTCCGCGGTAAGTCGGAGGCCCCATTATGGTTGGCAATTGAGCCACAATTAAAACCCTGTAGGGATCTTCGTAGATTTAATGTCCAGTGAACGTTGATGCAGATTAATAAAATCCAACTCGTCTTTTATAAGCTCGGGATGAAATGCCACAGAGAGAAACAGGGCTGAAAGTATAAATCGCGGCTCAGTAAAATCCAAGAAGTTTATGCCTCACACCTACGTGATTGGAGGAAAAGAGCTTTTTATAAATGGGCAATTAGTGTTCAGCGTACTGGCTTTTATTATGTGGTAATTTTACAGTTTTCACTTTAAAGACACCCCCCAAAAAAATCAAAGGCCGAATGAATTTCTGTTGTATGCATTTATGAGCTTTCTGCATTTATAATGTAGCTCAATGTTCCTAATGTAGGGGTTAGAAAATTTAGTGTTGTCAACAAGGCTAACAGAGTGGACCAACCAATTATAAAACTGTTTTTACATGTCAGCGCTGCGCACGTTTTATTAACAAGTTAGTATTATACTCCATTTTTTATGTGTTAAATTGAACTGTACGAGTAACTGGAGGACTAAAATTATGTTTCTACCCAATTTAATTTATTGCTCTTCCCCCATAAATTTTACTTGCAAGTTCAATGGTCTGAGCTGAACTATAAATTAGAGCGAGGTGAGTCTTACATATACATATATATATATATATATATATATAAAACTTGATTTACTCCGGTAATTTCTGAATGAAGTATCTGAGTCCACATGCCTGTCTGCAATTGTCTTTACAACAAGCTATATAGCAACCAAATAGGAAAAAAAAAAAAAAAAGGAATGGCTAATTAACATTTTCCTGTTAAAGGCTTTTATGATCAAACACCAGGCTATTCAACAAAACTTCAAACAACAAAAGTAGCTTGATGAGCACTAATGTGCAAATATTCATGCTGTGTGGCAGGTGTCACCAGGTGGTGCCATTTCAGCCTTCCAGACCCTTTTTTTCACTCTTACATTTTATATAAGCATAGAATTGTAGAATTGTAGAATCAACAGGTTGGAAGAGACCCACCAGATCATCGATTCCAACCATTCCTATCAAACACTAACCCATGTCCTTCAGCACCTTGTCCACCCATCCCTTAAACCCCTCCAGGGAAGGTGAATCAACCCCCTCCCTGGGCAGCCTCTGCCACTGACCAATGACCCTTTCTGTGAAGAATTTTTTCCTAATGTCCAGCCTATATCTCCCCTGGCAGAGCTCGAGGCCATTCCCTCTCGTCCTGTCCCCTGTCACTTGGGAGAAGAGCCCAGCTCCCTCCTCTCTATAACCTCCTTTCAGGTAGAATCATAGAATCATAGAATCAACAGGTTGGAAGAGACCCATAGGATCATCGAGTCCAACCATTCCTATCAAACACTAAACCATGTTCATGTAGTTGTAGAGAGCAATGAGGTCTCCCCTCAGTCTCCTCTTCTCCAGGATGAACACCCCCAGTTCTCTCAGCCGTTCCTCATAAGGCCTGTATCTACATGCAAACAGAGATATTCATTCATGGGAAGATGCACTTTTTTTAATTATTATTATTTGCATTATACATACAGTCTGTGTGAAGGGAACCACCTTATCAGAAGGCAAGTTTTCTCTTTGCCTCAAACTTGTATGGAAATCCACCCTCCAGGTGGAACTGTTGCTTGTAATCCCTAATTTAGTGATGAACTGAGATTCCTGAGCAAGCGAAAGGCTTGCACGCTGTTTGATTATCTCTGTTTCAGAACTTACTTCCATGTGTAAGTAAAACAAGTTATAGTTATGATATAACTAGAGGCCACGCGTCTGATTTCCCTGATCTCCAAAACATCTGCAGCTGCTCTGCTGGGAGACAACAATGATGTCTACACAGATTCTCTTTAATTTGCAATGAGATGTTTATTGATCTGTCTTCTCAGATATGTCAATTGTTGAGGCTCTGGAGCAAGTCCAGAGAAAAGCAACGAAGGTGATGAAGGGGCTGGAGAACAGGCCTTATGAGGAATGGCTGAGAGAGTTGTTTAGCCTAGAGAAGAGGAGGCTGAGAGGAGACCTCATTGCTCTCTACAACTCCCTGAGTGGAGGTTGTGGAGAGGAGGGGGCTGGGCTTTTCTCCCAAGGGACAGAGGACAGGACGAGAGGGAATGGCCTCAAGCTCCACCAGGGGAGATTTAGGCTAGAGATTAGGAGGAAGTTTTTCACAGAAAGGGTCATTGGGCATTGGAATAGGCTGCCCAGGAAGGGGATTTGTTCACCTTCCCTGGAGGTGTTTAAGGGACGGGTAGATGAGGTCCTGAGGGACATGGTTTAATGTTTGATAGGAATGGTTGGACTCAATGATCCGATGAGTCTCTTCCAACCTGGTTGTTCTATGGTTCTATGGAATTACCTGCAGCTGGGAGCTGCAGCACTCAGCATTTTAAAGTTCTCTGGTTTGTGGCCTGACTGCTTTTCTGGACATCATGTAGGACTTCTCTGCCAGTATCACCAACTGCATATTAAGACACCCTCAGCTCTCTCAGACATTCCTCATAGGGCCTGTTCTCCAGCCCCTTCACCAGCTTCGTTGCTCTTCTCTGGACTCGCTCCAGAGCCTCAACATCCTTCTTGTGCTGAGGGGTCCACAACTAAACACAGGATTCAAGGAGAATTCAAAATTCCTATTTTGATAGGAATTTGGTTGAACTTGATGATCCCAGAGGTCTTTTCCAACCTGTTAATTCTGTGATTCTGTGAAAAGAACTATCTTTCATGTATTTACCAGCCAGATGGATACTGACAGCCATGTAGAGGCCAAATTTTCTGAAGAGGACCTTCTAGAGACTGTAAATGCATTATAACATCACCCGTACTTCCCCAGACAGGCTGGCACAACTCTTCAGGAAAATAATGCCAAGCTAGAGGAGCTCTGGCCACATGGCATTAGGCTCACACTACTCACCCTTGTTCACTTTCTCAACTTGCGCAGCGCATTGCACTGATATGGGAATCGTCTGTCTGCTCTTGGAGCTGCTGGTTAAACAGGAGCTTGGCTTCTCCTTTGAGAGCACACGCATGTCTTTCAGCCCCATCGGGTTGATGTGCTATGGTCTGACCACTAGACCTGTTCCCACATAGAATCATAGAATCATAGAACCACCAGGTTGGAAGAGACCCATCGGATCATCGAGTCCAACCATTCCTATCAAACACTAAACCATGTCCCTCTGACCTCATCTACCCGTCCCTTAAACACCTCCAGGGAAGGTGAATCAACCACCTCCCTGGGCAGCCTATTCCAATGCCCAATCACCCTTTCCGTGAAAAACTTCCTCCTAATTTCTAGCCTAAATCTCCCCTGGTGGAGCTTGAGGCCATTCCCTGGAAGCAGATAAAACCCCCTGAGAAGTCCAACCTGTTAAAACTATTTGCAACTACCTCTATTGTGATAACATTCCTCATTCTGTGTCACAGAAAATGAGTCACAGAAAATACTGTCTAGACATAATGGTTGGACTCAATGATCCGATGGGTCTCTTCTAACCTGTATTTTCTATGATTCTAGAGTTCTACGATAATTTACCCTGATGATGATCTAGATTGAATAACACATGAAAATGGATTCCTTTAGCAAGATAACATCCTGAACCTTTGAATGGATGCGTTTGTTTGGCTTTTTTAAAAATATCTACTTTAAATGGGAATATTTTATTTAAAAAAAAAAATTATTTGGTAGAACAAACATAGTTCCATTTGCTGTTCTTTGGAAATTATTCCCTACAGGCTTGGATTGTTTTTATTTTTGTTGTTTTCAGTAGACATTTGATAAGAGCTTTATAATTATTTGTACCTCAGAACACAGATTTTGGTTTTAAATAAGACAACAGGAAAAAACCAATCCTTGAGCCTTTAAAAAAAAAACAGATAGTTTTGATCAATTTTAAGATCCTATACTTGAAAAACTTTATTTTTTTTTACCTGCTCAGCTGTATTTTGTGCTGGTATATAGTCAGAGCCACAAAAATTGCCTCCTTCTCTTTTGCCTTTGGGCAATTTTTCAATCTTAACGAAACCAAGTCCATAATGTAGGCCTGCTGGCCAACATTCCAGGTAAATGAACAGCTTTTAAGGAAAAATGATGCTGTTTTTCAAAAGCTTGACATTTTTAAACTGCAAGTCCAGAATCGAAACCTTCAATAATTTTTCCATGCCTATAGGTTGCGAGCAGAAAAATGTTAACACAAATGAATACATCTGGGATTATTTTCAAACTGTTATTTCCCACCAGGGGAAATATTTAGAAATAAGACTCAATTTTTTTTTTGGTACTGAAACTACAAAGAGGCCAACCATCTTGATGCTTTTCCAGATTTTTTTAATGATTTTCCTGATATTGTATAGTGACTTTACTGCCCTGTTTTGTGTGCCCTTATATTCACCAATAGGAAACATTTATGTTGGGCTCATTCCAGTTCAAAAATCTGTTTTGTGGCATTTATGGCCTGAAGCTAATAAGGACATTCAGTATTTTTTTCTTGTAAAGTATTGAAAAATACCTTTTACCAGGAAAATAAAGGGGAAATGTTTTAAAATTAAAAAAAAAATAAAAAAATAAAAGTGGCCTAACCAAAGGCAGGAACCACCCTTACTCCTTACTTTGAATTTGGGTAGGTTTTGGCATAATCATAGAATTATAGAATCACCAGATTGGAAGAGACCCATCAGATCATCGAGTCCAATCATTCCTATCAAACATTAAACCATATCCCTAAGCACCTCATCTACCCTTCCCTTAAACCCCTCCAGGGAAGGGGAATCAACCACCTCCCTGGGCAGCCTCTGCCAGTGCCCAAGGACCCTTTCCATGAAAAACTTCCTCCTAATCTCCAGCCTAAATCTCCCCTGGTGGAGCTTGAGGCCATTCCCTCTTGTTCTGTCCCCTGTCCCTTGGGAGAAGAGCCCAGCTCCCTCCTCTCCACAGCCTCCTTTCAGGGAGTTGTAGAGAGAAATGAGGTCTCCTCTCAGCCTCCTCTTCTCTAGGCTAAACACCCCCAGTTCTCTCAACCATTCCTCATAATGGTGAAGGGGACTCAATGATCCTTCGGGTCTTTTCCAACCTGGTGATTCTACAATTCTATGATTCTAAGTGCTGCTTCCCAGGCATCAGGAAACTGGCAGAAACTCCTCAAGCCCAGAAGAAGCCTCCTAGCTGACCTTAAATCCCTGGATATCAGCGTAGAGCCCAACAGCTCTTTGGCAGTACCCAAAGCCATAGTAGCACTACTGGACCAGGCTAGGTGGAAAACTATTAATGAAACAGATCTTTATAAAAAAAAGCCAGTGTGTTGGGAATGAAACTTCCCCACAGAAAAGCATTTGGATGCATTTTTTTAACATAAAAAAAATCTGGAAAAGTTTTTCATCAATCAAAACTTTCCATATATACACTTTATAAAAAATTAAAATTACTTTGCATTTTGGAAAACAAAGCCACTGAAGCATAAAATCTTCTCCCAAGTGACAGGGGACAGGACAAGAGGGAAAGGCCTCAAGCTCCACCAGGGGAGGGTCAGGCTGGACATTAGGAAAAACATTTTCACAGAAAGGGTCATTGGGCATCAGGCTACCCAGGGAGGGGGGTGATTCCCCTTCCCTGGAGGTGTTTAAGGTGTGGGTACATGAGGTGCTGAGGGACATAGTTTAGTGTTTGATAGGAATGGTTGGACTCGATGATCCGGTGTGTCTCCTCCAACCTGGTGATTCTATGATTCTATGATAAAGGATACAAATAGTCTCTCACATGAAATCTTTTAGGATGAGATAAGAACACTGCTGCTTAGAAGACTTTTAGTTAAAGAAATATCTCAGGATTTCAAGTTGATTTTTTTTTTACTTATTTTTTTTTTTTTACATATTTTTTTTTATTTGAATATTGTCCTGGAACAGAAATCCTGTCCGCTGTGTCCAGTGCTTTCATACAAACCAAGAACTTTTTCTGAGGCTGTGTAAGGTCATGGTCATTATCATAGAATCATAGAATCACCAGGTGGAAGTGACCCACTGGATCATTGAGTCCCTCTTCACCTCGTCCACCCATCCCTTAAACCCCTGCAGGGAAGGTGAATCAACCCCCTCCCTGGGCAGCATCTGCCACTACCCAATGACCCTTTCTGTGAATTTTTTTTTCTTAATGTCCAGCCTGACCCTCCCCTGGTGGAGCTTGAGGCCATTCCCTCTTGTCCTGTCCCCTGTCACTTGGGAGAAGGTTTTATGTTTCAGTCGGTTTATTATGCTGTTTTACAATATGGAAGCTGAGGCGCAGAGCAACCTTACTGGTCAGGTAAGTGGTAGAATTATTGTCTCCACTTTTAAATGCAAATATTGACTGGTAGTGTCCAGGTGATGTACAGGAACCGTCCTGCTCCCTGCTGCAGGAATTCATTGCAATCCCATACTCAAGCCACAATGCCTCCTCTCAGCTTATGTTTTCTCTGCGTAATAGAGGGTTAATTTGAATAAATGCCTTATTTACGTTCACAACTACCCCAGCGTGCCGCTCGGTGAAATCACGGTAACATTGAAATCATTATTCTGACAGGAACCCAGCCAGCCAGACGCCTACAGAAGCGCTTTTCCTCTCCTCCGCTCTGGGAAGCACGGCCCGCAACCCTCTCCAGAAAGCTCTCCAGCTCCGTTCATTTATTTATTTGCTGCATCGCCAGGTCACTAAATTCTGGTTTCCGCGGCCGAGGGTAGGGGGAACGAGCTGCTGGGGCAGGCAAGGAAGCCCTGCCAGCTGCCCCCTCTCCCAGCCAGCAGTTGGAGGGGAGGCAGCTGCAGCTGGAGCTGAGCCACCTCCCAGGGGAAGGGGGCCCATGGCCACACATCCGACACCACCAGGGCTTCCTGGCCAGCCACCTCATCCCACTGTTTATAAGGAATCGCACGTATTTTAGAGGAAAACGGGGCAGCACTGACCTGACTCTGCAGGGGTTTGCCTCTGCTGCTCCGTGTGGGATGTGTGGGATTTGAGTAGAATTTTGGCTGTTTTTTTGTTTATGTTTTTAAAGCATCGTTACATTGCAGAGTAGGAAAAGGAAGGAGAAAAATATGTTTACAATGAACATCGCTCTGAGAGGCACATAATTTAGAAGGGATCACTAGCCAGTAGCTAATTATTACCCGACTCTCCTCCTACCCCTGCTTATTAGGAAAGTTTAGATATTAGTTCCCATTTACCGTTCAGAATAGCACAGATGGAAGAAAATGAATATGCCATTTGCTTTTTGTGACCTCAGGGGAGTGGAACAAAAAAAAAACAAAAAACCAAAACGAATGTGAAAACATTGCCAGAACCCTGAAAGTTATATTCCCTCATTCATTAGTTTTCCTGCTTCTCCATTCCATATGCCCTCCTTTCCTTCAGCTCCATGGAAAAGCATTGACGAGCCAAACAAGTAGTACAATTAGAGCTTATGTATGACCTGGATGGTGCGTGTGGCTTGAATGGTGCATGTGGCTTGAATGGTGCGTGTGGCTTGAATGGTGAGTGGCCTCTTAGCCAGAGTAACTGCCTTGCTCCCAGAACTGCTGAGAATAGCTCAGACCATGAGCGTGAAAGTCTTTCTTACTCTCCCAAACCCTCTTTTGATGTGTTATTTGTGGATTAGTGCACGCGGATGGTTCAGCATAGCAAGAAGTCACACTGAATAAATAGAAGGGACCAGATTCTTCATAAGGATGTACACATGGTTCTCATTTTGATGTCTGAACCAATCCACATAAGTTAATGTAAATCCTTCTCTTGACTTCAATGGGAATCCAGCCTTTCTGGCTAGCTCCAGCAAAGGACTTAGGCACCTAAGGCAGGATGTAGACGGAACTCAATCCAAAAGTGCTCTCCAGAAACCCATGCTTGGCTGCTGCTTAATCCTGGAGGCGCCTAGTCTTGCAAGGCACCTCCCTTTTGGACTTTAAAGTTCTGTAGGTGACAGTAATCGTCCAGATCGTGTCCAGATCAGCACAGTCTGAGTAGCTCATCAGCTAGTTCTTTCTTCAGGCTGCTCTGAAGCCAGGAACTAAAGCAGAAGACGCCTGAGACTTTTGAGGACCACATCTGGTTGGCATTTTCAGAGCATCCTAACGTACACTGATGGATCAAAATGCTCTTCCTATCGCTCTGCTTTGATACTAAAATGCTAAAAGGCATTTCTTCCAAACAAATGTGAGAATAAGAGGGGAAAGACTACTTTTTTTTTTTTTTTAATTTGTGAAGATAAAAAGAGTAACTTTGAAATATGTTTAATTATTCAAGGTATCTTCATACCCCACTTCTTCTTTCCTGTTATTGTTTGAAGGGAATTTTTAACTCAGCTTCGACCAGGATGAAAACAGTCACCTAATTGCTAAATAGTCACATGCCTAGGATCATAGAATCATAGAATCATAGAATCACCAGGTTCGAAGAGACCCATCAGATCGTCGAGTCCAACCATTCCTATCAAACACTAAACCATATCTGCATTCCCTAAATCAAGTTGAAAAGAATCTATGTCAAACAATTAAGTTAAGTACATTTTTTTCCCCTATATCAACATTTGGGAAAAACTCTTCAGCCTGTCCTAAAATTGCATCTTATTAACAAGAAGGAACAGTAACTGCAGAAGTCGGCTGCTTTTCGCAACACACGGTGCTTTCGAGGCACAGGGGGATGGTCTGTGTTATCCGAACACTGCAAGGTGGAAGTGTTAACTCCGTGTCAGACATTTGGCAAAATAGAAATACAGCAACGACAGAAATAGAAAATTTTCAACACGTTCGGCTTTGAAAATAAAATAACTTGGCATCTTAGTGGTATTTTTTCATTAAAATAGAGGCTTTGCTGTGGCATTTTATGTGTCAGGAGGAGCCCATTAGTCTATGATGATATTCTTTTTCCATCGCCATTATCTTCTAATTATATCATTCCGAGCCACATCGCTAGCAGAGGATCGATTTTTACAGCCCAGTTTACATATCGCTTCAGCGTCTAATCCTGAGGAGGTGTTACACACTTTGAGGTTTCTGCTTCCCTTTTTTAAAAATAATTTGGAACTCATGCCTGCTTAAAAAGGCATCAACAAAGGTGCCTGTCTTTCCTTTGAAGTCATTTTTTTGCGGAAATCACAGTCACTGACCAAAAGGTTTCAAAAGATTAAATTGTGCTTATTTTACGACATTTTAAAACAGCAGGGTTAAACGCTGGGCCAGCTGCCAGGCAGTCAGCAGCACCCACACTTTCATGTTCAGCAGCCAGACGCATCCACAGGAGTTATTTCTGAGCAGTTATTCCTGAAATATGTCACTCAGAACAGCAGAGAAGGTTTTTAGATTTGTGAGCTTTGACAACGGGTTAACCAAAACGTATTTTATGTATATATATGTCGTAAGTGCAATGAATTTTAGAGTTAAAAAAGAGGAATGCAGTGGGAAAATTAGACATTTGTAACTCTCTTTGTCAACACTGGCTTCTCTCTAAGGTTGGAATCAACTTGGAGAGCTACGAAATTGTGGATATTGGGTTTTTGTTCCACAGTGCGTTATCCACATGTGGCAAAACGCTTTGCTACTCTCTCCTTTTGCAGAGAGCCTGTAATGGATTGAGGCCCAGTTTCAGCTCTCAGAACTGCTCAGAAAGGGAGATATAAATCTTGACATCATCTTTGATGAGGAACCAGAGCAGAGGGAGGACACCCTCTCACAGTCCGTCCTGGGCAGCAGCCCTGTGGGCTTAGTAGATCTTTTTTGAAGTTCAGCTCTGTTGCAGTCAGGAAGTGATCTGCTCCATTTATGAATTTTTCGTTCTGGTCTTCTCTTTCTAATCCTCCTGTGCTGCCTGGTTTCCCTTCCCTTGGTGTGTTTGTTTTGATGGGGTTTTTTTTTGGTTTTTTTTTCTCTTCATCTGCCTTTTTCCACTTTGAGGACTCACAGGCCAGGCTCCCTGTGCTGGTTTCTGTCACTCTGTATTGTGCAGGTGTTGCAGGATGGTGGCTTAACTGGTCCCCCAGGCGATGCTCCCTGTGCAAGGAGCCAGTGCCAGGTGGTGTAAACAGCTCTTGTGCCAGTTCCCCCCATGGTGGCACAGGCAGTGACTGAGAGACCGACTTAAGCAGAACAGAGTTCTTAACAGGTACATCTCTAGGACTGAAGTGAGTCTACCCTGCTGGAGGGTAGGGAGGCTCTGGAAAAGGATCTGAACAGGCTGGACACATGAGCTGAGACTAATGGGATGAGGTTTAACATGGCCAAATGTCAGGTCCTGCACTTGGGGCACAACAACCCTATGCAGAGCTACAGACTGGGAGAAGTCTGTCTAGAAAGCTGCCAGGAGGAGAAGGACCTGGGGGTGTTGGTTGACAGCGACTGACCATGAGCCAGCAGTGTGCCCAGGTGGCCAAGAAGGCCAATGGCATCTTGGCTTGTATCAGAAATGATGTGACCAGCAGGGCCAGGGAGGTTCTTCCCCCTCTGTACTCAGCACTGGTGGGACTGCTCCTTGAATCCTGTGTTCATTTGTGGGCCCCTCATCACAAGAAGGATGTTGAGGCTCTGGAGTGAGTCCAGAGAAGAGCAACAAAGCTGGGGAAGGGGCTGGAGAACAGGCCTTACGAGGAACATCTGAGAGAGCTGGGGGTGTTTATCCTGGAGAAGAGGAGGCTGAGAGGAGACCTCATTGCTCTCTCCAACTCCCTGAGAGAAGGTTGTAGAGAGGAGGGAGCTGGCCTCTTCTCCCAAGTGACAGGGGACAGGACAAGAGGGAATGGCCCCAAGCTCCGCCAGGGGAGGTTTAGACTGGATATTAGGAGGAAGTTTTTCATGGAAAGGGTCATTGGGCATTAGAATAGGCCCCCCAGGGAGGTGGTTGATTCACCTTCCCTGGAGGGGTTTAAGGCACGGGTAGACAAGGTGCTGAGGGACATGGTTTAGTGTTTAATAGGAATGGTTGGACTCTATGATTCGGTGGGTCTTCTCCAACCTGGTGATTCTATGGCTCTACGTAAACTACATAAGCTTATCTAAGTTCTGCTGTGGCTCAGGCTGGCACAGGAGCAACCGCCGAGTTGTGTGGCCATATCAAGCTCTCTATCTGCTTCTTTAAGTGGATCTTGGCACAAGGCAGAGTATGGGCCTTTTATTCTTGTCCTGCTGGCTGGATGAAACCCCACTGTCTCCAGATCAAAGGGGTTTGATGGACTGCCAAAAATAGTAACCTATACGTAAAACATGTGCTCCATTTATAGTGATCATTTGGAAAGTTTCCTGCTACTGCAGAAATGCAGATTACACTGATTTACTGCAAAATACTGAGAGGCTTTTCAATGACTTCTATTGTATGTGTTTGCAGAAAGGCTGCAGAGATTTCTTTCTCCTTCCTTTCCTTCCCCCTTCGTATATAATACATGCAAAGTACATCTTTCTGAGCTTTTGCACAGCCTGAGTGAAATGGGTTAAGATCTACTCTACACTTTGAAAGACATTGTCACCTGCGCTGACGTCTTAGCCCTTGAAAAATGAAGTGGTGCTTCTTTTGATGTAAAGAACATCCCTCCAGTATTTATGGAACCGTTTTATTTTACCACCCAGCCTACAGGAACCTGTTAGCTATAGAATATGGCCTGCATGTTGTTCCAGGCACTTCAACGTTTTTGTAGGAAGAGGCCAGTTTTTAATATAACAATTAAACTGGAAGCAATGCACCAGCACAGCCACTGTTTGAGCACTGATTCTGCACTTGACCCCATCTATGCTGTGGTCAGCACTTGCTTTCTGAGCTCCATTTATATTCTGTTGGACCAAGAAAGCTACTTTCAGTCCTTCCTAGAAGGATTTTTAATACTTCACACAAAGATGCTGCATTTTCAGACAACCTGAGCTCAGGTTACATTACATACATACAACCTGAGCTTCATTATTACAATGAAGACAAGAAATGTTGGGCAGTAGGATGTGATGTGGACACCTAGAAGTAAATAAGAAGTAAACTAGAAGTAAACTCCAGTTACAAGTGGGATTCCCCAGTTACAAGTGGGGTTCCCCAGAGCTCAGTGCAGCCCTGTTCAATGTCTTCATCAATGACCTGGATGTAGGCATTGAGTGCTCCCTCAGCAATTTTGCAGATGACGCTAAGCTGGGTGGAAGTGTCGATCTGCTGGAGGGTAGGGAGGCTCTGCAAAGGGACCTGAACAGGCTGGATCCATGGGCTGAGTCTAATGGGATGACGTTTAACATGGCCAAACGCCGAGTCCTGCATTTGGGGCACAACGACCCTATGCAGAGCTCCAGACTCGGAGAAGTCTGTCTAGAAAGCTGCCAGGAGGAGAGGGACCTGGGGGCGTTGGCTGACAGTGACTGAACATGAGCCAACAGTGTGCCCAGGTGGCCAAGAAGGCCAATGGCATCCTGGATTGTATCAGACACGGTGTGACCAGCAGGGCCAGGGAGGTTATTCTCCCTCTGGACTTGGCACTGGTGAGACTGCTCCTCAAGGAGAAGGATGTTGAGGCTGGGGAGTGAGTCCAGAGAAGAGCCACGAGGGTGGTGGAGGGTCTGGAGAACAGGCCTTATGAGGAATGTCTGAGAGAGCTGTGGGTGTTTATCCTGGAGAAGAGGAAGCTGAGGGGAGACCTCATTTCTCTCTACAACTGCCTGAAAGGAGGTTGTGGAGAGGAGGGAGCTGGGCTCTTGTCTCAAGGGACAGGTCAAGAGGGAATGACCTCAAGCTCCACCGGGGGAGATTTAGGCTAGAGATTAGGAGGAAGTTTTTCATGGAAACGGTCACTGGGCAGTGGCAGAGGCTGCCCGGGGAGGTGGTTGATTCCCCTTCCCTGGAGGTGTTTAAGAGACGGGTAGATGAGGTGCTGAGGGACATGGGTTAGTGTTTGATAGGAATGGTTGGACTTGATGATCCAGTGGGTCTCTTCCAACCTGGTGATTCTAGGATTCTATGATATTGATGAGTATCACAGCACTGAGTCCTCTGCCAGGGTGTAGATCTAGTCTCTGTGTTAACTGAACAGGATTTGACATCCAGTTTGCAAGCAAAGCTGGAAAGAAAGGAGAGTTCTGCAGCTTTTACGACTCATAGGACAGATTGTTACTGCAGGTACTCAGGTATAGAATCATAGAACCACCATGTTGGAAGAGACCCATCAGATCATCGAGTCCAACCATTCCTATCAAACACTAACCCATATCCCCCACGACCTCATCTACCAATCCCTTAAACAGCTCCAGGGAAGGTGAATCAACCACCTCCCTGGGCAGCCTATTCCAATCCCTTTCCGTGAAAAACTTCCTCAAGGTCAAGAAAGGAACACTAACAATAACCAGTGACCTACAACCTTTCAGCCTCTTTGCAAACCATTATCCTCTTGGGTGGGTGATAAAGAAGACAAACTTGGTCTTCATTTAATGACTTATATTAAGGAAGGATGTTGTAATTTTCTCTCTGATAACTCCTATATCTAACAATATTCAGAAATGCCTGTTTTCCCTTCCTGGCTTTGTTTTCCTAAATCCTTTTTTCCTCCAGACTCTAGCTGCTAATAGGCACCATAAGACTTAATTATTCTATCTCTGGATACTATTAAATTCACCCCAATTTGCTCCTCTGCTTCCCGTCTGTTGACGTCCTAAGGATCAAAGCTCAATATAACTATTTTAGGCCAAGAGTTCAAAATGCTACCATTCGTATTATAACTTAACAGGAAAGCAGGAGTTACTATTCCTCCTAATAAATCATATATTTTTTAGTTAATTTTTTTTTAACTGAGGAATTAATTCAGTTTTTTTTCTTATTTTATAGCTCTGGGATTCTTTTTCTTATTTTATAGCTCTGGGATTCTAATCTCAAAGATCACATAGATCTGTTTTCATGCATCAGTTACATAACAACTATTTGAAGTATAAAAATTAAAATTAATCTAAAAATAAGGAATTGTGAAAGAGTAGATAAGTGTTGGAAAGCAGTAAGGGTTTAGAAGGGCAGGAATTTGTGGATTTTGGGGCACAGAGGGTGGATTTTGGGGCACAGGGAGTGGGTTTGTGGATGTGAAAGGTGGATTTGGGGCACAAAAGTGGATTTTGGTGCACAGGGAGAGGGTTTGAGACACAAAAGGTGGATTTTGGGGCACAAAAGGTGGATTTGGGGGCACAAAATGTGGATTTTTGGGCACTAAAGGTGGATTTTGGGATACAAAAGGTGGATTTTGGAACACAAAAGGTGGATTTGGGGGCACAGGGAGCGGGTTTGGGGCACAAAAGGTGGATATTGGGGCACAAACTGTGGATTTTGGGGCACAGGGAGAGGGTTGGAGACACAAAGGGTGGATTTTGGGGCACAGGGAGAGGGTTGGAGACACAAAGGGTGGATTTTGGGGCACAGGGGGTGGGTTTAGGGGCACAAAAGGTGGATTTTGGGGCACAGGGGGTGGGTTTTGGGACTCAAAAGGTTGATTTTAGGGCACAGTGAGTGGGTTTGGGGACACAAAAGGTGAATTTGGGGGCACAGGTGTCGGTTTGGGGGCACAAAAGGTGGATTTTGGGGCACAGGGGGTGGGTTTTGGGACACAAAAGGTGGATTTTGGGGCACAGGGGGCGGGTTTGGGGACACAAAAGGTGGATTTTGAGTCACAGGGGGTTGAGGCACCAAAAGTGGATTCCTCCTCCGAACTGTATCAGCTGGATTTTCCCCTGGAATCCATTCCCCTTCCACCAACCCTCCCTCAGCGCAGGGAGCCCCTAAGGCTGCCCTCACGGCGGCTCCTGCCGCTCCCCCTCAACACGCACGCAGGCCCCGCGGCGCCCCCTGGCGGCCACGATGCGCACTGCGCCCCTCCCAGCTCTAAGGAGCCGACCCTGCCCTTGGGGATGGGGATGGGGATAGAGATGGATGGGGATGGGGATGGGAATGGGGATGGGGATAGAGAGAGGGATGGGGATAGAGATGGGGATGGGGATGGGGATAGAGATGGAGATGGAGATGGGAATGGGGATGGGGATAGAGATAGGGATGGGGATAGAGATAGGGATGGGGATGGGGATAAGGATGGAGATGGGGATGGGGATGGGGATGGAGATGGGGATGGGGATATAGATAGGGATGGGGATGGGGATAAGGATGGAGAAGGGGATGGGGATGGGGATGGGGATGGAGACGGGGACGGGGACGGGGACGGGGATGGGGATGGGGATGGGGATGGGGATGGAGACGGGGACGGGGACGGGGATGGGGATGGGGATGGGGATGGGGATAGAGATGGGGATGGGGATGGAGATGGGGATGGAGATGGAGATGGGATTGTGGATGGGAATGGGGATGGGGTTCTGGATGGAGATGGAGATGGGGATGGAGATGGGGATGGGGATGGAGATGGAGATGGAGATGGGAATGGAGATGGGAATGGAGGTGGGGAGGCACTGAAAGGGCTACAAGAAAGCTGAGAAGGGACCATTTCCAAAGGCTTGTAGTGATGACACAAGGGGCAATGGGTATAAACTATAGAGGGGCAGATTTAGACTAGATGAAAGGAAGAATTTCTTCACCATGAGAGTGGTGAGGCCCTGGCCCAGGTTGCCCAGGGAAGCTGTGGTTGCCCCATCCCTGGAGGGGTTCAAGGCCAGGCTTGATGGGGTTTGGGCAGCCTGATCCAGTGGGAGGTGTCCCTGCCCAGGGCAGTGGGGGTGGAATGAAATGATCTTTAAGGTCTCTTCCAACCCAAACTATTCTATGATTCTTTGAAAGCATAGAGGGGCTCTATACACTTGAGCACACCAGTGAGCATCACCATAGATCCTATAGAGGGTCATAGAATCATAGAACAACCAGGTTGGAAGGGACCCATTGGATCTTCTAGTCCAACCATTCCTATCAAACACTAAACCAAGTCCCTCAAGACCTCATCCACCCGTGCCTTAAACACCTCCAGGGAAGGTGAATCAACCACCTCCCTGGGCAGCCTATTCCAATGCCCAGTGACCCTCTGTGTAAAAAACTTCCTCCTAATCTCCAGCCTAAATCTCCCCTGGTGGAGCTTGAGGCCATTCCCTCTTGTCCTGTCCCCTGTCACTTGGGAGAAGAGCCCAGCTCCCTCCTCTCCACAACCTCCCTTCAGGTAGTTGTAGAGAGTAATGAGTCAGGTAGAGAGTAATGGTCAGGGCAAAAGAACTTGAAGACTTACGTAGCCACCCCAGATTACTTATTTTAATCTTCCAGTTCTAAAAAGCACATTAAAATCTTACCCTCTGTGACTGCATCTCTGTAATACACCAACCTGTGGATCCACATAGAATCACAGAACCAGAGAATCACAGAATCATAGAATCACCAGGTTGGAAGAGATCCACCAGATCATCGAGTCCAACCATTCCTATCAAACATTAAACCATGTCCCTCAGCACCTCGTCTACTTGTCCCTTTAACCCCTCCAGGGAAGGTGAATCAGCCACCTCCCTGGGCAGCCTCTGCCAGTGCCCAATGACCCTTTCCATGAAAAACTTCCTCCTAATGTCCAGCCTAAATCTCCCCTGGTGGAGCTTGAGACCATTCCCTCTTGTTCTGTCCCCTGTCCCTTGGGAGAAGAGCCCAGCTCCCTCCTCTCCACAACCTCCTTTCAGGTAGTTGTAGAGAGCAATGAGGTCTCCTCTCAGCCTCCTCTTCTCTAGGAGAATTTTCCTTTGGCTCGATGTTGTCTTTATCAGTAAAATTCAGCTTCAGCTTGACTTTTGAAGGTGTGAAGAGATGATGGGGGAGCAGAATAACTCTGGCCAGCTGCTTGTATTATAGCTGCTCCGTTAAGCAAAGGCGAGGAATAGCAGTCTGGCTGCAAAAGGTTAAATATTACAGGCTATATCACAAGGTTTGATGTGAACATAGGTAGACAATGCTTCTTTCACAGGATTCCTGCTGTAAACTCTGTCCTTTACTGGATGATTCAATACTTTGTAATGAAAAAGTTGCCCCATTCTGAACTTTCTTGACTTTTTTTTTCCTTTCCAAAGAATAGCAATAACAGAGACCAAAACAAAGGACAGAAGAAAATACACTTCAGCCTGTGTTAAAAGAATCTTCCTTGGAAAATGAAAAGCCACGATACCGCCCGGATCAGCCTTGCAGAGGCTCTGAAATTTTGCCATGGTCTCCACAGCTGCTACAGAAATTAGTTTGACACAGCACTGCATTGCTTGTATGGTTAATAATAATAATAATGATAATAATAACAACAACAACAAAAACAGCAACAATGATAATGATGATGATTATAATAAATAATAACAACAACAACAACAACAATAACAATAATAATAATAATATTCTCTGGTAGAGTGGACAGCCAGGGCAGTAATTATGGAAACATCTGTAGAGAAGAGAGAGCTGGGCTCTTCTCTCAAGTGATAGGGGACAGGACAAGTGGGAATGGCCTCAAGCTCCGCCAGGGGAGGTTTAGGCTAGAAATTAGCCTAAATCTCTAGCCTAAATCTCCCCTGGTGGAGCGTGAGGCCATTCCCTCTTGTCCTGTCCCCTGTCACTCGGGAGAAGAGCCCAGCTCCCTCCTCTCCACAACCTCCTTTCAGGTAGCTGGAGAGAGCAATGAGGTCCCCCCTCAACCTCCTCTTCTCCAGGATAAACACCCTCAGCTCTCTCAGTCATTCCTCTTCCTTCTCCAGCCCCTTCACCAGCTTTGTTGTTCTTCTCTGGACTTGCTCCAGAGCCTCAACATTCTTCTTGTGCTGAGGGGCCACAACTGAACACAGGATTCGAGGAGCCATCTCACCAGTGCTGAGTACAGAGGGAGAATAACCTCTCTGGACCTGCTGATCACACCGTTTCTGATCCAAACCAAGATGCCATTGGCCTTCTTGGCCACCTGGGTACACTGCTGGCTCACGGTCAGTTGGCAGCAAGCTCCTTCTCAACAGCACTCAGAATTATTCCAGTTGTAATCTCATAGCTGGAATAGTTAATAAATTACAGACATATGAAAGGTTGTTATAGCCTTAGGATGCAAGATGGATTGTAGTAGGTGAAATAGTTTGCACAAGAGGAGAATCCTGTTGAATAAATAAATGGGTCTTCCCTGTGCTCCATGGAAAATGATGTATAGTTTTGGTTTGTTTGTAGTACTTGCTCCACATGAAACGTGTGTTTGGTCCAAAAATACTGTCATTTCCTCACTTTGTGATAATAATTAACACCCTCACTAAAGTCTAAGCAGTGATGACTTTTTTTTTTTTTAAGGGGCTTGACTGATTTTTGTGGCCATTTTGCTTTATGTTACTTTCAATATGCAATTAAAACCATTTTGGTAAATCTGAAGGTTCAGAGATTGTTGGTTTTTGGTCTTACTGAGTACTTAGAAACTCTTTCACGCAACAGATCCTTCAACCTTTAAGGTTCCATGACCTCTTCAGCCCTGTGGGTCTATGTGGACAGTCTCAAGCTGAAACCAGCACTTAGAATCATAGAATCATAGAACAACCAGGTTGGAAGAGACCCATTGGATCATTGAGTCCAACCATTCAACCACTTGCTATGCAGCAGGCTGGGAAAGAGTTCCCTTTTTTTCTGAGGAAACAGAAAAATAGATAGAATTAATACAAAACAAAATCAATCATAAGGTAAACTTTTTTTTAGGCGGTCGATGTGTTAGGAGAGAAAAAAAGAAAGAACATCTTAAACCACACTTTAAAAATTTCTGAATTTTTAGGGAAAATTTATTTTAGGGAAGATGGCAATGGTTCTCAGAGAATTCAAATAGAATGTACATCATAGAATTCATCCATAGAATGTACATCTACTCCAAAGCCATTAATCTTTTTTTACAAGATTTTTTGAGGGGAGTAGACAACCATTGTCATCTTCCCTAAAATAAATTTACCCTAAAGATTCAGGAATTTTTAAAGTGTGGTTTAAGATATTCTTTCTTTTTTTCTCTCCTAACACATCTTCCTCAAAAAAAATGTTTACCTTATGGCTGATTTTGTTTTGTATTAATTGTATCTATTTTGTATTTTGTATTAATTGTATCTCTTTTGAACATATATATACTGTACATACATTTTATCTATTTTGAACACAGACACACAGACACAGACACACACACACACACACACACACACACACACACACACACACACACACACACACACACACACACACACACACACACACACACACATATAAAATCTATTTTGTAGATATTTAGAACTTCCTTTCTGGCTTGTTTGTGGTTGTAGAAGAATCATAGGTAGCTTTGTATAGGAAAGGTAGGTAGCTGCCAGGGACATACAATCCTCCTTCCCTTTCTCTTTCCCTTTTTTCCACAACTTTTTTCAATATGTTGTCATTCCACCTCCTCCACCATTTTTCCTAAATAAAGAGAAATGTCAAATCAGCAGAGAATTAAAATGTATTTATGAAAAAAAAAAAAACAAGCAAAAGGCATCTGATGTTTTACAGACATTCCAACACCTTCAGGAAATTTGAACTCACACCAAAAGGGTCTGATATTCATTTGAATCTCCATCTGTGCTGAAGCACATGTGTGTGCACAACACACATTGAACCACTACAGTGTTAAAAAAAAGAAAATTAAAAAAAAAAATCCCTACTCTTAAATTATAGTAGCTCTCTACAGTTCAATCTGTAACCACAAAAGGTTTGGTAGTTTTGAGACACTGCAGTGGCTTCGGGGTGATCTGATCACACAGCTCAGTTTGGTTAAAGAAATCCTGTTGCTGAAAGATATGGAAAAGCCATAGGAGGAACATGGGGAGCTGCAAGCTCCCAGCGTGAAGGTAGTTTGGAGAAAAAGGGGAAGGGTTCAAGAAGCTGATGTGACAGCAGCCACCCTACGGCCAGAGATAACGCTGGAAACATTGCACTTTTATTTCCCTCCCCAGAAATCCCAGTGCTTGCAGGAAGGGATAGAGCCATTAGTCCTCAGTGGGAATATGACCTTTCCCTTTAAGTATCTGTGTGATGCTTTTGATCCTTTTGACTCTCTCTAAGGGATATATTAAATATGTGGCACAATGTCTGCTCCTGAGTGAGGATTAAGCCTGGCTTTTTAGAAGCAAAACTATATTGCCTAACCCATCATCATTCATTGCCTTCTCTGGGGACCTGTTCCCCATTTTGCTTCCCCTCCCCCGTCCTTTTAGAAAATCCCCTGCTCTGGGGCTTAATATTGATCTCAGATGCATTGGCTGTGGTTTCACTGTAGTTAGCTCTGATTTTGCACTTAAACAGGTCTTGAGCCTCAGATATTGTGACTTATGTCTCAGATATTGTGACTTATGCCTCAGATATTGTGTCTTATGTCTCAGATTGTGCTATTTTGAGGTTCACCTCTTAGGCCACCTGTACTACTCTTAGCACATTTTTTGTGCGTGAATTTTAATAATAAATACCCTTAAAATGATTTATAGGCTTGTATCACCCTGTATTTCAATGGAATTCCCTGAGGATAAGCCTTACCCTGTAATACTTGTACTCTGATTTAATGAAGCAGTGAAGTGTGTGATTACCTTCAGGACGTGTGTAAATCCCATCAACTTCAGTTAAGCCCAAGAAAATGCTTTAGTGCTTCTCTAAACAGGGATGCTGCAGGTTAACACGTCCGTAAATGTTTTGCTGAATCAAGTCTTGCTGTTTTATCTCTTCTGTTTCTCTCCCACTCTGTCTGGTAATCTAATAATTCTGGTCTTCTAGTATCCTCGCACGCTGCTTCCAAGTTAGACGCTACAGTGGGACTGAAGGTCTCATTCAGGGGAGGATAAAATTAATCCGTTCTACAGCTGCGAAGCAGGGAAGTCCCAGCAAGCTTCCTAGTAAAATGAAAAAGTGATGGTATGCCACGCTGGCTCATAAAAACGTAATTTAAGCACTGCCCTCTCAATAAAAATATCACATTTAGGACACAGTAATCCCCTTCTGAACCTTATCTTACTTTTCAACAGCTCTTTGGACTCGTGCAATTGATGCACTTTGAATTTCCCGTTGGTCAGGTAGTGTGGCTTTCCGCAGCTCCCTCCCGCAGCCACAGCTTTGCACTTCGTTCTGAGCAGGCAATATCCAGACACAGGCAGGAAACCGAATCCGTGGTCTAAAATTCAGTAAATTCGGGAGCTTTTTAGGTACTGAGTTGGCTGACTTCAGGACTACTAGTGCTCAAAGAAGTGGCCTTAGCATGTATTGTACCAAAATGAATGAGAGTTCAAAAATGCTTTTCAATTGTTTTCTCAAGACTCCTGCCAGGATCTTTGCCTTCTTTTCATGCTTTTTTTTTCTTTTTAACGAGCTCCTGATTTATGATAAGAAATCACGAGACACCTAGGTTCTCTGGGTTTATTAAAACAGACAAATTCTTTGGTGTTAGAAAAATCATCATAAGAGCATATATTTCTTCCATAGTAGATTCATAGAATCATAGAATCATAGAACAACCAGGTTGGAAGAGACCCATCGGATCATCGAGTCCAACCATATTGATTTTTCATATTGATTGAATTCATATTGATTGAATCATTGCAGGTGAGTGCTCCAGTCCACCTCCCAGCTCTGGCTCAAGAAAGTCAATGTTTTCACTGGGGACAGGAGGATGATTCCTTTCTTGTCTCTACAGTGTGTTGCATTTTGTTTACATCAAGAGGTTTGCTTGCTCTCCCTTCGCATGTACAATGTGGTTCATCTTCCAAACAGGAGTCATCTTCCGAGATCCCATGTCTGAGTTGCAGAGGTGATTTATAAGCTCACAGTCTGTTTTCACAATGTCTCTCCTGGCTGCCTCATCTCTCTCCCCTGCGGAGTGCTGGGCCTTAAAATCATTGCAGTAAGGACAGGCAATCAGTCTTATTTAGATACAAATTGGAGCTTACTGGTGCCTGAACCTACAGAATGTGCCAATGGCTTTTGTGGTTATGGCAGGGAAACATCTGGAAAGCGTGGAGATTTGGTTTGGATAACGGAGGAGTTGCTTGGGACATTTAAGCAAAGTGGTTTTGGGTTTTTTTATTGTTCTTTTCATCAGAGAGTGCTGGGAATATATGAACAGGTTTCTGAAGAAGTTTTGGAGCTGCAAAAAAAATTACGTTTCTGCTCAAAAATTACGCCACCGTATGTTAGCTTCAGATTGTCTCGTTGGAAGCAGCCTCGTTGCAAAGTGCAGCTCTGCTTCCTTCAGATTTAAGAATAATAAGATTGGGCACATCAGATGGACCAAAGGCTTCTCCCACCCAGCAGCCTGTCTGATCATACTCAGTAGCACATGGTTAAGGAATGCACCTGCTTGGACTTGTGTAAAGCATTTGACACTGTCCTGCACTATGTTCTTAGAATCATAGAATCATAGAATCACCAGGTTGGAAGAGACCCACCGGATCATCGAGTCTAGCCATTCCTATCAAGCACCTTGTCCACACGTCCCTTAAACACCTCTCTAAATTGGAGAGACAAGGATTTGGTGGATGGGTCACTCTATGGATAAGGAATTGAATTTTTTCCTAATGTCCAATCTAAACCTCCTCTAGTGAAACTGCAGGCCATTTCCTCTCATCCAAAAAGAAAGATATTTCACAGCCATGGTTCTCCTCAACCAAGGTTGGTCCAGAAACATGTCAGAAATGGTGTGACCAGCAGGTCCAGGGAGGTTATTCTCCCTCTGGACTTGGCACTGGTGAGACCGCTCCTCGAATCCTGTGTTCAGTTGTGGGCCCCTCAGCACAAGAAGGATGTTGAGGCTCTGGAGCAAGTCCAGAGAAGAGCAGCAAAGCTGGAGAAGGGGCTGGAGAACAGACCCTTTGAGGAGCGGCTGAGAGAGCTGAGAGTGTTTGCCTCCATAGGAATAATGAATTCTATGATTCTATGAATGAGGCTTTGTGCAACTTAATCTAGTGGAAGGTGCACCTGCCCATGGCAGGTGGGTTGGAACTGATTGATCTTTAAAGCTCCTTTCCAGTCCAAACCATTCCATTATTTTATTTTGTAATAGAATCATAGAATCACCGGGTTGGAAAAGACCTCTTGGATCATCATTCCAACCATTTCTTCCAGGATTAATGCTCAAGGAGAAAGGTGGAAGTGCCTGAGATCACCTCTGTAGCTAAAACCATTTGGCTTGGAGGTAAAAATCTCAGGACACTCATGAGAACTGAGGAGGGTAAAAAAAGAAATACAACATGTGACTGCAGAGCTGCCAGCTCTAGTCTCTGCTGGGGGTCAGTTCACCTGCCTGAACATAGGTCATGGCTGCCATTTGAGACACGAGGGTACCTAGGACACCTATATGGGGCTGGCTGGTAAGGAAAACAGGTATTTCCAGAGGGATGGTTACCGAGCTGGTTACACGGAAAGGATCATTTGGCATTGGAACAAGCTGCCCAGGGAGGTGGTTGATTCACCTTCCCTGGAGGTGTTTAAGGCACAGATAGATGAGGTGCCGAGTGACATGGTTTAATGTTTGATAGGAATGGTTGGACTCGATGATCCGGTGGGTCTCTTCCAACCTGGTGATTCTATGATTCTATGATTGTACATATCTCCAGGGTTTCAAATACCACAAAAACATGTGTTTGGCAACTGCACTGTACATCTCATTTCTTTCATTCTGGCTTCCATTATCGGTGCCCTGCAGATTTATTTCAATTTACAGAAAAATAGTACAAGTCAGGTACAGCATTTTGGTACAATTCTGCTTATTTGTAAAGGATGTGCACAAAAACCCTGTTTCCTCAGAAAACAGTAGATACAACCAATAACATTTTTAGCTTACTTGCAGTATCTAAGTTGCTTTTGGTGCTCAGCTCAGCGTTTCACATTTCTTCTCAAGTCTACACTCCTCTGACTGTTTCCTCCAGCTCTATGAAGGGAGAGGCAGGCAGAGGCATTGATGTCAGAGATCTCCATGATAGAATCATAGAATCACCAGGTTCGAAGAGACCCACTGGATCATCGAGTCCAACCATTCCTATCAAACATTAAAACATGTCCCTCAGGACCTCATCTACCCATCCCTTAAACCCCTCCAGGGAAGGTGACTCAACCCCCTCCCTGGGCAGCCTCTGCCAGTGCCCAATGACCCTTTCCGTGAAAAACTTCCTTCTAATGTCCAGCCTAAATCTCCCCTCGTGGAGCTTAAGGCCTTTCCCTCTTGTCCTGTCCCCTGTCACTTGGGAGAGGAGGCCGTCACCCTCCTCTCCACAACCTCCTTTCAGGGAGTTATAGAGAGCAATGAGGTCTCCTCTCAGCCTCCTCTTCTCTAGGCTGATGGTGAAGGTTGCAAGCTTCTGACTTACGGTGTAAGGCAAATGAACTCGAGATTGCTAAGCCCAAGCCCCAAGCAGCACGAGAGGCAATGAATACACTCAAACAGATGAAATTCCACTTGCATGTAAGAAAAAACTCTTTCACTTGGGTCAGGGTAGTCAAGCACTAAAACAGGCTGCCTAGAAAGTTTTTGATACTTCTACAGCTGGAGACGTTTCAAAATGCAGCTGAACATGATCTTGAACAACCTGGTCCAGTTGACCTCACTTTGAACATAGTAGATAGTCTTCAGAGACCACATTCAACATCAGCAATTCTGTTTTTATTTGATGTAGTGGAAAGTCGTGAGGACATATCAAAATAGGATAAATTAGTGAGTGGGAAGCAATACATTATGAGCTTCTGGTACCCACACTAGTTAATTAAGAGCTAATTGAGACACACGTGACCTGTGTATTGCTGTACAAGCATATTCACATGCAAAACACATAGAATCATAGAATCATGGAATCACCAGGTTGGAAGCGACCCACTGGATCATTGAGTCCAACTATTCCTATCAAAACATCTAGTTTCTTGATCCACATGAGGCTTGAGGAAAACCTAGCCAGTTCCAGCCATGAACAGATGTGCGAATCAAGAAACAAATTTGAGTATTGAAAAAGAAAGTAGTTGTGGCATTTAGGCATCACCAGATTTAGGTGTAAAATTAGCCTTTTTGATGATTTTTTTTCCCTCAGGTTTCTAAATTTTCTGCCCATCTGTACTTTAAGTGCTCAGGTTTTCCATCTTCAGACCTACCCATGACCAACCGAGAGAGGAGTGAAAAAGTTCACATCCATCTCGAAAAGAGAAAATGAAAAGAGATTTTTTTGACTGTCTTTCTCCACATTCCTACCTTTAAGGCCGCCTCCCTGCCGCCGCTCTGTGCCAGCAGCCCTGCGTTCTCAATTTGAATATTGTATGGAGAATGGATGACCCTCAGTTTCCCACAGCTGCGCAACTATTCTAACCTTATAACTTCAAATAATGTTTTACAGCTGGAACACAGGGCTGAAATAATACATGTGGTTACTCACTTCTTTCTATACGGTCTCCTTCAGTTCCAGTGTGCGTCTGCTATTCCTCAGTAGGGCAAATATTGACATACAGTGTTTTGCTCCCCTTTAGCTCTCACACTTCCTTTTTAACCAGATGTAACAAACCCTTTTCTAAGCTATTCTTGCTCCGCTGCTATGTCTGTTGACACCAATGGACTTGTGAGTGAGTAGGCCTGTCAGCAGTGAATATTTTTCTCCTCCGTTGTCACTGGAATAATGACATCTCTTGCTTTATATGGTTTTATGTCCTACAACTCAGTAATCCAGTGCAGACCTCGGTGTCTGACTGCAAGATACCAGCCTGTAATTCGTCTAACAAGCCTAAACAAAGGAAATCCCTTGACTTTAGGACAAGAGTATGTCCTGTGTTCTTAGCACTCTGCAGATTAGTGAGAAAAATTACTATCCTCCTTTTCTCTTTAAAGTCAGTCATTCCCTATAACTGCATGGCCAGATTCTCTTAAACCATAGAAAACAATATAGAATCACAGAATCACTAGGTTGGAAGAGACCCACCAGATCATCAAGTCCAACCATTCCTATCAAAAGGTGTGATTCCTATCAAAAGGTTAAGTGATGGACTGTCCAATCTATATAGAATCATAGAATCATAGAACAATCAGGTTGGAAGAGACCCATTGGATCATTGAGTCCAACCATTCCTACCAAAATACATAATTATTTTACAACAGTTAGATTTCATTTGCTATTTTAAGTGTTTTCCTTTGTTTTTTTTGTTTCAGAAGAAGATGATGATAAGCCTAGTAAAAAATACGCTTGGGATGGCTTTCAGCTGCTGTGTTCTTAGCTAAAGCCAAATGCCTTGGAAATGCAGGTACGTTTGCATCTGGGTTTTATTTCTGGCCCATCTTTAATAAAGATGCAACAACGGGAAAGCAAAACACAACACAACATGACAATATATGGCACATAATAAAGAACCGCCGTAAGTACATAAGGGGCTCGAGTTTGCTTTCACTCTACCTCTGCAGAACTCCATTGTTCAAGACTGAACTTTTACAATTGTCAGAGCTCCTTGTGGCTCAAAGAGGAGACATTTTCCAGAATAATGAGGTCACTGGTTCCCGTTTTCCACTCTGCAATATTCTGTTTATTCCTCGAATCTCTGTTCTTTCAGCAAGAGCTGATGCTCTCTATAGCTGTTGCTCCCAGGGGAACAGAGACTTTAAACATTCATTAAAAAGTGAATTGCTATTGTTGACAAAATACAGATGGCCAAGCATGAACTAGTGACACCTCGGAGTACACGGCGGGTTAGCCATGCGAATGCTCCAGTTGCTTTTACCCAACCAGCCTGTCCTTTGTTACCAGATTGTCCGTCCTATATGCTCATATTCTTTTGCCTAAGTATGCCACTAGCTGCTAAAGTAATTTCTTTAAAAAATGAGCTGAACTTATTTCTGCTTTCGAGAGTGAGAAAAGATATGTTCTTTCACAGCGAAGCTATTAGCGAACAATACTCGTACGAGGCTCAGCTCACAAAATAATTACCCCAAGTCAAAGCTCTGCTTCAGGCTGCTGCAAACACAACACTAGATGACTCCCAGAGGCTCTGTTTGAGCTGTGGGGTGTGTGCAATAGCCGTGTCCCCCATCATCCGGGGGAGACCTGGCTGGGCCAGGAACGGGTGTGGGGGTGGAAGGGAGTTAGCGTGGAGCCAGGGTGCGTCTGGGACACACACACACGCAGACACAGAGACAAACACACACACACACACACACAGCTGTAGGAGCTGGGAAGCACGCTTGGATTCCACAGGTTAGACATAACTAGAGCTTGAAGTTAGCCACGTATTTAAATAGTTTATTAAGCTGCGGCCAGCAGCCTTAGCCTCTGCAGACTACAGAAAGATGCTACACGAGGGTGCAGCGTGATGCATTACATTTGCATACTTGTAATGTATTGCACTCCAGGTCAACACATTGTGGAAAAACCCAAAGGATTTAGCATCCAGGAGTTAACATTTTCACCTTTGAGAATACCGTGTGATAAGCTAAGACTGAGACAACAATAACTCAAAAAGAAGAAACAGGTTGGGGGGGTTGCATCTTTTGAAGCTTTTTCTCGATAGAGATATTTTGGGCAGATAAGTAAAAACGGTAGCAGCTCATTGAGCTCTGAGTTATTTGGAGCTTAAGGGTTTTTCTGGTTTTATATTTTCCATTCATCCCCAACATCTCTTATATTTTTCCCTTATCCTTTTATATATAAGTAACACTTTTTCACTGTTTTTCTTCCGCTATACTTAAACTCTGTTTTTTTTCTTCTATTTCCTTTATGTGAAGTTCTGTTGTCCTCCTTTCTCCCTCATACTCTTTTTTTTATCATCCTTTGTTTCGTTCCCTTCTTTTCTAGGTGTGGAAAATCGCACTGTCTTTGTTCCTCTCCAAATAGTTGAGGCATTTCCCATGCTCTCGTGTGTGTGTCTGTGTGTGCAAAAGAGAGAAAGAAGAGGAGACACTGTGAGGCTGCCAGCAAAAATCAAAATTGGAGGAGACAGGAGAGCAGAGGGAGTAAGAGACTGTCTTATTGAACTTGGAGAGGAATGAGGCCCACCTGGGGCTGAACCAGCCATTGGGAAGATTAAGGAAATAAAATAATTATGGAAAGTTAGTGCTGGAATTGTGAATGGGCCTGAGAGACCTGGCTGGGGCTCAGGAACTGGGAGTGGTGGCTGCCTGAGCTGAATCAAATACTCAGTCACTCAAGAATGAAACAAATAAGGGTAGAGGAGGCACACTGAGAAATTGTACTTTTGTAATTTGACTTGACTTTTTTTAGCCTTATGAATTGAAAGAAGATATTCCAAGGAGTGGAATTTAAAAAATGTAAACCCAGGTCTGTTTGGTGATTATTTAATACAGACTATGATCAAATAGCCAGGAACAAGAACAACAAGCTGTAAGGAATAGTTCCTCGAATCTCTGACCCTTTCAAATCAGAGCAAGGCTCTCGGCATCAATGCAGTGAAATACAAAAGTGATCAGTGCAGTTAAAACAGACATAGCTGTGAGCTTGAAGTTCCTATTTCTCCTTGTTTTTTCATAGTCAGCGTAAGTTAATGTCTTTCTAACCGAGTGGGTCTTGTCTACTTCCGAAATTAATAATCCTGAAGCTGATGTTAAAATATAAAGAACAGGACAGTAGCTTGAAAATTCATTTTATTTGCATAATCATCCAAATGACTGTAGCCTGTACCACAATGAGATTTTAATGTTCTATCTTCTACTTTGGTTTTTTTTCTGTTGTAATTTTTTTCTTTAAAAACTTCATAGAAAAAAATAAGCACTGTAATAAATAAAACCATCCTGCTGCATGCACTTTTCTTTAAAAAACACACGAATGCTTTAGAAATTATCTAGTTTAGTTTCCTAAGGGTCTAGTTCCTAAAATCTATGCTACCTGAGGATCTGGTTCTAAAGGTCTAGTTCCTAGTTCTAGTAGTATAAATTTTCTAGAAACTAGACCATTAGAACCAGATCCTCAGGTAGCATAAATTTTCTCAGTCTTTAATTCACTTCAAATTCTAGCTCTACGAGTAATAGCAATAGGCCAAGTTGAAGGGTGGACGAGGCAAAAGTGAGGTGATCGGTGCAGCTTTCATTGTTATCTGTGTAGAATCTAAATATATAAACATGCCACATATGCCCTAGTTTTCATATTTCTTCATAGATATCCCGTAGTAGCAACTATTAACAAAATCCTAGAATCCTAGATTTATAGAATCACCAGGTTGGAAGAGACCCACCAGATCATCGAGTCCAACCATTCCCATCAAATACCAGGACTTGTCATCTAGTACCGTATAATCAGTCCTTTTAGTCTTACGGCACATAAAATGTTTCTGAATACAGGGATAGTTGAAGTCTGGTCTTGTATAATAAGTAACGTAATAAACAGAAAGGATGAAACTTCCTTAAGAAATTGAAGCAAGTTTAATGTAGTGATTGGTGAAATGGAAAATCTTATTCCTGTATTCTAAATCTCTGTGAACACAGCCAACGCTTCATGACTGGATGATTTGAGGAAGGATGGAGTGGGAATAGGATAACGGTGACGTGAGTAGGAGTTTTTCATTTTCTTTTGGGCAGGAAGAGGAAAATCATAGAATCATAGAACAACCAGGTTGGAAGAGACCCATCAGATCATCGAGTCCAACCATTCCTATCAAACACTAACCCATGTCCCTCAGCACCTCATCTACCCGTCCCTTAAACACCTCCAGGGAGGGTGAATCAACCACCTCCCTGGGCAGCCTATTCCAATGCCCAATGACCCTTTCCGTGAAAAACTTCCTCCTAATCTCTAGCCTAAATCTCCCCTGGTGGAGCTTGAGGCCATTCCCTCTTGTCGTGTCCCCTGTCCCTTGGGAGAAGAGCCCAGGTCCCTCCTCTCCACAGCCTCCTTTCAGGGAGCTGTAGAGAGTAATGAGGTCTCCTTTCAACCTATATCGCATAAAAAAGAAAAACATCTCTTTTAATTATATTTTTTTTGTTATTTTTTTAATCACATATTGCATCACAGACACAGTAAACAAAACCGACACAAGGGCACATGATTATGAGATGGCACAATTCATGCTACCATGTTTTATAGGTCATACGGTTCTCACCAGACCACTGCAGTAAGCACACGATTTTGAAATGCTTGGAGGGGCCCACCAGATATTAACTTAAGAATTATTGGTTGTGGGTAGAAATAGGCTGAAGGCATTTCCTGCCCTGAACGACACTTGGAAGTTCTCCTTTTGCAGCCCTGCAGAAAACAACGGCGGAATTTATGCCGCGTTCATAGACAGCAGATTTCCCCAGATGCTTCAGAAATGCTGTCAAATTAAAACTGCTCTTCAGTAGGGCTTCATATTTTGTTTTTATTGGCTGTATAACAATAATTTAAGTGTGAATGTAAATTGAATCTTATTTGCTTGCTGGTGGAAGCCTGGACATTGTAGGATACTGGAGTGAATTTCTTTATAGAATCATAGAATCCCCAGGTTGGAAGAGACCCATTGGATCATCGAGTCCAACCATTCCTATCAAACACTAAACCATGTCCCTCAACACCTCGTCTACCCGTCCCTTAAACACCTCCAGGGAATGTGAATCAACCACCTCCCTGGGCAGCCTATTCCAATGCCCAATGACCCTTTCCGTGAAAAACTTCCTCCTAATCTCCAGCCTAAATCTCCCCTGGCAGAGTTTGAGGCCATTCTCTCTTTTTCTGTCCCCTGTCCCTTGAAAGAAGAGCCCAGCCTGGAGAACAGGCCTTATGAGGAATGGCTGAGAGAGCTGGGGGTATTTATCCTGGAGAGGAGAAGGCTGAGAGGAGACCTCATTGCTCTCTACAACTACCTGAAAGGAGGTTGCGGAGAGGAGGGAGCTGGGTTCTTCTCCCAAAGGACAGGGGACAGGACAAGAGGGAATTGCCTCAAGATCCACCAGGGGAGATTTAGGCTGGACATTAGGAAAAAGTTTTTCACGGAAAGGGTCATTGGGCATTGGAATAGGCTGCCAGGGAGGTGGTTGATTCACCTTCCCTGGAGGGGTTTAAGGGACTGCTGGACGAGGTGCTGAGGGACATGATTTAGTGTTTGATAGGAATGGTTGGACTCGATGATCTGATGGGTCTCTTCCAACCTGGTGATTCTATGATTCTATGAATCTATATTTTGGCTTTCCCCACCTCTGTGCAGGCACAGGCAAGCGATTCTGTGAGCAGGTGAGCATGACCTGGGTGCCTACTTTACTTTTCTCTCTGCCAGCAGAGGCAGAGTTGGAGTAGAGCAATAGGAGCTGAGCAAAGATTTAACTGGACAACCATAACAACCAGCTGTTTGTCAAGCAAGCTCTCACCAAGATTAGTGTGCTGACTACTCAAGGGGAAGGAGATAAATTGCTTACGGAAGGAGGCAGGAAGATGTTTTGAATCCTGCTCCCTCTTTTTGGTTGCCCTAGCGAAAAGGCTGCTACAAGGTGACTCTCATATAGGACCATATGCAATGGACAGGTTTAGACCTCTGAGTTATTATTCACATTTTCCTTTAACAACACTGAAGCTTGAAAAACTCTTGAATGTTTGGATCTGAATGTATTTAAGACTGAAAACTCTCCTCCATTCTTGTGAATGTTTTTATATATTTTACTAATAACGCTATCCACAAATTTAAAAGAAGTGGTGTAGATTTCAAAATGATTTTTTCATTATCATCAGAAGATGTTGGGCTGAGTAGACTCATGAGTGAGTGGGTAGTGTATGGTTGTATGCCTGCAGAAAAAGGGATTGGAAATAAATCTTAAGAGATTGAGTTAATGATGTAGCAATTGCTTGAAGAACTAACAGTAAGTCAGTCCTCACGCTCTTTTCATCTTCTCTTTGAAGACTGAGGAAGGGAGGGATTGTCCTTCTTGAATATGTCCAAATATATTCATGCACATGAGGTAAGAGACAAGTTTTGTTTTATCAAACAGATAAAAATGGAGCATTACATTTGCAGGAAAGAGGAGGAAGAAGTAATTTTTTACTTACAACAGGCAAATTTAGCTTCTATCCCTGGTTGTATGGAGGACAGAGCAACTCTTAAAGTTATGGAGTAGCTGAAGGATATTTCACTGGAAGCTGTTCTAACTGCTGGCTGGAATAGGCTGTTCAGGGCTTGTATCTGTCCCAGATTTCAAGATGTGATCAAGCTCAATCACTAAAATGTTCAGATTTATTGGAATTTGCCTAAGCAAAATGCCACAAGGAAAGCAAAATATTTCCTCTTGTTTAGGGAGTCGTTCTATAAGGATCTTCCAGAGCCTCAAGCAGGACCTATTGTGATATTTGACAATGTAGGAAGGAATAAAATCCAATGTGCTGGATGTTTGCAAACAATTAATGAACTGATATATGCTAATACTTATTACTGATAATCTTCCTTTGGAAAACCCATCTAACTTCTTAACTATACAAAATTGGCATCCTGTATAACCTGAACTGGATTTGAAAACAGCATTTGGGTAAAAAAATAACAATAAATATATACTACTGGTTATATACGATCACTTTATTACATTTGATAAGAATGGAAAGCTGAAGGATTTGACAGTCCCAGAGCCTGGAATGTAAGCTGAAATTCCTGAATGTAAACTTCTCATATGGAGAAGAGTATTTCCACAAATATATTCCAATTCAAACAAATTAACTATGCTTAATTTAATAATCAGGCAACAGCAAATTTCTTGAATTTTTCTATAATAATTAAAGAAATTAATTTCAACTTCTTTGTGACTTTCCCTAAACCATGCACAGAAAATTACGGGCTTTAGGTAGGAATTCTAAATGCATGTCTTAATAATTTTTTATAAGGTAGAGGTGTCATAAGTAGGGATGAAGTATTTTTATGCTGCTAAGTTGCGTGTATGATTGGCTGTGCTGGTAAGAAAGCACAAAAGAGCCTTTGTTTTACTCTCAGTAGAGCTATTTATACCTTGTGACTTACTGTGTCCAAGGGCTGCTTCCTGCTTCCGTTAAAAAGTAGTCCCTCCAAATAAAATAGAAGCCAGACACCCCGACATTACTCAAGTCCTGTCTATTGAAATAACAAAAGAATCACACATGATTTCGTGTTACCTCTATAGAATATGCTCTCAGGGGTGTACTTGAATACAGCTTCAGATGAAGCCTACAGTGAAAGTGATGCCTTCCATACCCGAAGAAGCTGAAAAAAATTGTATTTGCTTTAAGAATAATGATAGTCCAAGCAATCAGGTGCATCTACAGGTTATAGCTGAAGCCTGGAAGGGCTGCTGCAGGTCTGGTTATTGTATAGGCTGTAGGATCCCTAGGCAGCAATTACTCTTTTTATCTTGTGCTTCATAGAATCATAGAACAACCAGGTTGGAAGAGACCCACCGGATCATTAAGTCCAACCATTCCTATCAAACACTAAACCATGTCCCTCAGCACCTCATCCACCCATGCCTTAAACACCTCCAGGGAAGGTGAATCAACCCCCTCCCTGGGTAGCCTATTCCAATGCCCAATGACCCTTTCCGTGAAAAACTTCCTCCTAATCTCTAGCCTAAATCTCCCCTGGTGGAGCTTGAGGCCATTCCCTCTTGTCGTGTCCTCTGTCCCTTGGGAGAAGAGTCCAGCTCCCTCCTCTCCACAACCACTTTTCAGGGAATTGGAGAGAGCACCCCCAGCTCTCTCAGCCATTCCTCATAGGGCCTGTTCTCCAGACCCTTCACCAGCTTTGTTGCTGTTCTCTGGACTCGCTCCAGAGCCTCAACATTCTTCTTGTGCTGAGGGGCTCTGAACTGAACACAGTATTCAAAGAGTGCTTGAGTAGCTTTTGGGGAGGCCTGATATACCCTTTGGTCTTTGTGAAGGACTAATGCAATATTAAAATATACATCTACAGGTCTTCTGCCCTTGTTGCCCGTGCTGAGGTCAACCACTCCTGCTGAGGTAGGTGATATGAATAAAAGCAGCTCTTCCCCTTCTCTAAAACTGTCCATTCAGTATTAGCTAACTGATGTTTGGTCTTGATGATTGGACTCGATGATCTGGTGGGTCTCTTCCAACCTGGTGATTCTGTGATTCTGTGTGATCCTGTGATTCTCTCAGAGCAGCAGTGTCAGACCACTTGTATTTTCTCCTATGCCTCTTCAATAACTTTTTGTCTCTAATATGTGACAGTTTTTAATGCATCCAGGAGAGTACCTGTCTGAGGCTGAGTTGCAGTTAGGAATTCTCTTCTACTGAGCTCAAAACGTGGCAGAAGTCATTGCTGTCTTTCTCCAGTGCAGCTATAATGCTGTGTCCTTCAAGGCCAATGGCATCCTGGTTTGGATCAGAAATGGTGTGACCAGCAGGTCCACGGAGGTTCTTCTCCCTCTGGACTCAGCACTGGTGAGACTGCTCCTTGAATCCTGTGTTCAGTTGTGGGCCCCTCAGCACAAGAAGGATGTTGAGGCTCTGGAGTGAGTCCAGAGAAGAGCAACAAAGCTGGGGAAGGGGCTGGAGAACAGACCTTATGAGGAACAGCTGAGAGAGCTGGGGGTGTTTATCCTGGAGAAGAGGAGGCTGAGAGGAGACCTCATTGCTCTCTGTAACTACCTGAGAGGAGGTTGTGGAGAGGAGGGAGCTGGACTCTTCTCCCAAGGGACAGGGGACAGGACGAGAGGGAATGACCTCAAACTCCACCCTCGAGATTTAAGCTATAGATGAGGAAAAAGTTTTTTCACGGAAAGGGTCACTGGGCATTGGAACAGACTGCCCAGGGAAGGGGTTGATTCACCTTCCCTGGAAGGGTTTAAGGGACAGGTGGACAAGGTGCTGAGGGATATGGTTTAGTGTTTGATGGGAATGGTTGGACTCAATGATCCAGTGGGTCTCTTCCAACCTGGTGATTCTATGATTGTATGATTGTTGTCAGGTGGACACGGAGGACCACAGAGGAAGAATTGCCGGTGCCCAAGTCCCACTGGCCACTCAGACACGACACATCCATCTGTTTTTATTTAGCCTTGGAGACTTCTTTTACCTGTGTTGGTAGAAGCCATACCGATGGCTGCGCCAGGTAATTACAGAATCATACAATCATAGAATCACCAGGTTGGAAGAGACCCATCGGATCATAGAGTCTAACCATTCCCATCATTCAAGTGAGCAGGAAAGTTTTCACTAGTTCTGGCGAGTCTTAACCGACTACACTAGATAAACTCTGTTTAACTTTTCTGTCCAGTCTTAGGGTGCTTTTTATAGTTCTATTATTTTTGCGCTCAAATTTTATAATTATTATGTAGCAAATGAGTTCTTTAAATTATACGGAAGTAATTATTATTCATGATTTTATGCATAAATCCTGAAGTCCTTGTTTTTTTCTAAAATTGTGGCAGGGTGAGCTTCCAATAATGTGAATGGAAGTTCAACTTTAGTAACTATAGAGTAATAAAAACTGGATCCGGATCTCGGGATTTGGCACATGGACACTAGATCTATTAAGTCATCTTGTCCGTATTCCTGCCAATGCAGAATTGTTCCCTTCAGTATAATCTCCAGTGCCTTATTTAGTCCAATTTTAAATGACTTGGGTGAAGCGGTTTCCATTACTTCACTTGGTTGAAGTATTACTTATTCCACAGACTAATGTGAGTTTTTCAAGCTCCTTCATTCTCATGGATCACTTCCCAATCCCGACATTTCCCCCAGATGAATGACTGTGAGTAAGGGTAAGGAAAATGTGTGTAGAGTATAAAAGCCAAAAGGAAAAAGTGGCACAAAGTCCTTCTCCTCACTTCTTTTTTTTTTGTTTATCTCCTTGCTTCATATTTCAGAAATCTGCTTCTTCGCTCTTGCCAGTGTGGCTTGGACCAAACTCCTTGAGAAACAGATTCAATGTGAATTTTTCTCCATTTTTCTGCATGTGAATCATTCCAAAACAGTCTGTGAGGTTATGTGTTCCACCCCTCCTACTCTCTTAAATCCTATTATAGTATTTTTACTTTCTTCAATTTTTTTTTTCATTTTTAGTAAGCCGCTGACTTTTAAAACTTTTTGCTAACTTTTCATTATTCATTATATGTCACTTAACTCTTCGGGTGTCATCCTGATTGGAAGTACTTTTTCTCTGTGGATCCGTGGAATACAATTTTTTTCAGGTGAATATGGGTGTGATAAAATGACAATTCACAAATTATCAGCGATGCTAAACCTGATTGTAATAGCAGACAAGACTGATGAAAAAAAATCTGTGAGAAAGTGAGCAGAGGCTTCTTGGTCCTGTTTTGTTCTGTACCAGAAGTTAACAGGCAGCCAAGGCTTTAAATTATGGTGCACGCAAAACCAAGGCTGAAATATTTATTGTAACTGAAGCTCCTTACTAAGATCTTTGCTTTCAGCTTTGTGCACGGTAGACGTTGCAAGAACAAAGATTGAATTGGGCAATTTATTGAGATGTAGAAATTCAACAGCAGGAAATAATCTTCCTTGAAAGAAACCCCTATTTCCGTCCCCTTTATATATATATATTTATATATATATCCTTTAGTAGCTGATCACTTAAAACAGGTGCTGTAATTCACGATTGGACACTAAACATTTACGACGGATGGTGTCTGTGTTTAGAGACAACTTTATGTACCAGTGCTTGTAAGGCACTTCCTCTCGGGAATCAAATGGAAATAAGATCATATAACACCCTGATAGATCACAGATTCAAATATTACAACTGCTTGAATTATTCATTGGAATACAGTTACACAGTTCATTTTCATCTGTGTAATTATTCAGGAACAAAACTTGATTCCTATGTTCTTCATAATATAAGTGTTCAATAAATGCTATAAAGAAGGATGTTGCCTGAGCACCAAAAAGCCTTATTGCAGCTTTGTTTGATGAATTCATTGTTTAGTCTGGAGAAAAGCTGGCTGAGGGGAGATCTCATGCTCTTTACAACTGTCTGAAAGGAGGTTGTGACCAACTGGATGTTGGTCTCTTCTCCCATCTAGCAAGTGATGGGAGAAGAGGAAATGGCCTCCAACTGGACATGGTTTAATGTTTGATAGGAATGGTTGGACTCGATGATCCGATGGGTCTCTTCCAACCTGGTGATTCCATGATTCTATAAATTGTGCCTGGGGAGATTTAGGCTAGATATTAGGAAATTTTACTTCACTGAAAGGATTATCAAGTGCTGGACCAGGCTGCCCAGGGAAATGGTTCTGTGCCCGTCTCTGGAGGTATTTAGAAGATGAGTAGATGTGGCACTGCAGACATCGCTTAGTGGTGGTCTTGGCAGTGTTAGATTTATGGTTGGATTCAATGTTCTTCAAGGTCTTTTCCAACCTAAATGATCCTCTGATTCTGTGATCCATGTTCTCAAACAGAAGTGAACTGCTAACAGTTCCCATCCAATATCTCCTCCAGGCAGAACAATTACTGTCCCAGGATTATATTTACCTTTACTGGTTAACAAGCCATCTTTTTTACTGCAATGTCCATGTTTGCCTCCAAAACCATCTATTATTTCAACTTTGCAGCACCTCCCCAGGGCACAGCAGAGACACCTTCAGTTTGGTGTACTTGGCTTTCCTCCTCTTATATAAGTCAGTGAGCACTGCTCTGTTCTGTCCTTACTCAGACTTGATGGTTGGACTCGATGATCCGATGGGTCTCTTCCAACCTGGTGATTCTACTATTCTATGATTCTACTCTGGGTAGATACAGCCTATATGACTATAAATTCCTAGGATGAAGAACAAAGAAAAACCCAGATTCAAATGCTCTGTCTGGCTTACGAATGAATATTCATAGAATCATAAGGTCACTTAGGTTGGAAAAGACCTTTAAGATCCAACCCTAAACCTAACACTGCCAAGTCCACCACCGAACCATGTCCCTATGTGTCACATCTACACCTCTTTTAAATACCTCCAGGGACGGTGACTCAACCACTTTATTCACAATGAACGATGCAGAGAGCTCGGTAAGCTTACACTGAGCAAGAAAAAACCTAGTGCCAAATACCTAACATCTCTTTAATAGAAGTTTTTTAAATATAAGCAGAATATTGAATGGAGTCCTTTACATTTCAATAAGAATTCGGTCAGATTGTTACATTCATTCATGTGCTGCTGAGCGCAGGAGACACACAGAACATCCAGAAACCCAACATTTTTCCACCATGTAATATAAATGACCTGCTATTCTCAGAACAGAAAGCAATGAAAAGAAAATGGGATATCGCCCAAGAAAATATTTGAGAGGCAAATAGAACCTGGAAAACGGAGAACACAGGAAAACAAGACACAATACAGAAAGTATGTCATGTAGGAAACATTACATCCTCCTGAAGGCAGATACTGTCAAACCCACTGCTATCAAAACAAAAGCTTCTTTGACCATAATTGGGGGTTTTTTTTTCAGGCTAGCTCTGCGTTAAGCTGATGCCTTGATTATTCTTATTTTTTTTATCCAAACAGATCTCGGTAGTGTTAAGTGTGCTCAGAAAGGTTTTCTTTTTGCCCACTACCACTTTCCACCATCTTTTGTACACTCTGGATTTTAAGTCATAGGATCATAGAATCACTAGGTTGGAAAGGACCCACTGGATCGTCGAGTCCAACCATTCCCATCAATCACTGTGCCAGTGCCTCCAAGATACTATTAACCAAGAGTCTATTTGCATGGCAAGAAGGGTAGGGAGTGGGGTAGAGGTTGAGATCTCTCTCTATGCTGATGTACTGTTATCAGAGTTGTCTGTTAAACATGTTCACAGAGCAAAACTCACACTGAAGTAGTTTACGAAGTAATTTAATTGTCCATGGGTTAGTGTTTGATAGGAATGGTTGGACTTGATGATCCAGTGGGTCTCTTCCAACCTGGTTATTCTGTGATACTATGATTCTATGAGCCCTGAGAACAGACTGTAAAACATATTCTAATTCACTACCACTGAATCAAGGTAAGGCTTCTAGCACTGTTACGCAGGCTGTAGTTAAATGCTATTATCCTCATCCGAAGCAGGGACTTAGCTTGCTAACAGCTGTTGATCGACAACTTACAGCACAAGCAGAGATACTGGCAGGTTTTCTTTGACAAATATAAGAAAGAAAATACAGTATATTTTCCATCTGATTAGGTGTATGGTGGTTACTGATTTACTTTTCTAGCTTTTGCTGGTTTTCTGTCCTCTATCAAGAAGTCACTATAGAAGCCTTTAAAAAAAAAAAAAAAACAACAACCCCCAAACTAACAACAGCCTATCAAATGTTTTCCTACCGGGATCTGGGGTGTTGTAAGATCACTATGTGGAACTCTGGCAGGGATCCCACTGCTGAGCCATATGCTGCAAAAGAACTGAAGAATATCTTTGAGTTCCTTCAGAAAGTCCTGGAGGACTTTGTAGTTGTCTCTGTCATGACGTTTCTTCCTACTCTCTCTCTTTTGCTTTACTTGAGGTGCCGAGGGGCACGATTTAGTGATTGATGGGAATGGTTGGACTCGATGATCCAGTGGGTCCTTTCCAACCTGGTGATTCTATGATTCTATGATTCTATGACTTAAGATCTAGAGGGTACAAAAGATGGTGGAAAGTGGTAATGGGCAAAAAAGGCAGTTTTGAACTCTTGGTGAGTCTCTTGGAACTGACAGGACTTAGGTTTCTCCTTCTCATTAAGGGAAAATTACATCTCTTTAGATAAAAAAATATGCAAGTCATCCTTAACTTGATGTGTTCCCCAGAATCTGCAGATATGGACTTCGAGAAGGCTTTTAAACCATCCTACTCGAGAGGGCAGAGAATTTGAGTGACTGTTAAAATTTGTAGAGGTGGTATAATGTGTTTATTTTACTCCCCTGACTGGAACAATGTAGTTTAGTGAAGCGTTTTCTTTCTTCAAAGCCCAGCATGTTGTTGACGGCCACTGTGCTGTTAGCTGCCTGTGGAGGATGCTGTGCTGTGGGCAGGAGGTTTGGAGAACAAACAGGAACCTTTGTTTCCTTTCATTTACGAAAAAGAAAACAGGGCAGGAGGAGGAATGCTAAGCAGCTGCCCGAAAGCTGCTTTGTTTCAGCTTCATTATGACATGATCTCTGAACTGGTTTTTGATAAAGTATTTCATGTATTGGAAGAAATCACAGAGCTATAGCTGTAGGGAGTAGGTCTTATTTAGAGTTCAGGTTGTTGACTAGAAACAGCAACTTAAATTCTAATAAGCAGATGCTGTGCTCTTCAAAACAGGGCTCTGAAATCTGATAAAGTACCTAAATTGTTTAGGTACCTTATCTGATAAAGTACCTAAATTATTTAACAACAAATATGATAAGGCAAATGCACGGTTGTCAAATTCTGCTTACCAGCTATTTCATCACACAGAGAGCAAAGAAATTATGACAGCACAACATATACTGGCAGCAGGAGAATCTCTCTCTTTTACTATTGTGCTGTTGTCAGCTGGGAGAGCCGTTACTCACTTTGGTGTTCTTCGCCGAGCATCCACGATCATTTGAAGTCAGAGGAAACGCGAGTGCTTCGTAGCATCTGCTTTTTACATTCTACTGCTCCGCAACCTTAAAAACAGATGTCTCTAATGGTTTATTGTGCTTTTCCTTAAATATTATACAGCACTGGTATGCACCGAGCACAAAGGATTACCTCAACGGCATTGTGTAAGTCTTCATCTTTAGTTTATGGTCTCTGTGATCTATTGTATGTAAACTGTTTTACGGGACTGGGAAGGGCTGGTAGCCTAAGTGATATTAAACATTGTGCCATGCAAAACTTTTAGGGCTCTCCTGTTTTGTAAATGGACAACACTGAAGCCCCAAAATAGAAAGCCTTCGGAAGTGAACATTTTCATCAAGTAATTTCAACAGAGAAAAGTGTATTATAGAATCATAGAATCATAGAACCACCAGGTTGAAAAAGACCCACTGGATCATCGAGTCCAACTATTTTTCTTTGAAAAAAGATGAGTAATTATTAAACACCAACAGTGGTTTCAGGAACCGAGAGCTTTTATATTTGAGTGCAACCAGGAGGTGGTTTTTATTTCCACTCAGAACAGCTCTCGTAATTAAGATTATAATAGAATAATTTGGGTTGGAAAGGACTTTAAAGATCATAGAATCATAGAATCATAGAATCATAGAACAACCAGGTTGGAAAAGACCCATCGGATCATAGAGTCCAACCATTCCTATCAAACACTAAACCATGTCCCTCAGCACTTCATCTACCTGTGCCTTAAACACCTCCAGGGAAGGTGAATCAACCACCTCCCTGGGCAACCTATTCCAATGCCCAATGACCCTTTCTGTGAAAAACTTCCTCCTAAAATCACCCAGTTCCAACCCTCCTGCCATGGGCAGGGACACCTCCCACTGGATCAAGGGCTCCCAGCCCCATCCAACCTGGCCTTGAACCCCTCCAGGGATGGGGCAGCCACAGCTTCCATGGGAAACCTGTTCCAGTGTCTCACCACTCTCAAGGTGAGGAAATTCTTCCTTATATCAAGTCTAAATCTGCCCCTCTCCAGTTTATCATGCTAGACTACAGAAGAAAATGTTGATTTTGGTGCTGGCAATAGCAGGACCGATGTCCTCAAGGAACAGAGGAAATACTCTCTCCACTCTCTCCTATTATGAAATTTCCATGGGGAAAGCTTAGCTATTCTTATCTTGTCATCTCCCAGTTCCTGCATCACTTTCTTCTGTGAAAGGCAGTGGGAGGAAGAGTCAGGGACCAGTGTTGCTACAGTCCAAAGAGCACGAGATGCTTCCAAGAGAAATGAATCATAGAATCATAGAACAACCAGGTTGGAAGAGAACCACCGCATCATCGAGTCCAACCATGAGCGATGGTTTATAATGTTTTGTTCAGGCATTTGTACCATCCTTGAGTATACTGCAGTAAGCACTTGTACTAAAGAAATTTTTCTCCCTATAAAAAATTCTAATCTGTCTATTTACAGCTCAATTTAGTGGTCAGAACACTACTGGAGATTTTCAAAGTATTGTAATAACATAGAATCAATCTATATATCAGCCAGGATGGGGATGCTCATATGGTTGGACTCGATGATCCAATGGGTCTCTTCCAACCTGGTGATTCTATGATTTAAACCCACTGCATGCCTGAATGCAACTGGAATTCGGAGCTAAGGACAAAATTCTCAAATAAACAAGATAGTGTTTCTGAAAATCCCAGTAAAGGAGCCACACAAGATTATTGGAATAGCTTTGGAGAGCAGAAGTCCATAGAGTCATTCCCTTGATTTGCCCTTTCCCAGGAATTTATCTTTATTGGTAGCTGGGGAGTAATGCAGCTGTTTGGTCTTCTGCTCTAGTCTGATTAACCTCATGTTGATGCATCTTTAAATGAAGCGTCAGGCATTTGCAGAATTTCCACAGCAAGTCGCTTTTCCAAAAGATGGAATACAAAAATTCAAGGTTTTACCAGTTAGGAAAGGTGTCCAGTTCTCTCACTAGTCCTGTAAAGTGGGAGTGATGTAAACATTGAACTATATATAAAATATAACACTTTTTGAAGAAGATGGCCTTGGGCTCTGTGCCTTTTGCTCAGCCTTGTGCCAAATTGTGTGTTTTAGAAAGCAGTGTGGAGTAGAAGTGGCTTAGTGAGATACAGATCCAAACAGATTTTGCACGGCTCAGTCGTGTGAAGATGACAGCACTCTGGGAAAGGCACATGAACAAAACTTTAGGAGTGTAAGGGTCTCCCCTGCTGAAGTTACCAGTATTGTAGCTCTTTATTACTCCTATGCAATATATCCCAGGCTATGTCCAGAGAAAGATTAGGGAATTCCTTGCATGGAAATGAGCAACATGAAGCCTGGAGATTGTCTCTTTCTCACTGCCATCCAACCCTAGAATTGCCTCCCAAGACAGAGTAATTTTTCTGTGGCTAGAGTATTGGTTATTTGTATCTCTGTACCTGCCTGTCTATGAACTAGAATCACAGAATCATAGAATCACCAGGTTGAAAGAGACCCACTGGATCATCAAGTCCAACCATTCCTATCAAACACTAAACCATGTCCCTCAGGATCTCATCTACCCATCCCTTAAACACCTCCAGGGAAGGTGAATCAACCACCTCCCTGGGCAGCCTATTCCAATGCCCAATGACCCTTTCCGTGAAAAACTTCCTCCTAATCTCTCCCTAAAACTCCTCTGGTGGAGCTTGAGGCCATTCCCTCTTGTCCTGTCCCCTGTCATTTGGGAGAAGAGCCCAGCTCCCTCCTCTCTACAACCTCCTTTCAGGTAGTTGTAGAGAGCAATGAGGTCTCCCCTCAGCCTCCTCTTCTCCAGGATAAACACCCCCAGCTCTCTCAGCTGCTCCTCATAAGGTCTGTTCTCCAGACCCCTCACCAGCCTAGGTTAAGCAATGTTATGTTCCATGCTCATGAACCAATATGCCAAGAGTTATGACTGACACCAAAGTTCCAGAGAGAGTGAAAGTTCTGACTCTGTTACTTTTTGGCTAACACTGGGTGAGATTTATGCACGGAGTCTTTCCTGCCACTTTCTAAAGAGACCAGTGCTTGCCCTGGATCTTGCTCTAGATGGGCACCTCCACTTTGTTTGCATAAATACCTCTGAAAACTAGTTTCAGTCCTTTCACAAGCTTTGTTGAAATCCCACTAGTGGTTAAAGACCTAAGTGACAGGGGACAGGACGAGAGGGAATGGCCTCAAGCTCCACCAGGGGAGGGTCAGGCTGGACATTAGGAAAAAAATTTTCCCAGAAAGGGTCACTGGGCACTGGAACGGGGAGAGGGTTGAGTCACCTTCCCTGGAGGGGTTTAAGGGATGAGTCGACGAGGTGCTGAGGGACATGGGTTAGTGATTGGTGGGAATGGTTGGACTCGATGATCCCACGGGTCTTTTCCAACCTGGTGTTTCTATGATTCTATAAGACAGAGTGGTTTGACTTGCAGTTCTACTAATAAAAAGAGCCATGATCCCTTGCATAGAACCTTTAGAATATCACACCAGCATTAGTTAGGGGTTTTAATAGGGAATTAGGTTTCAATTTGTAGACATCAGGACCTTAATGTTGTGGTCACAGTTTGTGTTCTTATTGCAGAACTCACGGGTAAAACATTGAATAGAAACTTTTTTTTTTATCCCCAAGTTGTCTTAGAAATCATGTTTCATTAGAGCAGTGCAAAATGTTCACAATGAAACACCAGACCACACAAAAGTCACCTGGTGCAGAGTTTTGTTACAAACTAGTAACGCAAACCATATTTATCCAAAGATTTGCTTCTCACTGTGGAACTCCTGAATGACCTGAACTCAATTTTAAGCATATATAGTGTGTGACTTCAGATCAGAATCAAGCAAAATTCATAGCTTTGCATGGTTTTGATGTGAGGTGTGAATAAACACCAGGTGAAGCACAGCACTTTCAATTTAGTTTCGATTTGATCAGGATCCAGTCCTCACCCGGTGTTAATCGGTGTCGCTCCATTGAAGTCAACATTTTGCTCCGTTGTGGAGCGACACCAATTTGCTTGAGCAAGAGGAGCTGATGGAAATTTTCGGTTTGCTCAAACCTGCAAGTCAAAGTCTAACTCAGTGGGTGTGAAACTATTTGGATCGAAATGAAAGAAAATGTTTGGACAATGCTTGTGAAATAAAACTAGCCCTATATTTTGCAGCTGTTAAGGTCTCAGACCTGAAATATATATTTGTAATGACATAACCAGAAGTTAAAATCCGTCATTACTTTTGTCGCTAAACAGTAAAGTGACTTTTGCTCAATATACCTTGGGGTATAGGTTTAAAAGGAGAAATAACGTTTCTGTTCAAGTCCCATAATAACCCCAAAACAAACAAGTTTTGGAGACAGTGAAGCAAAATCATGACCTTGAGTGCTAGGAAACTTGTAGTTTGCTTTTGTACTTCTGTGTTTGGTGTATATAACTGTAAAGGCAGCAAATGCACTTATGGTTGGACTCGACGATCCAATGGGTCTCTTAAAACCATGATTCTATGATTCTATGAAATGCAAGCGCTACACAGGACTACAACGATAATCCTAAAAATAACCTTTCCCTGGGCAGCTCTGGAGAAAACTGACAGCTTTAACTCTCATTTCAATTCTGCTTCCTTTGTTTATTGTTTCCTTTCCAACAATTCCATTGATTCAGGAGACAACTTTCCATTGACTTGCCCTTTTTTTCCCTGAACGCACCAAATAAAGAGAAAAGGGAGAGCTAGGAATGCAATGGGATGTATCTCTGAAATGCCATGTGGCATAAGCAGTGCCCGTTCGGAATTGTTGTCACCTATGTCACTCGTTAGCATTTCAGGATGAACTTATCTCTTTTGGAATTGGCCAAAAAATAAAAAACAAACCCATTTTGAGACACTATTTCTTTTTCTTGCCTTCCATATGATTCTATATGGACTAATTCATATATTCATGTACTCTTCTATGATTCTGTATGGACTAATCCAGGATACTAAATACAGGTTGTTTTAGGATCATAGAATCATAGAATCACCAGGTTGGAAGAGACCCACCGGATCATCGAGTCCAACCAAGGAAAATGAAGGTGGATTTTTAGTGCAAAAAGAATTCTTTTGGCAAATGTGCTAAAATTAAGAAAGATGATGAGGAAATAATTTTTTCTTAGTGGAACGAATGAAAACTCTGTTAGGATTTAGTGTTAAAACACTGTGTAGATGCTTTTATGCCTTGTCAATGTTTACATTCCTTTTCCCTTTCTTTATGAGTAGAAATGTTTAAGGACTTCTGTGATGAACTTTTAACGATTTCTTATGTCATTGCTCTTGCTTATTAATAAGCAATAAGAGGAAGGACGTACACGAGTATCAAAGCTGTTATGGGAAATGTAAAAACAAATACCAAAAACTTCCCATAAATTTTGAAACCTGAACCGTGTCTTGGTTTTAAAAATGATTTGTGGAGAAATACTTCTTTTTCTCTAAAATAAACAACTGACAGCATTTACCAAAAATGCACTGTTTTCTGGCAAAAGGAGGAGGGAGAGCATTTCAATAGAACTACTTCCCACGAGTATGTTCCACTTGATCATTTTCATTGGAAAAATAATAATCAACTCTTTCCAGAGAACGTTTCCATTTATTGAGAAGATCTTGCCACAGACACAGCCTACGCAGTAAGAAATATCCTTTAAACAGAGTGAGGAGTTGAGATGACGATGAGCTAGGAGGGTCACTTGCTGTGGGATTATTTTGAGGTGTAGAACTGCTTCTATTTTGCCTCTATCTGAGAACACGTTAGGAAAAAAGCAACAAGTTCCTCTTCATCCCTGTTCGTTAATCCCCTTCCCTGGAGGGGTTTAAGGGACGGGTGGACAAGGTACTGAGGGACATGGGTTAGTGATTGATGGGAATGGTTGGACTCCATGATCTGGTGGGTCTCTTCCACCCTGGTGATTCTATGAATCTATGATTCTATGATTCTAATCCTGTTCATCCCTGGCAACTCTTAAACTTCATGTCACGACTGTTAAGCTGTAGTGGGTTAGATAAATAGATCTGAATGTTTTAAGTTTGGGAAAGAAACCTCCTCTTCTAAGACTGGGAATCACAGAATCACCAGGTTGGAAAGGACCCACCTGATCATCGAGTCCAACCATTCCCATCAACCACTAACCCATGTCCCTCAGCACCTCGTCCACCCATCCCTTAAACCCCTCCAGGGAAGGTGACTCAACCACCTCCTTGTTCGAGTGCCCAATGACCCTTTCCAGGAATCCAGTCTTTGCGCCTCAACACCCTGTGATGCAAAATCCACCTTTTGTGCCCCCAAATCCACCTTTTCTGGCCCAAAGCCCACTCCCTGTGCCCCAAAATCCAGTGAGAGGAGGCACTTATGACTTGATGCCCAGGACCTGTATGTACTGCATCTACTCATGTATTTGGGGTATAGTCTCGCTTTGCAAACTTATTCTCTGGGTATTTGTACACAGAGCGATTCTTGCTAGTATTCCAGACAGAAATATATGGTTTAGTGTTTGATAGGAATGGTTGGACTCGATGATCTGATGGGTCTCTTCCAACCTGGTGATACTATGATTCTATGATTCTATAATTTTCAGAGGTATCATGACAAAGATCACTGGCTGAAAAGTTAATTTCCTGCCCAAATGGATGATGCTTGCGAGGTAAAATTAATGTATTTAAAGAAATCAGATGTCTCAGTGAGGTTGTTTTGAAAAGAGTTTGCTTTTTTCAATCAGGCAGAATCTTGTGAATCTACACACTTCATAATTTGCACAGAAGGCTGGCAACGTTTTTCCTCACGTTTTGGCAATGATTTAATAGCAGAGAGTTGTAGTAACAGCTCATATAACCAGGATTATATTATATTACACAATATATCGCAGCATATTTACAGAAGAGTCTTAATAATTTATGTTAGAATGATAGAATCATAGAATCACTAGGTTGGAAGAGACCCACCAGATCATCGAGTCCAACCATTCCTATCAAACACTAAATCATGTCCCTCAGGATCTCATCTACCCGTCCCTTAAACACCTCCAGGGAAGGTGAATCAACCACCTCCCTGGGCAGCCTATTCCAAAGCCCAATGACCCTTTCCGTGAAAAACTTCCTCCTAAACTCTAGCCTAAATCTCCCCTGGTGGAGCTTGAGGCCATTCCCTCTTGTCCTGTCCACTGTCACTTGGGAGAAGAGCCCAGCTCCCTCCTCTCCACAACCTCCTTTCAGGTAGTTGGAGAGAGCAATGAGGTCTCCCCTCAGCCTCCTCTTCTCCAGGATAAACACCCTCAACTCTCTCAGGTGTTCCTCATAAGGTCTGTTCTCCAGCCCCTTCCCCAGCTTTGTTGCTCTTTTCTGGACTTACTCCACAACCTCAACATCCTTCTTGTGCTGAGGGGCCCACAACTGAACACAGGATTCAAGGAACCATCTCACCAGTGCTGAGTACAGAGGGAGAAGAACCTCCGTGGACCTGCTGGTCACACCGTTTCTGATCCAAGCCAGGATGCCATTGGCCTTCTTGGCCACCTGGGCACACTGCTAGCTCATGGTCAGTCGCTGTCAACCAACACCCCCAGGTCCCTCTCCTCCTGGCAGCTTTCTAGACAGACTTCTCCCAGTCTGTAGCTCTGCACAGGGTTGCTGTGCCTCAAGTGCAGGGCCCGACATTTTACCGTGTTAAACGTCATCCCATTAGACTCAGCCCATGGATCCAGCCTGTTCAGGTCCCTTTGCAGAGCCTCCCGACCCTCCAGCAGATCCACACTTCCACCGAGCTTAGTGCAATCTTCAAACTTGCTAAGGGAAAGCAAGGGAAGCAATGTGTTAATATGAATGCATCGACTATAAATTCCTGCTTTTTTCTTTTTTTTATTTTTAATACCACAGCAAGGAGCAAATTTCAACGCAGCATCCTGAACAAGTAGTGAAGTGATGTGGTGGTCGAAGTGTGGAGGGGACCAGATGTGAGAAATCTTCCATTTAGATAGAGATGAGGACAACGATTTCCAACGTTGGATTAATAGCCAGGAGACCCATGTTCTGTTTCTGAACCAGGAATTGATTTTCTGTGCGACTAAGTAACACTTCATCTTTCTTATTCACTTCTTCAACAGTCAGTGAAATTACGATAAGACTTTGATGCCTTTGATATCCTTTTCTTTAAGGTCTTGTGTAGAGTTTGTAAGAGGTAGCATTATTCCCTTCTAAAATGCATCCAGTGATTTCACACAAAACAGTTTGGCTGAAATAATTGAAAACTGAAGTGGCTTAAAATACCTTTACACCGGATGAAAGAGGAATGAGAAATTGTTTTTTTATATATATATATTTTTTAATTCTGAGACTCTGTCTATGTAGAAATTGAGACCAAGTGCCAGTTAAAAGTTGTAGAGAAAGCAGTTATCTCTAGTTAAAGCAAAGTGGTTCTTGAATCCAGAGTCAATTGGGAATCGTCGTTGTTCGTCCAAACAATGATTGAGAATAGGAAAGAACTCCCTAATTTTGCTTCCTAATTTTGCTTCCTAATTTTGATGAGGAGATAGTACTGATTCCATCTGAGAAGGTGCTTCTGGCTAATTAAGTGATTAAAAATTTGGCTTGGCATTGCTTCAGCTTGCACAGCCAAGCTGACCTTGCATTATATAGGATTTTAAATAGGATTACGATGAAGTGGAGAGCAACTAATTAAAAGATGGCAGGCTTCCAGTTTCCAGCTGACAACCTGCCACTGCTGCTCGTTGCCGTCCCCAGGGTGAGCAGAGCAATACAATCCTCTGCTTCGGGATGTACAGAATGTTCTGTGGCGCTCGAGTCAGGCTCTCTGTGGAAACTTAGCAGGATCTTGCATCCTCAGTGCTTTTCACACTCTCTACCCGGGGAAAACTGCCAGGAAGCCAAACTAAACAATTTTATGGATTTCCACAGGCCCTACCTCAACATCACGTTGAAAAATTAAAGTGTACAATTGTGGTTGCGTCTGTGGAAGCAAACAGGCACTGTTATTCCAGGTTTTCAAGGTTGTTTTTCAGTCCGTGGATCCAGTCAGTTAAGGAAGAGCACATCTACGCTCTTCTCTGAAATCTCTCATGAAAAACCACAGTCAAGAAACACTTTCCAAATCCTGCTCAGCAACAAGAAATCAGAGAAGGCAGAGATTTTGCTAGAAGAGTGAGTATCACAGAAACACAACAGTAAGTTTTATTGATGAAACAGAGTTTGGGATGCAAAGGTCCAGTAGTATTTCCATTCCCCATTTCACTCCCACTGTTTGAATTCATAATGTACTTTAAAGAAAAGCCTTGTAAGATTATTTTTTTTTTGCTTATTATTATTTAAATCCTACAATGAATGCGTCAGCTGTGGCAGCTTGGAGTTCAGAGCAGGTTCACCAGCTGAATAATTGCCTGAATTTTCAGATGCAGTTTTCAACCAACACTTTGCGCTGCTAAGGCTGCATGTTTATCATCACTTGACCAGCTAGTTGCAACTTAGGCACAAATATTCAAACAAGTTTTCATAGAAGTTTTAAATCACAGCTCTTGGCTGCCATGTAGAGGTGTCTTTGACCTGCATAGTCATCATAGAATCATAGAATCACCAGGTTGGAAGACACCCACTGGATCATTGAGTCCAACCATTCCCATCAAACACTAACCCATGTCCCTCAGCACCTCATCCAATACCAGACAGTAGGTTTCTTTTCTGATGTAATTTTATTACATTCTTTCTGCATCCCCTTTTTTCATCTAGAAAGATCATCCCGGCTGGATAGGAAGTTAGTTCAATATAGTATATTTAGTTTGTGTTATGAAAATTAGTCTTAAACCTTCCAAGACACACACATACCCGAGAGCAATGAAAGGGGTTTTATCTCCATACCCATTTAAGAGATTAAACACTAGATGCCAATTGTGCCAAAACTTTTTTCTAGAACAAACTCTGCGGGAGCCAAAAAATATAAGACATCTCCTGCCAGAAGCATTGCCAAATAAATCTATGATGTGACTGAGTTGCATAGCGCTGTTCAATCTGAGGACAAATTTACAGAATTTCCTGGCTAAAAGTCATCAGCTACATAGTTCTGTGTGCCGTGAATCCCCCAAATTGCTCCATCTTGGGATTTAAAACCCTCTTATTTCTGAGGAAGAAGGGTGGCTCCTATTTTCATAGAATCATAGAACAACCAGGTTGGAAGAGACCCACCGGATCATCGAGTCCAACCATTCCTATTAAACACTAACTCATGTCCCTCAGGACCTCATCTACCTGTCCCTTAAACACCTCCAGGGAAGGTGAATCAACCCCCTCCCTGGGCAGCCTGTTTCAATGCCCAATGACCCATTCCATGAAAAACTTCCTCCTAATCTCTAGCCTAAATCTTTCCTCCTAAAATACATATATAAGACAGAGAGGGGAATAAAGTGATTTTGGTTTTGCATTGGTAGGAGGGGAGATGGTCCAATCTCCTTCTAAAAGTCTCCCTCAAATGTGCTTCACATTATGGGCTGAGGTCTGCCCACGTGGATTCTTTCGGGTTCTCAGTTCACAGCTACCTAAGAGGCTACTGGAACTGTTACAGTCTCATTTCGTTCCTTCAAAGTGGAAAAAGGAACCCGGCCCAAATTAAGGCTGGGCTGCTGTTCCCAAGGCATTCCGAGCTTTATGGCATCTCAAACACAGTATTTCCTATTCTTAATTCAGAAGTAAAGGGGAGAGCAACCGTCACTATATTGTGCCTCATTTTTTTTTCTTTTTTTTTCCTAAACATTCCAGTATGTTTTATTTTTGTGTAAATGCGATGCAGCTGCTTCTAGTGCCATGTTTACAGTAAATATCCTTTTTGCTATACTACAGCCTTATTGAGGCAGTGCAGTAATAATGTGCTAAGGGATTTAAGCCATTTCTTGAACAGTTACTAAGCATGAAATTTTTTTTTGAATGAATGAATGATCTGAGCATGTAGGACAAAATATTAGCAATGCAAATGATCAGAAACCAAACAGTGTTTATATTTTTAATTCAGTGCTTATGGAAGAACTGTGGGTTTTGAAGGGTTTTTGAAGAACCGTGGGTTTTGATCCTGACTCTGCTTGAGTTTAGCCAAGTAAGATCTAAAGACTCTTCTTCGATGATTTCTTCAGGAGTTCAAATGAAAATATGGAAATGTAAACCAGAATTTATTGCTTGAATTCAGTGAATTAATTAGACACAGAAAACTGTTAAAATGTACGGAATGGGAATGGCTTTCTTCCTTCCCTAACAATGTTAAGAAAATGGACTTGTTATGTTTTTTGTCATTGATGCAATCTGTTATAAACATTGTTTTATCAGGACTGCTTTTTTTTTCTTGCGTGTTTTTGGATTAAACAATATTCTCAGCAGAGAACATGACTGTTTCAGTCAGTTTTCTTTCTTCCCTGCATACATTCCACCGTGCAGATTCAAGCAAACATGGAAGAAAATGCTTCTACAGGACTTCTCTGCGAGCTGCTTAATCATAGAATCATAGAACAAACAGGTTGGAAGAGACCCACTGGATCATCGAGTCCAACCAATCCTATCAATCACTAACCCATGTCCCTAAGCACCTCATCTACCCGTCCATTAAACACCTCCAGGGAAGGTGAATCAACCACCTCCCTGGGCAGCCTGTTCCAGTGCCAAATGACCCTTTCCATGAAAAACTTCCTCCTAATCTCTAGCCTAAATCTCCCCTGGTGGAGCTTGAGGTCATTCCCTCTCATCCTGTCCCCTGTCCCTTGGGAGAAGAGCCCAGCTCCCTCCTCTCTACAACCTCCTTTCAGGTAGTTAGAGAGAGCAATGAGGTCTCCCCTCAGCCTCCTCTTCTAGTAATGTTGACTTTATATTCATTTCAGACTATTCAAGTGTTATTTTAGAGAGCTTGAGGACAATTTTGGTCCTTAGAGTTGAATACCTTCCATGAAAGTGACTTTTGCAACTGCATCAGGTGGTAAAGTGGCATCCTTCCCCGAGCAAGGTGACATAATTATCCCATAGAATCATAGAATCATAGAATCACCAGGTTGGAAGAGACCCACTGGATCATCGAGTCCAACCATTCCTATCAATAGAAACATGTCAGTCTATTTTTTCCTTTTATTCCTGCCTCTAATTTACAGGGTATGTCACTGTCACAATGAAAAAGCTGCTTGTGCAATATAGCTTTTCTCCTCCCAGAGCTGGCGGGTCTCTGGATCCAAGAATTGTGTCCAATTGTGTTTATCCTTCACAGGAATTTCTCAAACAGAAACATGGGAATGGAAGTGATATTGAGTTATCCAAGTTCTTGAATATAGCTATCATGTATTTTAATCATTGAATCATAGAATAACCAGGTTGGAAGAGACTCATCGGATCATCGAGTCCAACCATTCCCATCAAACACTAAACCATGTCCATAGAATAATTAATAGTTTGTTAAGGTTTTTTTTCTGAAGAGCAGTTCTGTTTTCTTGCCTCTGGCACAGATCTTCCATCAGAAAGCTGTTGCTGTAGTGGCTAGACACCACCTTTCAGTTTCCAGCCTCCAGTAATTTATGACGAGTGCTTTGCTGACCTATTATTGTGCCAACCCTGTCTGCTGGCTTATGGAACCACTCTGCTTTCCTGATGTTTGTTTGCCCACCCCATATTAATTTTATAAGGCTACACCATTCTGCCTTTCTTAGTTTCCTCTCACATGATAGATTACGAATTCCTCTGGCTTGGTATTCCATTTCTACACCTATTCTGGTGATGAATTCATTTTCCTTTAACACAAGTTGTATGCAGATGAAGTTTTTCTTTTTGTAGATATATTCTTCTGGTGCTTCCAGAGCAGAAGCTGCTGAACCTTTTCCAGATGAAAGTTTTAGTTCTTAGCCTTTGTTGGTTTTACTACTGATCGTCATCTCGTTTCATAGAATCATAGAATAACTGGGTTGGAAGAGACCCATCGGATCATCCAGTCCAACCATTCCTATCAAACACTAAACCATGTCCCTCAGCACCTCGTCTACCTGTCCCTTAAACCCCTTCAGGGAAGGTGAATCAACCACCTCCCTGGGCAGCCTGTTCCAATGCCCAATGACTCTTTCCGTGAAAAACTTCCTCCTAATCTCCAGCCTAAATCTCCCATGGCGGAGCTTGAGGCCATTCCCTCTTCTCCCAAGAGCCCAGCTCCCTCCTCTCCACAATCTCCTTTCAGGGAGTTGTAGAGTGTAATGAGGTCTCCTCTCAGCCTCCTTTTCTCCAGGATAAACACCCCCAGCTCTCTGATGCTCCTCATAGGGCCTGTTCTCCAGCCCATTCACCAGCTTCATTACTCTTCTCAGGACTCGCTCCAGAGCCTCAACATCCTTCTTGTGTATAGGGGCCCACAACTGGTTTTGGTTCACAAATATCCAGTTCTTCCAGTGAGGTTTCCTTCCCCTCTTGTCTGTTAAATTTGTGTCACCTGCAGGCTCTTTCATTCCTAGAGGCAGAACATTAATCAAACCAGTAATCAATTCCTTGTGGAACTGTCCATAACCTCATCATAAAACTGTCCCTTTCTTTCAACTTTACTCTAATACTCTAATTACTCTAATTACTCTCTATACTTTACAAATCCTTCCATTTTTATCCTCTCTCCCTTTTTCATGTAATGGACTTGACGCTAGCACATGCTTCATTGGAAGACCACACTCTTGCACCGCTCCTGAGAACAGAATCTGTATCATCATAATTATGATGAACACCTGGGGGTGTTGGTCGACAGCCGACTGAACATGAACCAGCAGTGTGCCTAGGTGGCCAAGAAGGCCAGTGGCATCCTGGCTTGTATCAGAAACGGTGTGACCAGCAGGGCCAGGGAGGTTATTCTCCCTCTGTACTCAGCACTTGTGAGGTTGCTCCTTGAATCCTGTGTTCAGTTGTGGGCCACTCACCACAAGAAGGATGTTGAGGCTGGGGAGCGAGTCCAGAGAAGAACAACAAGGTTGGTGAAGGGGCCGGAGAACAGGCCCTATGAGGAGCATCAGAGAGCTGGGGGTGTTTATCCTGGAGATAGGTCTCTTTCAACCTGGTTGTTCTATGATTCTATGATTATTTTTTCCCTGGTAGATATCTAACAAATAATTGAAAAATCCATTAGAAGACTGTTAAATCTTCTTAATCATGCCCAGTCTGAGCAGTGCATCATTTTTCCTTTTAGCTGTAGTAGCAGAGGTGAGGTCAGCATTCATACTGGGCTAGTTTTGGGTTTGGAACAGGGAATCAATTTTCTGACCATAAATAATTGGGGGTTTGTGTTTTTGGGTTTTTTTAAATCGCTGGTTTATTTAGCACACTAAGTGAGAAAACATTCAAAACACATCTTCTAATTAAAAATTGTGCTGAGGCTCTCAACAATATACAGATGTTCCACATTTTGTTCATGTATCATCCCAGATTTTGATGGGTAACATAAAACTCAGCTGAACTGCAGGACTGAGACTATCTTGTCCTAGAGGAATCAAATTCAGGCTCAATTCTGTTTTCCTTACTCTGAATACAATCTTGTCGCTGTTATTATTTGGCCATTAACAGTGTCAGTTCACAAGTTTCTGTTTATTTTAAAGTGCGAGAGCGTCGAGGACCTCATTGCACGGCAGTTTAATAGAAAACCTCCAGGATTTGGGAAATTGGCCCTGTCACACCCCTACTGGGTCTGCTTTCTTTTATGGCTGTGGTTTCAGAGTGTGCAAACAGCTCTCCGACTGCAATTGCAGATCTCTTACCCAGCACAACACTGGGAAAAGTGTCAAGATGAGGTCCAGCATCTGAAAACAACAACAACAAAAAATCATATTAGGTCATTCTTTACCTCTGGAATCCAGCAAAGCGTCTATTTCTCTCTTTTTTAGTGCCTCAGGCAGTTCAAGCAATACTAACAGCATTTTTTTTTGGGGGGGGGTCTAACATAAACCCTATCCTGATATGAGGGAGAATTTAATAGTAGAATCCTGTCTACACCAAGGTCACACCTCATGTGGGCCATGGTTTTTAATCCTTCAAACAAATAAACCAGCCAGTGTCTCCTCTCACTGGCACGAATGATACTTCCTACCGGAGCAATGAGTCTTTCAGACTGATTTTTCCAGCTCAGAGTCCTGCATGCACATTACTATTTGGACTGAGGCAGCTAGATCTGAGCAGCTTCCAAGACCCATTAAACTTAATCATCTTGGAGTTCGCTGGCATCGTTATTATTAAAAGAAATCCCCACGCTCAAAACTGAAGCATACATTCCACATGTACTAAGTATAACTTTCATTGCTAGAAGTATTTCCATATTAAAAAAAAAAAGTGAATTTATATTTGATCTGTACTTTATGAAAGAAACTGTTATACGAAGTCTCCATTTTGGCTGAGTAAGTGGTGTTTAATTTGTGACTTCTAGGAGGATTAATTATAAAAAAAAGAAACAATGATGACAAATAGAAGGATTTGTTTATCTGTGTTGATTTTAAAATAAACAGGATTCTAGCACTGGCCATTAGCCTGAGCTGGCACGAGAGGACACAAAACGCTTCTTCTGGGTAGGTGGGTGGGTCTGTTTAGACTGTTTATGCCTAAGAAACTGTAGCTACAATCAGTAGACTAAGCAGAAGAATTTAATAACTGTTTAGTTATATAATAATATATAATAATAACTCTTTAGGAAAGCTGTGTCTTACGTACACAAGATTTGGAACTCTTCAACAATATTCTGACCTTCACATAACAACTTTTGTGTTTAAAAACAAGATAAGGGCAGGTTTCTATGCACAAAAGTTGTGGGTTTGAATGAAAATCAGGCTTGTGTTGGAGGTTATTGACTGAGTCTTTAAAGGAAATTTTTTTCGGGTGTGATTTTGACAGATTTAGTTGAGAAACACTTCGCTGAGATTTATTTATATTGTTAGTAATAATTAAACACAGTGATGTTTTCCCTCATATCTTCATATTCTACCTTCACCTGGCAAACTGGGTTCAGTTCTAGTCACCTTCCTGTTAACCTTTTCCCTTGAAAACTGATTATTAATTCTGGCTCTTTGTTTTTGATTTCTTAGCCTGTTTCTAATTCTTGGCAGCATTTTACCTCTCACCCCAATTTAGTCGCCGTGAGGTTTTTTTTTATGCAACAAAGCAAATACCACTTTAGAAAAAAAAGGAATTATGAAAGGCTTTTAAAGGGACCTTATCAAGCACTTTAATCCTTTTATTATTTTTTTCTTTTAAATAAAAATCTTTTGAAGGAAAGGAACCAATATATAAAAACACATTCATGATATGAAAATAGAAAATAATGAGATAATGAAAATATTAATGCTAGTCTGCTGGTTTGGAAACATAGCTATAATAGCTCCGAAGCAGCACATAAAATCCTGAAGATGAAACAGAAAATGAGTCTGACTAACTCTGGGAGCTGAGCCAACGCCTGATTGCAAGGAGTTCAGATCTGAGGAGGGAGTTAGGTGCTGAATGGACATGCTAAACATAGTGATTAGAAAAGGAAAGAATTAATAAAACCAGAACATTCATAAAACGAACCTTCAAGATGATGACTAGCGCAAAAAGGAAAGCTCCCGGGCCAGCACAATCCTAGTTATTTACATTTTCCAGTGAGCAAAAAGACAACATGACTTCCAAACCATCCTAGGTATTTGCAATAGTCACAATATTTCTATTTATAAACAAGGAGGATAGAAGGTGCATACTAAATGTTGTTTGTCATCTGAGGAAAGTTATAACACTTTTGCATGTCAACTGATGCTCTTGGATGCACAAAAAAAAATCTGAATTGTATTTCCTATGATACAGGAACTTGGAGCAGCAAGAAAGTCAATGTTGTGGAACATCAGTGGAGAGTGACAACAGCCAACATGAAGTGACATATAGAAAGCAAAAGGAAAAGTCAAAGTATGAACATTTAATGTTCCTACTCAGAACAGGTACAACCACATTCACAGGACAAAAGAGAATGAGACAAAACAGAGACAAGTTGAAACCCTCAGCCCATATCTTGACAATGAGCCAAATCCTGAAGGTGACTCATTATGAAGACGTAAACAATCCTAGTTGGTGACTCAGGGGTGAGGAAGCTTGGCTGAGACATCTGTAGCCCATATAAAGAAAACAGGATGATGAGATTTCTCTGCGGAATGGTAAGATAAACTAGAGGACAATAATCTTGCACGTGCCTGTGATAGCCTGTAGAGAGTTGGGACATTCTTACCCTTTATAGCTCATGGTGGAATTTACATATCGCCAACAAAGGAAGCTTTGATTGGCATTTGCCTGGGGAATACGAGGGGGAGCACTGGAAATGGATATAGTGTGAATCTTCTGAGAGTCTGTGGAGGAAGGAAGAGGGTGGGTGATGAATATCATTGTGTAGGGAGTGAATACTGCAATGCAGAGAATAGTTACACAGTTTGGTCAGTTCATTTGTTATGGCTTAGAAACCAGCTTCTATGTTGATTCTATATTTCTGACTTTAAAAATTGGCAATGTGTGCCCGGGAGGATCTCAGCAAAGAAAATACGGAAAGAACACATATTTTCTAGGAGTTATGCTCTGTAGGTGATGGAGATAATTTTAAATTAAGGGTGAAGATTATGTACCTGTATACTGCTCCAAGAACCATGCTGGACAAAAGGAAAATACTAGTATAACTTAGCTAGGGGACTAAAATAAAAAAATTGTCATAGAATCACAGAACAACCAGGTTGGAAGAGACCCATCGGATCATCGAGTCCAACCATTCCTATCAAACACTAAACCATCATCTACCTCATCTACCCGTCCCTTAAACACCTCCAGGAAAGGTGAATCAACCACCTCCCTAGGCAGCCTATTCCAATGTCCAATCACCCTTTCCGTGAAAAACTTCGTCCTAATCTCCAGCCTAAATCTCCCCTGGTGGAGTTTGAGGCCATTCCCTCTCGTCCTGTCCCCTGTCACTTGGGAGAAGAGCCCAGCTCCCTCCTCTCCACAACCTCCTTTCAGGTAGTTGTAGAGAGTAATGAGGTCTCCTCTCAGCCTCCTCTTCTCTCGGCTAAACACCCCCAGATCTCTCAGCCACTCCTTATAGGGCCTGTTCTCCAGACCCTTCACCAGCTTCGTTGCTCTTCTCTGGACTCGCTCCACAGCCTCAACATCCTTCTTGTGCTGAGGGGTCTACAACTGAACACAGGATTCAAGGTACAGCCTCACCAGTGCTGAGTACAGAGAGAGAAGAACCTCCTTGGACCTGCTGGTCACACCATTTCTGATCCAAGCCAGGATGCCATTGGCCTTCTTGGCCACCTGGGCACACTGCTGCCTCATGGTCAGTCGGTTGTCGACCAATACCCCTAGGTCCCTCTCCTCCTGGCAGCTTTCTAGACAGACTTCTCCCAGTCTGTAGCTCTCATTATGGAATTATTAGAATAAGTCAAAAGCAAACACATTGCACATTGATTCAGTCTGCAGCAAAAGAGAAAGAAAGCAGTAGGTGAATATTTTTGAAAAGCTGCTCGCAACCTTTATGGAATGTGTGGAAGTGAAACCCTTCAGTACGTGATACGGGAATGAAATCTTGGGATCGGTGGCAGCAGGGAAAGCTGTAGATTGACTCTTGTCCCTATTTGTAGTGCTTGCTTGAAGCAAGACTCCGTTTTGGTAGGTGCTGTGGAAGTACATCAATGATCTATGATTCTTAGAGCACTCTCTAATGTACGTGTGAACATAATTGAGTAAGAGTTCTGTTCTGTGAAGAATATCAAACATATATCATCAAACATGTTCTGCATTAGACAGGAAAGAAATTTGGGCTCAGCAATGAGACACCAAATTTTGAGTAGTTACAGAACTATCAGGTTGTATCCTTTGGTTCTGCAGCTTTTTACTTGTTTTCTCTCCCTAAGCATCTCTTTTCTACATAAATACTTCTTCACCTTCCAATACTTTTTTTTTTTTTTCCAAAAAGGTTCCTCACACTATTTCTATCCTACCACGGACACCACTTGATGTTATGTCACAAATGTTGCTGCTGCAGGAGTGCAGTTTGGCTGTTGTGTCTGAATTTTGTGGCCGTTGTTGAGGAGAGTGTGTGCGTGGCTCCCTCCCACACCTGCTTCCTCCCTGTGTTTCACTGCCAGGGAGGTTCTGCAAGGTCTGTCTCATGGAGGAGCCTGATTCGAATGATTTGTCTGTGAAACATTTCTCTTTATATCTACCTTCCTCTTTATACACGAGAGAAATAGAGAAAAAAAGATTATTAGGAAGTAATCACTGAAGGAAACCAGAATTTCAAGAGGTATTTCTCTGCTGGGAAGAGAGCTAATCCTCAGCCATCCCCGTGTCGTGACTTGTTCATTAAAATTGGAATGTTTTACAGTTTTTAGAGTAAAAACTTAAAGCTGCCTCCAAAGCCAAGAATTCTTCTCAAGAAATCAGGAAATGTTGCCTTCTTGGCTACCGCAATGAAACCTGATACCTTTTTTTTTTTTTTTGGACTTGCGTTTTGCAGTCTCCAATCCTCTTTGATGCTCAGTAATAGTATCAATTTGTCAACTAAGCACCAGACTCCTGCAGCATTTTCTCCTAATGAATCCCTGTTAAAACCAACATAGGGAGAGTCTGTTCCTGTGCATCAAGAAGAAGTTTGCTGTAGTTTGGTCCTCAATGAACTGGTAGCTCTGCACTTGCGACATTTTCCAGCTGCTGACAAAGACCCAAGCCAGGCAGAAAAAAACCAAGAACTTAAATCCTCAAGAGCTCACATCATGGAACAAAATTTAGAAGAAAATTTTGATGAGGTTTTTGAAGGAAGCTGAGAAATTTTGACCACTGTTGCTTAACAAATACATTGTTGTCTGTACTCTTCCTGCTTTTATAAGACATTTGAGTTTCTAAATTAGTTAAAACAAGACCTTGATAAAAATCAGCTTTAGGAACTGCCGCGTGTCCTGCAGACTACGGATAAAATTCTATTTACTTGGACTGAGATAGGGATTTCCAAGGTGCAGTTTTTGTTATCAGTTAAACATTTGGGACTTAACAGTAAACATTTGTTTGTTTAAGGCACAGGTGGACAAGGTGGACAAGGGGCTGAGGGACATGGTTTAGTGTTTGATAGGAATAGTTGGACTCAATGATCCGGTGGGTCTCTTCCAACCTGGTGGTTCTATGATTCTATGAAAACTATTCGCATTAATTTGGCACAGCCTTGAGTTCTCAGCACCTGAGAACAAAATTAACTTGGTTATTTGGGCACAACTCTAAAATATGAAAACATCTGGCACTGTCTATCCAGTAGAAAGCATCATCTGAAATGGATGCTGCTCTAAGCTGCTTGGATCATAAAGCAAAGCATCTGACAGGACTGCGAAACCTTCGAAAGGTTTTCTTCCAGTTATCCCACAGCCTGGTTGCTTGTTTATACCTCAGAAATGAGGCAGGGAAGCAACTGTGTCTTACCTGTCTTTATTCTACCTCTAGCAGCGTAAAGGCAAAGTGTTTAGCTGAATCCTCAGTTTACGGTTGGACTCGATGATCCGGTGGGTCTCTTCCAACCTGGTTGTTCTATGATTCTATGATTCCTGCGTTCATCCATTGGCAATCAGTTTTGTACCTCCTGCAAAACAGAACAAAGCAATGAATTAATTTTTCTCCAAACAAGAATCTGAAGAGGCACTTCTTGGGTAAACTAAGATCTTTAGAATTTTGGCTAAAATAGGGTGATAATATTTTAAGAATACGTTAAGAGGTGAAGGACTGGCACTGATGGAGAAGGAGGTGGCTCATGGAAAGTAATACAAAACTATCTTAATTCTAGGAGATCATAGAATCACCAGGTTGGAAGAGACCCATTGGATCATCCAGTCCAACCATTCCTATCAAACACTAAACCATGTCCCTCAGCATCTCGTCCACCTGTCGCTTAAACACCTCCAGGGAAGGTGAATCAACCCTCTCCCTGGGCAACCTCTGCCAGTGCCCAGTGACCCTTTCTGTGAAGATTTTTTTTCCTAATGTCCAGCCTGAACCTCCCCTGGCGGAGCTTGAGGCCATTCCCTCTCATCCTGTCTCCGAAGCCTCTCAGTGGCTTCACTTTGCTGTCAGATAGGATCCCCCCAGGTGCATTTTTTTAAGAATGAGAGTAAGTTTCCGCGTTACTTCAGCACTCCTGAAAGCCCTGCATTGAGTGCACAACCGCCTATCACTAAAGCAAAGGATGTTTTATTCTCATATACCACAGAGTAATGATAAACACACCGGATATGAGGCTCAGATGAGTCACCACAGCAGATCCTTGGGGGACCCAGGCCACGAATAACCCTCAAGAAGTCAAATTAGGTAGCAGTGAGGAAGGACCCTGTAACCCAGGCTGTTGCTATGTTTCAAACAACCCAGCCTGTTTCTATGCTTCGAGCACATACTCCCTGCTCAGACCCTGGGACAGTTACATATTTCACAGTTAGCATCACAGAGGAAGTGTGGTTACTAATCGGATGTTACTGTCTCTGTCCCTCTAGGGTGGTTAGATAGAAAGAAAAATAGATTTTATATTGTTAACCCCCCAAAATTTAATTTCTGCAGAGAGTTAATGACAGTAGGATCAAAAAATATGAAATCATAAACAAATTATAACGAAGGAGTCACCTTGGGAATTTAGCTCTAGTCCTTTTGTCCACAGAGTATCGTAAGGGAAATTGAAGGTAACTTTAATATGTTTTCAGGACCAGATCTGTAATATCTCCAATGTTTCTGTCACTTGATATCTTCTCATTTGTACTAACTGGACAACTCTGTCCAGTTTTCAGGGCTGTATCAGACATTTATCAGTTTAGATGCTTTGGGATACCTTAAATCCTTTAGGGCCAGGAAACTTAATATTCTGAGGCCAAATGTCTGCCAGATCGTGTAAGTTTTATCATTTTTCATCCGATGAGCTGTTTTGCATTGTTTTTATCCATGTACAACCTTTGCGAGGCCGTATTTCAAAACACAAAATCGAACATTAATCTTTATTTCTCTCTTTCCTGGCTCCGGGCGCTTGATTTCTCAACCTCCGTTCCGTTCCAGTCTATTTTTGAATCTCCGCGTATACTTCGTTGATATATTCCTTATGAGATAATATGAAAATTAGAAGAGTTTTAAAAATATCCACTCTCGTGGGTCTTAAGGGATTTTTTTTTCCATTTTGCTTTTTGAAGGGGGGGAACAGGGAGGTTGAGTTGTGTTATTTTAACAGAAATTGCCTGATTTGCTGTGCTGCTGCCACATATTGGACCTCACATCTTTAGGCTGACACCTGTTATTTTTGCAATAGGCACTTTACATTCTTTGAAGTCGTGACAGGTGTTGCCAAACACAAGGTTTTTTATATCACGGAGGCTTAGCTCTTATTGAAACCAGAAAATACCTTTTTTCAATTACTCGTTCTGCTTTAAAAGACCTCCTCTTCCTGCGGTACAAAGGAATTGGGTGTTTGTTTCAGGGCTCATATGGTAAAATGGAGAAGAAACCAGGTCTAATGCAAACACAGAAATAATTCCTCCTGTGTTTCCCGTGGTTTATTCTGTAACTCAGTTCTTATCGCTCTGGTACATGAGGAGAGAGTCGCAGCATCTTGACTGAGAGCACTAGTGCACAACAGCCTTTGGATTAATAAATATTTGCAATTTCTTTGCATTAATAAATATCTGAAGTTTCCTTGGTCCTGTCACAGCTCTTTCAAATTCTCCTTGATTAGTTTGCTGGCCCCGTGGATTTTATTTGTTATAGATTTTAGAGAAATTACAGAATGAAGAGGAGTGATGTATATGGTGTGGAAGAGAGTAAGGAAAGTTTTCTTTCTGACAGATTCGAAACAAAAGCAACTGAGAGGTTCACATCCTTGGCTATAAATTCATAGGCAGATCCTCGGGGACTGAAAGACATACAACTTCTTTCTTTGCGATTTCCTCAGAGCTCTGCCCTTAACTCCAGCCTTCTCAGAGGCACGGTCTCATGCTCCCTGCGTGCATTCCCTGCCACAATTCCCTCGCTTGGAAGATTTTGAAAAATCGCCCAAGATGATGTTGCTAGAACATTTTAACCTTGCTCCACTTGGGAATCAATATCTTGCTCCAAACACCAGTTGACAGGCATTGGTCTTCCTGTTGACTTCCCAGTATTATGAATTACTCAGATTTCTGATATGGGCTTTTAGAATAATTTCAGATTAATACGTAGAAGAATTCCTTGCCTCTAAACTGCAATTTTTGTGAACAGTAAAGTTCCAGTTCAGCAAAGTATTTAAGCATATGCTTTAGTTTAAGATTTTGCTTTATTCTACACATTCAGAAAATGTTTAAATACATGTTTAGGTACTTTAAGCCATTGCTTTAGTATTTGAACTTATGAATTCCTGGTATTTAAATTAAAATGCAGCAGAGTTGGTTTTGGCTCTACAAAAGCTGTCAATAAGAGTCGTAAGTGCTCACTACTTCATTCACCTCTTCCACTCCATTTTATGACACATATTATAAAGAAAGAAGCATATCAGAATTTCATAGAATCATAGAATCACCAGGTTGGAAGAGACCCATCGGATCATTGAGTCCAACCATTCCCATCAATCACTAACCCATGTCCCTCAGCACCTCGTCCACCCATCCCTTAAACACCTCCAGGGAAGGGGAATCAACCACCTCCCTGGGCAGCCTGTTCCAGTGCCCAATGACCCTTTCTGAGAATATCTTTTTCGTAACGTCCAGCCTGACCCTCCTCTGGCGGAACTTGAGGCCATTCCCTCTTGTCCTGTCCCCTGTCACTTGGGAGAAGAGCCCAGCTCCCTCCTCTCCACAGCCTCCTTTCAGGGAGTTGCAGAGAGCAATGAGGTCTCCTCTCAGCCTCCGCTTCTCCAGGATAAACACCCCCAGCTCTCTCAACCGTTCCTCATAAGGCCTGTTCTCCAACCCCTTCAACAGCTTCATTGCTCTTCTCTGGACTTGCTCCCGAACCTCAACATCTTTCTTGTGGTGAGGGGCCCTCCTGATACCTATATATTCAGTGAAAAATTTTACTCATTTCTGAATGCATATACTGTACCTGCATGGAGTTCTGAGGTGCTACCCACAGGCATCACATTCCTCTGATAGCTAAAGCTATTACACCGTTAACCAGCTGAAAAAAATGAGGTGTCATTTAAGCAGATGTTGGAGCTTTCATCAATAATGTCTACGATGTTTTCAGTCCACTGAAACATAGGGTGTTTTCTACACCAGGTGACAGAGAAATCACAGATGAAGCTCTTATAAACAGATATATATATATAAGACACAGTCCACATTGTGGTATAAAATATCCAAGGAGTGTCGGGTGTGTTTCCAGAAGGGAAACAGGACGAGAGGGAATGGCCTCAAGCTCTGCCAGGGAAGGTTCAGGCTGGACATTAGGAAAAAAATCTTCACAGAAAGGGTCATTGGGCATTGGAACAGGCTGCCCAGGGAGGGGGTAGATTCACCTTCCTTGGAGAGGTTTAAGGGATGAGTGGATGAGGTGTTGAGGGACATGGGTTAGTGTTTGATAGGAATGGTTGGACTCGATGATCCGATGGGTCTCTTCCAACCTGGTGATTCTATGATTCTATGAAACGTCTCCAAACACAGGTTAGCAGCTTTGGGGAGTTGGCAGGGGAGGACAGGAGTAGAGATAGCTCTGAAAATCTTGTTTCAGAATAATTCCTATCGACCATCTCAGCTTTGAAAAGCAAAGCTATTAAGGCAAGGTTGTAGTGTTTTGATTTTGCTTGTTTTCGTTTGTCTATTCATTTGTTTGTTTTTAAAATGAGACAACGTTTATGTTGCTGCAGAGTGCTTTGATTTCAGCATTGGGCAACTCTTACATTTACAGTCTCAACTGAGAAAAACAATGTTTTATGATGTAAAGATAGAAAAAGGTTCCTGTATTCTTAGTAATGTGCAAACATTGTGGTCTCAGATGGTAGTGTTTAGAGCAGGCAATTTTTTTTTTTACGTTTTATTTGCATAGGTTTAGGCCCCAAAGCTTCTTTAGAAAAATGAGTACTTTGGGATGGTGAAGGTGACTCTGTAAAGATGATTTTGAACTTAATCTTGTAAAGTGCTGAGCATTTGTATCATCTATTATTATTGTTGTTGTTAGTATTGATATAAGGAGGATTTCCTGCGTTCGGCTGGCACTCAGATTTCATACTGAACTAAGGTTTTAATCAGATGTAATTTAGAAGTGGTAGTAAATGGTGTTAAATCCAGCTGAAGGCCAGTGACAAGTGGTGTCTCCAGGGCTCAGTGCTGGGTCCAGTCCTGTTCAATATCTTCATCAATGACCTGGATGAAGGCATCGAGTGCAACTTTAGCAAGTTTGCAGATGATACTAAGTTGGGTGGGAGTGTCGATCTGCTGGAGGGTTGGGAGGATCTGCAAAGGGACCTAAACAGGCAGGATCCATGGGCTGAGACCAATGGGATGAGGTTTAACACGGCCAAATGCCGCATCCTGCACTTGGGGCACAACAACCCTATGCAGAGCTACAGACTGGGAGAAGTCTGTCTAGAAAGCTGCCAGGAGGAGAGGGACCTGGGGGTGTTGGTTGACAGCGACTGACCATGAGCCAGCAGTGTGCCCAGGTGGCCAAGAAGGCCAATGGCATCCTGGCTTGGATCAGAAATGGTGTGACCAGCAGGTCCAGGGAGGTTATTCTCCCTCTGTACTCAGCACTTCTGAGACCTCTCCTTGAATCCTGTGTTCATTTGTGGGCCCCTCACCACAAGAAGGATGTTGAAGCTCTGGAGCGAGTCCAGAGAAGAGCAACAAAGCTGGAGAAGGGGCTGGAGAACAGACCTTATGAGGAGCGTCTGAGAGATCTGGGGGTGTTTATCCTGGAGAAGAGGAGGCTGAGAGGAGACCTCATTACTCTCTCCAACTCCCTGAAAGGAGGTTGTGGAGAGGAGGGAACTGGGCTCTTCGACCAAGTGACAGGGGACAGGACAAGAGGGAATGGCCTCAAGCTCCACCAGGGGAGATTTAGGCTAGAGATTAGGAGGAAGTTTTTTATGGAAAGGGTCATTGGGCATTGGAATAGGCTGCCCAGGGAGGTGGTTGATTCACCTTTCCTGGAGGTGTTTGAGGCATGGGTGGACGAGGTGCTGAGGGACTTGGTTTAGTGTTTGATAGGAATGGTTGGACTCAATGATCCTGTGGGTCTCTTTCAATCTGGTGATTCTATGATTCCATGAAGTGAGTTTCTGGTTTTCTCTTGCACTGCACCCTGTTGTTTCGCAGCTTGGCTGGAACGTTCAGCCAGTACCTGGAGTTGTTTCACCTGTGCCTGGAGTCACTCTTATAGAATCATAGACTCATAGAACAACCAGGTAGGAAGAGACCCACCGGTTCATCGAGTCCAACCATTCCTGTCAAATATATATATTTCCAGACAGAAGAGCAGCTGGACATATCTTTATCTTTGCATTTTCAAACGCTTGAGAGATTTACTGACCTAGGGCACGTGTTATTTCTACTGGGGACTAAAAGCACATCTACTCTTCAGGTGTGTAATGACTTCCTCTGGCTTTTGCTGTCACAAGCACTGGTCCAGCCACCAGGATCTGTTCTTAATCACCATCTATCTACTTCTCGTTACTGGCAGGAGGAACGGTCTTTACATACATGTAGCCATTTATACGAGGAAACCTGCTAAAATAATTATGTGCCACTGGAAGCAGAGTCCTGCTTTTGGAGAATTAGAAGAAAAAACGGCAGAAGCTCTTCTGCAATGTTGTGTATTGTTTTCCTTAAAGGAAAATATTAAATGAAAGCAGAAATCTCCATACCACGAAAGAGTAGTGAGAAATATGGTTAGGTTCCATGATCCGGTGGGTCTCTTCCAACCTGGTGATTCTATGATTCTATGAAACAAGGAGATTCTGCTACACACGTCCTGTAATGTTTGTGAAACAAATTTCTGTTTTACCGAGTATCGCAAGTATTAGTTACCCATTGAAAATGTTTATTTTATTTTTCAAACGTACACCAAGGTAATACCTGTCAGCAGGAGAAAAGGAGAGGATGTGAAGGGGCAGAGAAGTCTTTTCATACTGTTCTTTTTTTTTTTTTTTTTTAGTACAATGCCCTTGGAAAAAAGAAGGCAGAGGATGACATCATAAATTTGGAATTCCAAGGTCACAAACAGGAATTCAGGCAACAAATGGGAGGGTTTAGGAATGTAAGTTGTAAAAATAAATCCATCAAATTTAAGAATAAAAGACAGTAGTATTGAAATAGAGTATTTATATTTGTCTATATGAAGATTTTACCATTACCGGCACCGCTGGTCTCTTAGTCTCGATGTTTATCACTCCAAAGGAATTCATAATTCAATTTTGGAGTTTCATAAGATGCAGTAGAATTTCCTGCATCTCTCTAGGTAGCAGCCAGGGACATATACGTAGCGGTGATAAAACTTTATTGAAAAGTACATAAGTGGAAGATTTTGAAATGGAATTTTGAAACTGATTTCTGGAAGGGATATTAATACATTTTGGGGTTTTTTTTTTCCCTCTTTCCCTTTGTACCTTGGGTTTTGGCATTAGGATGACCTGAACAAGAACTGGAACTGCTGCTTCTTTAATGAAACTTTTTCAACCTGATTTTATGTCTTAGATTGCCCAGAATAAAATCATAAAAATCCAGCATGCCGAATAAACTATGCACCGTTGTTTAAAAAAAATGGACTTCTGCTTTGTAGGCTACCGTACCTATTTGTTCCTGCTTCCTTGATATTGTTTTCTCCAGATGTTGGGAGTTAAAACACCCTTGTTATTTTTTTTTCCAGTGTCACTCTTTGTTATTTTCCATAGGCAACGTTCACCAACGCCAGGCACTGGAGGAAATAACAGATGTGTTAGCCTCAAATTATGGGCATAAAAATAACCTTAATAAAATAGGTATTAAGTGACAGCACTTTACAAAAATCCAGGTCTAATTTACTCTAGCCTAGAAAGCAATAACTCCAGGGGACCTCAGACGTGCATCCGCGGCTTCCAGAGAGTTTGGAGCAGAGCGACAGTAGCCGGGATGATGACAATCCCAGCTCTGCTGCCGGCAGCGCATTCCAGGAGAGGCTGTCAGGGTGTGTTTGTGACTTTTTTCTGCCTGTAACACTATTGTTTGTCCCGCAATTAAGATTCCATTATCGACCTGCTCCTTCTGCCAGAGAAACCCTCCCTCCGCCTTCGTAATAATTATAGCAACGACATGAGTAATCATACAAAAATCAGTCCTGTTCGGCCTTTGAATGCAGGCAAAGTTGTCACCCTGGGTTTGCTCTGCTTTTAGCAGGCCCTTCGGTTCCTGCTGTTCACAGAAAGCTGCAGATGGCTGCCTCAGCAGGAAACCCTTCCCCCTTCCTTAATGGAACTCGTGGGAATGCGGGGATCCTGGAACCGAAGCCCTCCTTCCCTTCCAAACCTCCTCTCCAAACCCCTACTGAGTAAAAGGGAAAAAAAAAAATCCCCACATCCCTGGAAACATTTCTGCCAGCCTGTTTTTCAGTGAAAACTTAAATTAACCACTTCGCTCCTGATTATAATAAGGATTTGTTATTGAAACAGCTTCTCTTTAATGTATGGAATGGCTTCCACCGGCTTATTGAAGTTGTCCATTTGGGCTGAATTATAGCCTCCCGCTTCCATTATGTAATAATTTCAAATAAATGAAAACAGGCTTGAATTCTACAACAATTAACGAATTTTTAGCACGTCTGCCCTCCCCCTTCCCCCCGTCACCCCTTCTTAGACATCGCCCCAAAAAAAATGAATTTAAAAAAAAATTTCAAAACTTGGGTGAAATCACATCCTAAATTTTCATCTCTTGTTAAAATCTCCCAGATTTGTTCGAATGCATCATATGGGTTAAGTTACAGGTTCCCTTTATATTTATTTTCAAGTACAACATAAAAGCAGCTTAAGCATTGTGATTTGATATTAGGAATGAAGGAGTTAAATGCCTGAACAAAGCACTCCATTTATAATTTTCGTTAGGAGCTCCGCACTGAGCATTAGAGTGAGGTGTGTCTTATAAAGAGGGTGTTTATATTGGATTTGATATAGTTAAGAGATTCAGCTTACACATAATAGTCTCCTCTAAGAAGCAGCATAAACCAGAATGAGTTCAGTGGGATTTGCTGAGGTATAAAATATAGTAGAAAAGCCTAACCTTATAGACTAGAATCAAGCACAGAAGAATTAATCCCGCAAAACATCCACTGCAGGAAGAGAAAGGAGAAAATAGGCCAATTTTTTCGCCATTAATTTCAGCAAAAACCTCAAGTCCTCCAGCATGCCCTGTGTTTGCTCTTCCTATTAAAGGTTACGTGTGGGAATCAAGGGAGTGGGATCCATAGTTCAAATGAATCGGAATATGTTCCTTATATAAAAAAACAAATAAATTAAATTGCCCATGATAGTTGTGATGTTTTCACCAAATGGTGTTTGGATTAGGCCTGAAGAAAACGTGGAAGTATCACAATGCGAAAAAAGAAATGACAGAAATTTTAGAAGCATTTGTCTGCTGGAAAGAGGGTGGATGGTGTCTATTGCAAAGAGTCAAATAAAGTGTCCCTGGAGGGGTTTAAGGGACGGGTGGATGAGGTGCTGAGGGACATGGGTTAGTGTTTTATGGGAATGGTTGGACTCAATGATCCAGTGGATCTCTTCCAACCTGGTTGTTCTATGATTCTCTGATATTCTTGGGTTCAGAATTTGGCAGCCTGGACTAACTATGTTGTATAAATAACCAGTAGTTGGAATGTGAGAAGGATCTTTGGGTGAGAATGCTGAGCAGTCCAACTTGAAAATAAATGCCTGACAGGTCTGTTCATAAATCAAGGTTGTCCTGCAAGGCTCAGCTAATTGGGGAGAAGCCGAGCAAATGGAGAAGGGTGGTGGAAGAACCGTTCTGCATCTGCCTTAGGCGGATTTGGCTTCTGTTCCACCGTTAGTGTGATACTAAAAGGTTTTAGTTTCCCTGACGCCTGTCAAAAAAGCAAAGCCTCTTGAACTGGGACGTTATAAATACTCCAGAAGCAAGAAAATAGAAAGCACACTAAAAAAGAATTCTTAAATAGTAAGGACCATATGATTTACCCTGAAGGCCAGTGCGGATTAAAGCAATGGTTTCATTAGCTTTGCCATAAGAGCAGTTCAGGGAGGACTGTAGAGTGGAAAAATAAATATACATCTGCGCTTAAACACTAGCCTGGAAAGAGGAACATATGGTAACCTCTGGGTGCCAGCTTTTCTTAATGAAGGTTGCAAAGCCTGTTCCATTTGATATAAAGTCTGAATGAATACATATAAATATTACACAGCTTCTTAGAACCGATGGTATCACACTCTGGGGTTGTTAGCTTTGAGTGCGTTTGCTGCCAACGGGGCCATGACTCTAAAATACCATCAAAGGTTGAAAGTTTCCAAAACCTGCATCTGTGCATGTAATTCCAAGGAATCTTTAGAAGTGCATATTAGGAATGAGAGGGCTTAGCAGGAGGAATCGATAACTTCTGAAAGCAGTTGACGCCGCACGTGTCAGTTTGGAAAAAAAAAAAAAAAACAAAAAACTCAAACCAATACAAAACAAACCCAAAAACATGCTTGCAAAGTGAGTGAATGCTGCTTGGTGACAGATACCAGGGCATCGCCAGTAGGAAAACAGGAATGAATAGAAAATCACTAAAAATAGAAGTACCAAAAGGGCAAACAGTAGGTTTGGGATTTGTGTGGTTGGGTTTTTTTTCATTTTTTTTTTTTCCAAATATGAATGTTATAATCTGCCCAATAACAAGAAATAAGTGGTGAGTGATGTCATCCTACGGTATTCTTGTCAAACAGTCCAGAGTTTGGGCTCCGTGATATTCAGAGACAGATTTATTGCCCAAGATGAGGGGAAATTTCTACAAATCTACTCCATAAAAAAAAAAAAGTTTTTTCTGCATGATCTCATTCGTTATAACTTTTACTCTACAGCAGAATGGGAACCGATCATCGGAGAGATACTTGAAAGGTGAAATGTGACCGAACGTTGCTTAAATATAATAGATAAAACAGGAACTGCATTTCAGGAAAGAGAAGTAGTTACCCTGGAAATAGTTTAAATGTTTGCATGTGTAATGGCTCTCCCAACCCCAGCACACTAATGATGGACCATTGCGCTGAGCCGAAAAGGAAATCCATTCCTGTACGGCTGCCTCCATCCAAGTCCATTAAGAAATAATGGTTGTAAGATGAAAGTCTTGTTAGGGCTTCAGCGAAAACGTTTGGCACACGGCGGCGAAAAGTCAACAATCTGCTTTTAACAAGAGACACTGGAAAAACTTTGGTTAACGTACCCCTGAAAATATTAATTCCCCTTAATGGCAGGATGCAACAACAGCTTTTTATAGTTTTTGATCCGTGTCATAAATTTGGCCGTTACAAAGAGGTACTCCAGCTTTAGCTCACTGTCAGGAACTTTAGCTGTTTCCCAGCACTAAAAGGTTAGTCCTTTGGATTCTCTGTAATGCACCAAAGGGGCCAAATACTTTGCATGGAAATAAAATGACATAGGCCAAAGAGTGAGAGGAGAAAAAAAAAAATAACCACAGTCAGTGTGTTTGGTATAATTCAATCACTCTTTTTTGCATCCATCCCCGTGTTAAGGGGCCTAAATACAATACCAATAAGAAGATTTATTTTAAGATATGAAATATAATAAGATATATTAAGATATAATAAGATATATTAAGAAATGCAGAGGGATGGAGACAATGTAAATGTAGATGTTCTAGCTATTTCCTATCTGTTCAAGGTCAGTAGTCCAGTGGGAATATCTAGCTCTGCATGCATTGTCTCTGTGTAATTGTGTATTATAGAATCATAGAATCACCAGGTTGGAAGAGATCACCGGATCATTGAGTCCAACCATTCCTATCAAACACTAAACCAAGTCCCTCAGGACCTTGTCCACCCGTCCCTTAAACCCCTCCAGGGAAGGTGACTCAACCACCTCCCTGGGCAGCCTCTGCCACTGCCCAATGACCCTTTCAGTGAAATTTTTTTCCTAATGTTCAGCCTGACCCTCCCCTGGTGGAGCTTGAGGCCATTCCCATTGTCCTGTCCCTTGGGAGAAGAGCCCAGCTCCCTCCTCTCCACAACCTCCTTTCAGGTAGTTGGAGAGAGCAATGAGGTCTCCCTCCTCTCCAGGGAAGGTGACTCATGTTATGAAGGAGAGAAAGTGTTTCTTTTATCAGTTTTGTGCAACGGAATTTGGAATCCCCTTTGAATCAGGATCTCTTCTCTGAAACAATGCTCCATTTATTCAGCATATGAATGTCGTGTTGCCTCTTTAGTCAAGCTGATAGAAAAACCTGATAATTTATTACTTCAATAAGAAAGGCGCCTACTAGTTAATACCACCTTTGGGTTTGGTACAATACGATCTATTTCCTTTACAATAAATGGAAGTGAACAATAGAAATTACATAGCAGAAAAAGAATTCTTGGTCCTCCAGTTTGCAAACACTGCATTGTTCCATACACAGTAAATCTCAAGCACGAGAACCTGAACGTTTGGCAAACCGTGATTGATTTATGCATAGACTAAATTTCACCTCTGGTGGCTTTGTCTGTAACAGTAATAAGTCACCTTTATGTACAATATTGAATTAAAAAATCTCAAAACACTTTACAGAAATAGTCTCTCCTGGGACCTTCACCTTCCCTGGAGGTGTTTAAGGGACATGTGGACAAGGTGCTGAGGGACATGGTTTAGTGTTTGATAGGAAAGGTTGGACTCGATGATCCAGTGGGTCTCTTCCAACCTGTTGACTCTATGATTCTATTTTGCAGGTCAAGAAACGTAAGCAATCAGACCACATTGTTTAGAAGATAAGTGGCTAGAATTAAACTGGAAATTCCCTGGATCCCAGCACAGTTCTGAAGTAACGTCTCTCTAGGGTTAAGTGTCTGCTTAAATGCCCTTTTTGTTCCTAAATCGCCTTTTGGGGCTCTTGTCCTGTTTTTCACCCATATAATTTTATATCGTTGGACTCGATAATCCGGTAGGTCTCTTCCAACCTGATGATTCTATGATTGAGTTATTTCTGATCAGTGAACTAAATTGTCACCTTCATTAATACCAGTCTAGCCTGAAATCTGCTGAAAAGCAAAATTAATGCTTCAGAAACTAGGACTATGCAGTGACTTCGTGCTGTCTGCAATAGGTCTCTCCAGCAGGAGCATTATTGGAGGTTCCTGTGACTGTAGCTGTCACTGGGAACCACAGGGGCTCTCCATGAAAATGATTGTACAGTCTTAGAATCTGCAAATCCACAGGCAACTGCTGTGAAATCAAAGGGCATGAATATTAGTGCCACTGGTTTAGCCATTCTTTTTTTTTTTTTTTCTAGTTCTGTCCTAGGGCTTGGAAGAATCATCTAAGTGAGACATTTGTGAAAAGACTGTCATCTTCATGCATTAAAACTGCTGGAAATAAAACAAACTATTGTTTCCTGTTTGGTCCCGGAGTCTAATCTTGATTCCATCCACTGCTTTTCAAAAAAGGCCAATTAATCATACAAGGCTGGGAGGCTCCTTTGTGATTCTCTCCTTAGGACAACACCCCCACCCCCCCCCCAAAATACTGAACAAATCAAACCTGTAATGTATACATAAGTGTGATAAATAACATCTTAGGTCACTGAACTTATCTGTCACCATAATATTTCATCCCCATGTTTGAAAAAAGACACAGAATTGTTTGACATTTTATGCTCATGTTCATTATTTTCCTTATGAAGTGACACAATACTGAAGGCTTGAGCGTGGAGGGAAAAAATCAAGATTTTTTTCCTAGCAAAAGAAATAAAAAGGGAGAACTTTGGTTCTGTTTCTATTAAGTTGAGTTTTATTTTTTATAGTTGAGTTTTATTTATTGAGTAATATTGAGTTTTGCCTTTTTTCCTTTCGAATTCTGACTTTAGATTAAAATTTGATTTTGTACAGGAACAGTTTTGGTTTGGGTGGTATTTGGATGGTATTTTGATGGTATTTTTTCTGCACTTTTAAGAAAAGGGATAGAGATTAGAGAGAAACAAGGAGGAAAATCTTGAAAGGCTGAGATGAAAGTGGGTTCATTAAACTGCTAAGTAGCTAAGACATTAATTAATTAACATGTTATCCTATGTTTTGAACAGTGTGGAGAGCTTAGACTTGGTCTGACTTACAACTTCCTTCCAGTTGACATTTTCTGAGAGGTCTACGGTCTGATACTAGTACGAGAGAGGGAGGTGTTCTGAGGAGTGAGAACATCATGCAATAATTAATAAATGAGATTGAAAGACGAGTAGAAGCCTAAGGTGATGCCTCTTGGCATGTGCTATTATTTAGATGTAGCTGTCGAGGTATCAGCACTTCCAGTCTTCTCTCTTCCTCTGATTCAGTGCGAAATCTGTCAAAAATTTATAAACTACGAGGTCCTCACACACTCCAATTGTGACATTTTTTTCCCTTTGACTTTTTAGACTATTAAAGAAACAAATGAATGAGATTATATTAAAAAAAAACGGAAAAATCCAAATTAATACAACTTCATTCACATTTTACCAAGTAATTTGCATTATGTGGCAATAGTATTTGATTCTGCACAGAGATTACAAGTCTGTATCATAGAATCATAGAATCATAGAATCACCAGGTTGGAAGAGACCCACTGGATCATCGAGTCCAACCATAAAATGCCTAACAGTAGCCTGGAAAAAGGTTTAAATGTACAGAAAAGGACTTAGAGCTGTTAACATTTTTTTTTTTAATTTATTCATTATTTTCTCATGTGTGTTTTCTTTTTAGCAGGTCTCTGGAACAAAGACAGCTGGGGAAGCACAAGAGTTTTTTTACTGCCTGTTGTTCTCCCAGAACACTATCAGGCTTATTGTTCTTATCCTTGGGCTAGAAAGAAAGTGATACCACTGAGGCTCCAGGTATTCTTTGGAAAATCAAAACAGGCCTTGGAAAACTGCAGCTGCCTAAAGGGATTTGGAAATGGATCCCAGTGGATGGGACCTGGGAGGCACCTTCCTTGGCAGCTTCAGCTCCCAAAGCTCAAGCTGAGATTTCGCAGAATGGCAGATTTTAATTTGATTTTATTTTGATTTTTCGTTCAGTGTAAAGAGACGAGCGGTGCCCCTGGGGAATGCAATCCACACGCACGCTCTGGGCCTGTCTGGGCACTGCAAACTAGGACAGAGTTGGCCTAAGAGCCAAGAGGCCATTGCTGGTTTCGCAATCAAATAGCTCAGATCCTACTGTTTCAACTTCCTTTCAATAACTCTTGAATTATTGCCTCCTGTTCACCGACACAGACTGCCTGACTCAGTTAATCCTCACCATGTCCAGCTTCTCTGGCGGATACGAAGTAAAGTGAGGAGTGAAGCCTGGCTGACCGAGAGCTGAGGGATGAGACGTGTTCTCAGAAACCTCTTGGTTAACTGTACGGTGACTCTGGCAGAGGATGTTTAGAGCAAGGATGTTGCATCACCCAATTAATGGAGGAAAGAAAGCCTTTTGCAGACAGAAACTGATCTTTTGGTTAAAATGGGAATTTTAAATTAAAAAAAACCAAACCCCAAACATCTGAGGCCATTGAGGGAATGGCCTCAAGCTCCACCAGGGGAGGTTGAGGCTGGACATTAGGAAAAAAATTTTCATGGAAAGGGTCGTTGGGCAGTGGTAGAGGCTGCCCAGGGAGGGAGTTGATTCACCTTCCTTGGAGAGGTTTAAGGGATGAGTGGACGAGGTTTAGTGTTTGATAGGAACAGTTGGACTCGATGATCTGGTGAGTCTCTTCCAATCTGGTTGTTCTATGATTTTATAAGTTCTAGTTCTTCAGGAATAGTGTTTGATAGGAATGGTTGGACTTGATGATCCAATGGGTCTCTTCCAACCTGGTGATTCTGTGATTCTAATACAGGAGGGACTTAGTACCCTGTTTCTTCTCTTGGCTCTCCATAAACCTCCGGCATGGTTGCCTATGTTTTCAATGCTCCCAATAAATTTCTTATTTTCTTTCCTTTGTCTGAATGCAGTTGCTTCCTGACTTCTCTAATCAGGCACTAATTGCTGCTGCGTTGCAACAGTTACACGCAGACAATGTCTTGTAAAACAGTAAAATCACCTTGGACTGAGCCCATGACACAAACATCACACCCCAGTGCACTTCACTCATTTCTGTGGACACACCCTGACTAATCCAGAGAGAAAAGCGCAGAGCTCGGCTCAGTTATGTCATTACTCAAAATGCATCTGTTACTGTGTGGGATACTAGGGGTGTGTGAAGAGGGATAGGGAGTATATCAGGGTAAAGCAGCCTTTGTCCTTGGACACCACCCAGCACCCTGATGCCTTCTGGTCCTGTCCCAGTGACACTGCAGACCCACACAGCCCTGCCCAGCCCCAAAGAGACCTTGGAGGAGCCCTCAACCTCTGTTGTGACCCATGTCTGTGAGCAGAATGGGGGTGTAAGCAAGATGAACTGACCAAGGGGCAGAAAAATTGTTTTATTTTTCTGCTGTCCAGTCCCCTGATGTATTCTGTCTCTGATGTTGAAAAGAAAAGTGACAACTGGGGAAATTTAAAGAGGAGAGGAGAGGAGAGGAGAGGAGAGGAGAGGAGAGGAGAGGAGAGGAGAGAGAGAGGAGAGGAGAGGAGAGGAGAGGAGAGGAGAGGAGAGGAGAGGAGAGGAGAGGAGAGGAGAGGAGAGGAGAGGAGAGGAGAGGAGAGGAGAGGAGAGGAGAGGAGAGGAGAGGAGAGGAGGGGAGAGGAGGGGAGAGGAGAGGAGGGGAGAGGAGGGGAGGGGAGGGGAGAGGAGGGGAGAGGAGAGGAGGGGAGAGGAGGGGAGAGGAGGGGAGGGGAGGGGAGAGGAGGGGAGAGGAGGGGAGAGGAGGGGAGAGGAGGGGAGAGGAGGGGAGGGGAGAGGAGGGGAGGGGAGGGGAGGGGAGGGGAGGGGAGGGGAGAGGAGGGGAGAGGAGGGGAGAGGAGGGGAGGGGAGGGGAGAGGGAGGGGAGGGGGAGGGGAGGGGAGGGGAGGGGAGGGGAGGGAGGGGAGGGGAGGGGTGGGAGGGGAGGGGAGGGGAGGGGAGGAGGGAGAAGAGGAGGGATGAGGAGGGGAGAGGAGGGGAGAGGAGGGGAGAGGAGGGGAGAGGAGGAGAGGTGGGGAGAGGAAGGGGAGGAGGAGGGAGAGGAGGGGTGAGGGAGGAGGGAGGGGAGGGGAGAGGAGGAGGGAGGGGGAGGAGGGAGAGGGGGAGGGAGAGGAGGGGGAGAGGAGGGGAAGAGGAGGGGGGGGGAGGGGGAGAGGAGAGGGGGAGGGGAGGGGAGAGGAGGGGAGGGGAGGGGAGGGGAGGAAATTGTGCTGTATAAAGCAAAAATTAAATAATCCTTCCTGAATTTCATGATGGGGACTGAAACCTCAGATCTTGAAATCTGTCACGTAACACAGAGTGGAGTAACTAGACTCATACCTAAGGTGAGGAGATATAGGAGATATAGGTCTGTCAGGCTGCACATCTGAAGGGACTGTACTTCCAATTGGCACAGTTTCTTCTCATTTTTCCTCTCTTACTTTTCCTTCTATGTCAATATACTTATCTGTGCATGAAGAGGCCAAAGGAATTTTCCTTAAAGTTCAAGGAGAATGAAAACTTTATGAGAAAGAGAGCTAGTTTCACCTTAGAATCTCGATGCCACAGTCTCTGACTTTCCCCTGTGTGTAATCATCTTCACTGATAAGCTATTGTCATGTTTAAGGATTGAATTTCACTGTTAGTGTTCAGAAGACGAGTCTTTTTAAACTGGTGTCATTCCTATGACCCTTCTCTGAACTCCAGGTTCTGATGTGCTTCCCAAAGCACAGTCACAAATGTGGTCAGGTTCTTGCCTTGGGTGTGCTCTGCATCACAGCAGCTGCATTACTCCCTTCTCATTGCTTCATAGTCCCAGATTTACACATCCAAAGAAAGTACCTTTTGGTCACTGCATTGCGCCGACATTAAGCTCTTCAGAATATTTCATGAGGTAACAACATTCCTAAGTATCTCAATAAGGCATAAACCTCATCCTCAGTATGTAGATGTTAGGCAGATCTGCAGTTTTCCAGATTTACAGTCCTGTCTTCCACCTGGGGAATGCTCGAGCTTCTGTTACTGCAGCTGATCCCATTATCTGTGGTTTGAAATCTATTGAAATTAGATTGAGTGAGAAGTTCCAGAATCACTGTTCCAAAACTTCCAAAGGTACACTCTGCTCGTACGAGTATGTTATATTTCAGTCATTGCCCCAGGGCTGGAAGGAGAGTAGGTCATTCAGCAAAATGATAACAGATTTTGTGATATAAACCAGAAAGGTAACACGGTATGTTTGGAGTTTCATAGAATCATAGAATCACCAGGTTGGACGAGATCCACTGGATCATCGAGTCTAACCATTCCTATCAAACACTAAACCATGTCCCTCAGCACCTCGTCCACCCATCCCTTAAACACCTCCAGGGAAGGTGAATCAACCACCTTGCATTATTTATTTTTTCTCTATTAATTAGTTGCTCTGTTCTTTTCTCCCACTCCAAGAATTAAAAAAGGGCTGGAACCCAGCAGGTTCAAGAAAAATGTAAAACTAAAAACTAGAAGAATAATAAATATCAAGACCTGATTGGACTAACTTAGATGAGCTGCCAGGTCAACCACTGTTATGCTTATGGTTGATTCACCTTCCCTGGAGGTGTTTAAGGGAGGGGTGGACGAGGTGCTGAGGGACATGGGTTAGTGTTTGATAGGAATGGTTGGACTCGATGATCCGGTGGGTCTCTTCCAACCTGGTGATTCTATGATTCTGTGATTCTATCCACAAAAGGGAGAAACCAGAAATGGGTATTGATTCCAGCTTTGACCAATCTCTGTGTTATGAGCCTGAGAAGACTGAGCTGATGCACATTTTAGATTTTCTGCATGAAAAAGGCAGATGATAAAATGTTTGTTACAGACCAGGAGAACCACTGACAGTAAATACAAAGAATTTTTTTTTTACAGTTTTACTTCATTCCTTTCTTTTCAAGATATCCTTCCAATTTATTGAAGAAACGAACGTAATTGTAATCTGGACCTCTAGAAAGCCCTAAGGCCAACCAGAATTTTTTACAGCAAAACTGTCTTGTTTCACCTGTTTTACTTTTGTTTTGAAATCTTTTTTTTTTTTTTAATGCCCTCATGGGTATAATGTGGTGAATGTGGCACATTTTCAGTCTGCTGTACTACATAAGCATGGGGTAATTCCATCTATCCATCTACAATCCAGGGAGGTGGTTGCTTCACCTTCCTGGGAGGTGTTTAAGGTGTGGGTGGACGAGGTGCTGAGGGTCATGGGTTAGTGTTTGATAGGGATGGTTGGACTCGATGATCCGGTGGGTCTCTTCCAACCTGGTTATTCCGTGATTCTATGATACAACATGTGGGTCTGCAGCTTCAGGACTCCAAACATCCAGGAATAAACAAAAATCCTCACCAATACTGTATATTCACTACATTGTTTCATGTCCAGCAATATAAGGTTGTACAAATTTCTGTGCTGCTATTTCAGCATTTCCAGAGGACTGAATCAGTCCTTGCAGCTGTTTGGGAATTACCTCCAAACCGTTACATGAATCCGATATTTACTTTCATATCCTTCCGCTTTACAACGCAAACAACGCTGTATATAACCCATTTTGCACAATTTGCTGCAGCGAGAGTTCCAACATCTTCCAATATGGGGCAGCAGCTGCCAAATCCTGGCAAAGGAGAGTTATTTATTTCCATCTGTGAAAATATAGTCTTTTTTTTTTTTTCTCTATGTAGGCAGAGAGGAGTTACTAAAACAAGCCACTGGGAATGTGGAGGAGATGGAGTTTGTTTTATTTTTTTTTTTTTTAATTTGCTGGCAAAGCAGAAATAATGTGGCCTAGGAATGTTTCCATTTCTTACATTCTTTATTCTGGTGAAACCTACATGTTAATCTTTCATGTGATGGAGTTTCTGGTCAAAACTGTGATTCATCCTTTAACTGCAGAAGTTGGTTTTAACTCCTCTTGAGCTGTTTTTCTGGCTAATTCAGTGTTCAATACAAGATTTTAATTTCTTCCCAGTAGAAACTGATGTTTTCCTCACTAAGTGCCACTACATCTTGAAAGACTTCTGGAATGTATAATTTCTCTCTTCTTTCCCTTTGAGGAGCTTTGTTCCCCCCATGAATCACGTTTATCCCTGGAAATATAACAGATATACGTGAAGCTTCTGTATCTGAAAATATTTTCATTCTTAACTACAGCAGTTTAGCAAAATTTGCTCATACTTACTGACAAAGGAAACATAATAAAACAAACAAAACAGATGATGATTTTGGCTGAATCTTCCACGGTTTCGACTAGATTCTCTCACTAAGGAAAGGGACTGCTAGCTCCAAATTTCTCCTGCTTCTTCCCATCCTCTGACTGTCTTTTCACTTGTGCCTTTGTTGTCTTTGATTTGTACTTTCCCTGCTTTGTTTTCTACGTTACAACTTAGCTTATGTCTCTGTTATTCAAACCTTCCAAAAGCTTTGGGTCTGACACAGGGTGAACTCAGTACAAGAGAAAACAGGTGGTCAAATTTGAATGAAAAAGTTTTTAAACATCAGTGAGATAAGCAAATTAATATCCTGGACCTTAAATGCTAGTCAAAGAGTGATTAAGTATTAGCTACAGTGAAACATGATTTGATAGGAATGATTGGACTCAATGATCTGATGGGTCTCTTCCAACCTGGTGATTCCATGATTCTATGTTTTCTGAATAAAAATTGCAACAGTCTATGTCTTGTGGGAACGGCTCAGTCACTAATGGTAGCTGAGGGGAAAACTCATCAAATGATTCAGATGAATATTCTCTGGGCATTTTCTTCTTTCAATATGCCAATGGAAACGATGTGAACTTTTCTAGATGAAGGTGAATGCATCAAGTTAATAAAATAAAATGCAAGTTGCAGTGCACTGTCTGAATTTTCTAACTCATTTAAATAATGATATTGATTCTTGTTGAATGGCAGCAGAACAGCATAATTTTACGCCTGTCTTCTGACTGGATGAACATTATTTCTAAAGCAGAATATGAACACGAATGATTCTTACTTTGGACAATTTTGAAGTACACATCTCATCTGATTGAGCAAGATTTAAGCTTCCTTTTCTCTGAGTGCTGAAAGGGAGCAAAAGAAATCGTTAGAAAGGAAAACAAACATTGCACAAAATAAACGCTGTTATCATAAATGTAATCTAAATAATGCAGATAAGCACATTGCAGAAGTACATTCCTGCCTGCAGCATATCCAAGATCAAACAGTAAATCACTGGCGACTGAAAAGAAAATACCAACATGCTAATAACTTCGAATGGCAGTAAATAATAAAAGTATATCACTGTAACAGCAGAAATAATGATCAGAGGTGATAATTTTGGCTTAGAAATGAAGTTATTACTCAATGCTTTTTTTTACAAAGTGAAAAATACTGCATCAATCCCAAGACAGAGCCTGAAAAACTCTCATTAGTGTCTCTATGGCACCATCTGAAGAAGCAACCATAAAGCTGAACCTTCACAAAGCCTCAGTCACCTTTATTTACACAAGAAACATCACAAAAAGCATTTAAACCCAGTCCTTGGGCTGCAGTAAAAGAACTTACACTACAGTAAGGCTACAGAATTTATTATTTATTAAGAGCAGCGGTAAATGCAGTTAACTATTTATTTAAATGTTAACATTAGAAGTGTTGAACAAAGGGAGAGAGGAACCAGGAAGCTCAGTTAAAGTTGCAGATCTGTTCTGAAATCTCAGCATTGTTCCTTTTATTTTTCTCAGCAGCATGGGTTCAGGATGGAGTTGTTAGGTTTAAGTTACAATTTCCTGGTATGTTTTTTTTTTTTTTTTTTTTTTTTTTTGGTTTGTGTTAAACCTCAGTATTTTTAAACACACTTTCACAAGGGATTCCACTGGTCAATTCTCCTTTTTTCCCTTTCCCCTCAAGGCTGTTTTATGCATATGTAATCATTTTACAGATGGCATCCAACAATTTGGAACAAACTCCTTCCAGGCTGTCGGTTCCAAACTAGAATAACCAAATTTAACTACTATTTTATTGCTGTTCCAGTGGGTTTGGTTTTTTTTTTTCTTTGTTCACATAGAATCATAGAATCACCAGGTTGGAAGAGACCCACCGGATCATCGAGTCCAAACATTCCTATCAAACACTAAACCATGTCCCTCATCATATTGCCTGTTTGGGAAAATAAGTGTACTTTTAATATTCTCTGGGAGACGCAGCTCCAGACTTACTTCTGCAGATAAAAAGTGACATCTGGCTTCCTCTCTCTTCTGCTATCTGCAAGCTACTGCCGTGTCATGGTGTTCCTCACCTCCTGTGGCAGCACACAGCTGCTGCTTCTCTTTTCTCTTAGATCCACGGTTACGAACGATTCTAACTGAAAAAAAACCCACAAATAAAACATTCTACTGTAGAATTAGCTTTGTGCCCTTTTTAAAAAAAAAAAAAATCAGTAAAAATGCCTTCTTAATTGTCAGAGGGTGAATATAAGGAATCTATAGCCATAATATTGAAATATTGAACTTGAGTAAAAATTATTTATTCTTATTTATAAAAAGAACAGAATTAATGATAGGAATGGTTGGACTCGATGATCCGATGGGTCTCTTCCAACCTGGTTGTTCTATGAATCTATGATTCTATGATTCTAATTTGATTTCCCCCTCTTCTTTTCAAAATTCATTTGCTTGTTTGTTTCTCTTATTTATTTATTTATTTATTTTGTATTCCCAGCTTACCAATACGAGCTGTAGCCATAGAGTGATAGAATCACCAGGTTGGAAGAGACCTGTGGGATCATCCAGTCCAAACATTCCTATCAAACACTAACCCATGTCCTTCAACACCTGGTCTACCTGTCCCTTAAAACCCTCCAGGGAGCTAGAGTTCCCACACTTTCCTTATGCCAACCTAGACCACCCTCCTGTGATGTGCTGGGCTCTTTTCTTGAGGCTCATCTGCCTGAGAATCATAGAATCATAGAATCATCAGGTTGGAAGAGACCCACCACATCATCCTTGTAACAGTCTTGGAGTAGTTTATGAAATTAAATGCAGAGTGGAGTGACTTTGGAGTTACAAGCTTCAAATTTCATATTTCTTCAATAATGTTTCTATTTTCATTCTGATTCCGAATTAACATCAAAATAATGGAATTGGACTTCTATGCATACTCTCACTCAATAGGAACATAGAATCATAGAATCACCAGGTTGGAAGAGACCCATCGGATCATCAAGTCCAACCATTCCTGTCAAACACTAAACCATGTCCCTCAGCACCTCATCTACCCGTGTCTTAAACATCTCCAGGGAAGGTGAATCAACCACCTCCCTGGGTAGCCTATTCCAATTTCCAATCACGCTTTCCATGAAAATTTTTTTCCTTATGTCGAGCCTGAACCTCCCCTGGCGGAGCTTGAGGTCATTCCCTCTTGTCCTGTCCCCTGTCCCTTGGGAGAAGAGCCCAGCTCCCTCCTCTCTACAGCCTCCTTTCAGGAAGTTGTGGAGAGCCAATGAGGTCTCCTCTCAGCCTCCTCTTCTCCAGGATAAACACCCCAAGCTCTCTCAGTCGCTCCTCATAGGGCCTGTTCTCCAGCCCCTTCTCCAACCTCGTTGCTCTTCTCTGGACTCGCTCCACAGCCTCAACATCCTTCTTGTGCTGAGGGGCCCACAACTGAACACAGGATTCAAGGAGCGGCCTCACCAGTGCCGAGTCCAGAGGGAGAAGAATGTCCCTGGCCCTGCTGGTCACACCATTTCTGATACAAGCCAAGATGCCATTGGCCTTCCTGGCCACCTGGGCACACTACTGGCTCATGGTCAGTCGGTTGTGGACCAACACCCCCAGGTCCCTCTCCTCCTGACAGCTTTCTCATCCTTAGACATGTATGTCTCAGGTCCTCCTTTAAATGGGTCTCTTCCAACCTGGTTGTTCTATGATTCTATGATTCTAAATTACATGCATGAAATCCTTTGCACTAAGTAGTGAACAGGCGTTGCTCTGTCCATCCTAGTGAAACACCTCTTAGCGCTCCCTGGTGTTGAAAGGACGGTTGTCTCTCAAATATTGTGTTTTTTGGAGAAGGAATTCCTCTGACTCTGATTCTGGTTCCCTCATTTGCTCAGATCATCCTCATCGCCTTTCCAGCCAACTCTCCCAAACAGTAAGAAAGTGACTTAGTAAATGAGAGAAAACAGTTGTATCTTCCAGGAAAACCATGAAAATTCTTCAGATAAAGTTATTCTTTGATAAAGTTCCAGAAAAATCAAGAAATTCTTGATAAAGTTATAAGATTTTAAAGCGTCTCCTTCCTGTGGTGTGGGATCTTAAACCTTTTGCACTGCATGCTTGGAGTTACTGTGGGATCATAAATTATTTTCAGTAGTGAATTTAGCGATAAACTCTCTGCTGCAGTCAACTGGCACAGGTATGTAGCCATTTCCTATGGGCAGTTTTGAAAAAGCTAATGGTGAATTTTCTTTGCAGAAACAGGAGCAACAACGAAAGTTTATTTTTAACTGCTTCTTGACTTGTAAGTTGTTCTGTTGTTCCTGTTCTACTAGTATATTAACCATTAAACATCCAGCCCTGTTCAATGTCTTCATCAATGACCTGGATGAAGGCATCAAGTGCTCCTTTAGCAAGTTTGCAGATGACACTAAGCTGGGTGGAAGTGTTGATCTGCTGGAGGGTAGGGAGGCTCTGCAAAGGGATCTGAACAGGCTGGATCCATGGGTTGAGTCTAATGGGATGAGGTTTAACACGGCCAAATGCCAGGTCCTGCACTTGGGGCACAACAACCCTATGCAGAGCTACAGACTGAGAGAAGTCTATCTAGAAAGCTGTCAAGAGGAGAGGGACTCGGGGGTGTTGGTTGACAGCGACTTACCATGAGCCAGCAGTGTGCTCAGGTGGCCAAGAAGGCAAATGGCATCTTGGCTTGTATCAGAAATGGTGTGACCAGTAGGTCCACAGAGGTTCTTCTCCCTCTGTACTCAGCACTGGTGAGGCTGCTCCTTGAATTCTGTGTTCAGTTCTGGGCCCCTCAGCATAAGAAGGATGTTGAGGCTCTGGAGCGAGTCCTGAGAAGAGCAACGAGGCTGGTGAAGGGGCTGGAGAAGAAGAGGAACGTCTGAGAGAGCTGGGGGTGTTTATCCTGGAGAAGAGGAGGCTGAGAGGAGACCTCATTGCTCTCTATAACTACCTGAAAGGAGGTTGTGGAGAGGAGGGAGCTGGGCTCTTCTCCCAAGGGACAGAAATTGCCCTTCATGTAGATGGATAAAACTATTCCCAATTCCTATAAGTGGATATAAGCATGCAGATATTTCAGTCAAAGTTGGAGTGTGGTCTAACCTTATTACTGTGGGAAAGCCACAGGCACCATTCTCAGTTATGTAAACTGATCCAGTAACTTCAACTTCGCTCATTTCTCTTAATTGATGATGTGATCCAGTGTTTAAAAGATATTATATATATCAGTCATACAATAAAAAGGAACTGCTGATTGACTGTTTTTTTACAGAACTCAAACAGAGAATGGTCGTTTAAGCTGATCATAGTTATTCATAGGCCTTATGAGGAATGGCTGAGAGAGCTGGGGGTGTTTATCCTGGAGAAGAGGAGGCAGAGAGGAGACCTCATTACTCTCTACAACTACCTGAAAGGAGGTTGTGGAGAGGAGGGAGCTGGGCTCTTCTCCCAAGGGACAGGGGACAGGACAAGAGGGAATGGCCTCAAGCTCCACCAGGGGTGATTTAGGCTAGAGATTAGGAGGAGGTTTTTCACGTAAAGGATCATTGGGCATTGGAATAGGCTGCCCAGGGAGGTGGTTGATTCCCCTTCCCTGGAAGTGTTTAAGGGATGGGTGGACGAGGTGCTGAGCGACATGGTTTAGTGTTTGATGGGAATGGTTAGACTCGATGATCCGATGGGTCTCTTCCAACCTGGTGATTCTATGATTCTATGATTCAGTATTTTAAATGAATGTTGAAGGCAAGAGAGCTGTTCTAATCTATGATGTCTAAGCATCTGACATGATAGCTTAGGCAAAGATCATTTGGCTGTTTCACTGTGGTATAATACAAGAGCAATGGGACAGTTGGTAAACTCAAAGTCAATAAGATAACTACAGATAAAAAGAAATATTTTTGCAGTACGTAATGAACTATCAGGGAGTATCCTTACCCCTCAATATTTCAGAGCAAGGAGATTAGGATTACAAAATCACTTTGTTCAGAGTAAAAATATGAAAGATCTTGAGTTCTTTTGTTCCTGAGCTGACCGCAATTCTCTCTGTGCTAGGTACATTCCTTCTGTTAGGTAGAGCATTACTCATTATCACAGAATCATAGAAACATAGAATCATAGAATCACCAGGTTGGTAGAGTCCACAAAGCTGGGCAGAGGAGGAAGATTCTTCTCCTCTGTGAATGACACTTCCGCCTGTCAGAGGAAGCTATCTTGGCTCACAGGACTCATCAGTCTGACCAGAATTAGCCATTTCCAAACTATTAGGTCAATGAAGGGATTTGCTAGGTACCAATTCCTCAGCCTTTCACGCAGTTTAAAAAGAACTCCGCTCTGGAGTCTTTCCAAATTTTATATTGTGCCTGGAATTTCAGCCTCCGGCTTTTCACTCCAGTTCACTGGAGTTTACCCAGTGACATTTGATGTTGATGTTTTGCTTTGACATGGTGCTAACATGATGTGCTGAGGATGGAGAAAATATCAAAGAGCGCAAAAAACTCTTCTGCTGTTTAAAAATATTTGAAACCAAATCTAAACTTTGCTGATAGCTCAATCCTTTCTTTTCTTTGTGATTTTTGGATCAGATAGGCTTTTTATCCAAACTATTTATCCTAATAAGCAGTTGGAGGAGAGGAATGTTAAATAAACTATTTTATTCTGATTCTTTCTCTGGATGTTTACCAGGCTGTTGACAAAGGCCAGAGAATGTTTAATGACTTGGTGGGGAGACTTGAAACAGGAGTGGGGATCACACTGGATGCTCCTTATTTGCTTTCTTCCACAGTGGAACAAAAGGGAAATGATGACAGACCACCTCTTGATACTCAGTTTGATTAAGAAAATTTATCATGTTCCTTGTCATGAGTTCAAGTCTCCCACATTGAATAACATAAACATTCTCAAACAAAGCCAGAAGTAAACAGATAAGACTCAGATGGCTCTACCGGAGAATCTTAGTCAGTCTAGAAAAGTGAACATGACCTCAAAATAACTCTCGTGTAGAACTGGAGAGGATTTAAAAGTACTTGAAAGTCTGTGACATCATAGAATCATAGAATCACCAGCTTGGAAGAGACCCACCAGATCATTGAATCCAACCATTCCTATAAAACACTAAACCATGTCTCTCAGGACCTTGTCCACCCATCCCTTAAACCCCTCCAGGGAAGGTGACTCAACCCCCTCCCTGGGCAGCCTATTCCAATGCCCAATGACCCTTTCCGTGAAAAAGGGTCAGCTCAAGGCTCCCAGTTTGGTGAGAGGAAAAGTGTTCTCCATTTCTGAAAACTGCACATTCCTTGAGCTGACAGTACTCAGACACATGATCGGGAACTCATTATTTCCTGGAACTTTGAATTTATATTTGTTCTGTCAGTTCTCTTATAGAGAATTATCTCCCATATCAGAGCAGTATTCTGGCAGTCACATTGCTGAATGTCACAGAGGAGATAAAAGTGGCACAGAGCAAAAATATATTTGAAAAATGTGTCATCAAATTTATCTCACCAAAGCAAGAATATTTTGATTTTTTTTTTTTAGATTAAACACTACATACAAACAAAAAAATGTATACATTTGATATTTAAGGAATTTGTTCTGCTTGTCATTTTACATACTTCTTAGCTTGCAGTCCAGGCCTTAATTGAAAAAAAAAAAAAAACATAAAAACATTTATTTTATAGAATCATAGAACAACCAGGTTGGAAGAGACCCATTGGATCATCGAGTCCAACCATTCCCATCAAACACTTAACCATGTCCCTCAGCACCTCATCTACCTGCCCCTTAAACAGGTGGTGAATCAACCACCTCCCTGGGCAGCCTATTCCAATGCCCAGTGACCCTTTCCATGAAAAACTTCCTCCTAATCTCTAGTCTAAATCTCCCCTGGTGGAGCTTGAGGCCATTCCCTCTCGTCCTGTCCCCTGTCACTTGGGAGAAGAGCTCAGCTCCCTCCTCTCTACAACCTCCTTTCAGGTAGTAGTAGAGAGTAATGAGGTCTCCCCTCAGCCTCCTCTTCTCTAGGCTAAACAACTCCAGTTTAATTAAACAACCAATTCCTCACAGAAACCATGCGTTTCAGTATTCTGAATATACATGATAAGCAATAGACACTTTTAAGAAACAAAGCTCAAAATTTCTACTTTAATATGGGATAACGAATGCCGTGTTTGCATGAGTGTTTCAAGGAAGGAATGGAGAGGAAATCTGAGTTGATGTATCATCCTGGTTTGTTGTATCCAAATTTCATTTGCTGTAGGAAGACGCAGAATGAAGATTTCCTCCAACTCAGATAGCGGCGGTCTAAACAGAATGACTTATCCATTAAGTGGAAACCTGCCAGTTGAAACCAACTCTTTTTTTTTTTTAGAGTTTCAGTACAGCCAAACTGTGCTTTGAATTCTGGACAATCAGGAAACAGAGAAAGGATTAAATTCAGTAAATAATGTGCAGAGGCAAATAGTTTTTCCAGCCCTCGAGTTGGAGCTTAGTGCCCTAGCCCTTCATCTGTGGAGACCCAATTCTCATTCCAGGCTAGGTAATAAATAACATGCTTGTTTGGTCAAGTGGTTATCTTCCGTTTGCCAACTTTTATGATTCTTGTTGTGTATTGTGCACTGGCTTTTCGCAGGTTGATTATCTTCATTTCAGAGTAAACTCCCCAGCAGAACTTTCGGCGTTCTCTTCTGACTGAATAGTCTTTATAGGTGGGTGGTAGGAAAATAACCTTTATTTTTACGCAATACATGTGGTAGACATGTGGAAGAAAACAGAAAATGACAGGGGATTTAAAACACCATCAGAGCAAATCAAAGGGATAAAGTCAAACGAAGCAGATGGGCTTATGATGTTCCTGAGAGTTTATATGAATCTTTAGATAGAAATTACATAATAATTTTGCTTAATAGATCTCATCTCGCCAAATGTAGGATTTTTACAATAAAATATATGTCTGGTCCCTGCAAATTATGGATGCAATGAAAAAAAAAATCACCAAGCAATGCTTGTTTAGATAAAAAAGCTCTATAGGATGGACCATAGCTTAAATCTAGGGAATATGGTTTGCCCGGTAAAACAACTGAAAGTAAATTCATGCAAAAGTATTTAAGAATATTTCAAAGGAGTATTTCTACATGTATGTTGGATTGTTTTGTTTGGAAACTTTTAAATCTGTAACTATCCGGAACTTTGACCTAGGGGTGAGGGATCAAACAATAAATATGGTTAAACAGTGAACATTTCTGGTCTTCAGATATTTCACCTCGAGGTACTCTTCTTGCATGAGCACCTTTGTATGTATTTCAGACCCAGGTCTTTAATCACATTCCTTAATTCGGTCTCTGAGCATCCTCAGTAAGACACTGAGTAACAGTACCGGCAACTCCCATAGTGAGACGTGTGTTTAGATTTGATTTTTGTAAAGCTTCTTTCGATTTGTTCTTCTCTTTTTTATAGATGCAGTTACAATTTTACACGTCTATTTAAAAGAAAAGTGCGTTGACCTTGGAGCAAAATGCAGTGAGATCTCTCAAGTTTATTACTCGGTAAGTGGGAGCATTTCGCAGTTTTGAAAGGTGTGTGAGAAAATTTTGCCTCTTGCCTAGATAAACAGTTCAATTACTGTAGAGAGCTGCATTGTTCCAGAGGAAAACAGTTATTAAATACAGTCTTCACACCACACTTGAAGCAGCTTTATAAACGCCCTGAGAAATGGATATTGGAAGTGAAGACCTGACATTGATGTAATAGTCTGTGATAATGAATTTCTTCATAGTTACTTCACATGCTGCACCTTAAACTTGCCTTGAGCCAATGCTCCAACCAAGGCAGCGTTTTCACCGTGTGTTTAGATTGAAGAACTGTTGGGAAAAGATTGGGATAGGACAGGATGGAGAACGGATTTCGACTCGATATGTGCAAGGAAATCAAAGTTAGGACAGCAAAGGGATTACTGACAGAGCTCTTCATGACTGGCCTCTCCAGTTTACATTTTATTCTCCCATGACCTAGTTGAAATCTACAGTGCCCATATACTAAACTGCTTTATTAGTCTTTAGAGGTTCATCAAGCTGTGTAAAATTTGACTCTCATTTTGAACCCTATAGTCTTCTTTCGGACAGTTTTTGATGTTTGAAAAAAAAAAAGAATTAAATTTTTCGTTTCCCCTTGGTCTGTTTTAATTGACCGTATTCCACTTTTCTGGGTATTTAAGCTCTTAACGTATTACCAAACATTAATGATACTGTTTATAGTGGAAAATCTCATTCCTGAAGAAGTAGATTGTTTCCTGATGGCAGATATTTCACGAGTTGTCAGTGACTTCAGCATTTCTCCCTTCTTCCCTGGGTAGGGCAGAAGATAAATGTTTCATAGAATCATAGAATCATAGAACAACCAGGTTGGAAGAGACCCATCGGATCATCTCCTTTTACATTTGTGGATAGCTCTTCATATTTTCATCTGTAATGTATGGAAAGGAGTACAATATCATGATAAGTTCAGTTGGAAAAGTATCCATCTCATTTATTGGCCATAATAGGAAGCAAAAGCCTACTTAGTATTATAAACTGTGTGAGTCCAGGGAAAGGATTCAGTTGAAATTTTTTTTTTAAATGGAAACATAGTGTTATAACAGAAGTTGAAGCAACTTCCTGACCATCAAAGCAAATTCGAATTGAAGATATATTTGAGGTTGTTATGTATTAATATTTTTAAATTATATATTAAAATATATCTATTTGTATAGGAATGGTTGGACTCGATGATCTGGTGGGTCACTTCCAACCTGGTTGTTCTATGATTCTATGAATATAGAAATGCTTTCTCTCATGACATGAGTAATTTAGGAAGGTTGCTTTTGGAAAAAATAAGTGAAAAGGGTTGATCAGACCAGAATACCAAAGTAATTAGGCCATAACCTGTGGATAATCATGCAATTATCATCCTCATTAGTCAGGTCCAACCTGGTCAACGTGGTTAGATAAAGAACAGAGAGATTTGTGTAGGTTGCATGAAAAAAAAATGGAAACAATCCACGTGCACTGGGTGTATGCATTGGAATCATAGAACCATAGAACCACCAGGTTGGAAGAGACCCACTGGATCATCGAGTCCAACCATTCCCATCACACACTAAACCATGTCCCTCAGCACCTAGCAAATCAACAGGAAACTAAATTGCAGAAGACTTCTCCAGGTATTTGTTCTACTGTCCAATATACTCTGCCGGCAACAGTAAACAAATCGTAATCTTTTCCACTAGGCAGTAGCACTGAGGAAGAAAGAAATGACTCGGGGTGTTGGTCGACAGCCGACTGAACATGAGCCAACAGTGTGCCCAGGTGGCAAAGAAGGCCACTGGAATCCTGGCTTGTATCAGAAATGGTGTGACCAGCAGGGCCAGGGAGGTTATTCTCCCTCTGTACTCAGCACTGGTGAGGCAGCTCCTTGAATCATATGTTCACTTGTGGGCCCCTCAGTACAAGGAGGATGTTGAGGCTGTGGAGCGAGTCCAGAGAAGAGCAACGAAGCTGGTGAAGGGTCTGGAGAACAGGTCTTATGAGGAGCATCTGAGAGATCTGAGGGTGTTTATCCTGGAGAAGAGGAGGCTGAGAGGAGACCTCATTGCTCTCTACAACTACCTGAAAGGAGGTTGTAGAGAGGAGGGTGATAGCCTCTTCTCCCAAGTGACTGGGAACAGGACAAGAGGGAATGGCCTCAAGCTCTGCCAGGGGAGATTTAGACTAGAGATTAGGAGGAAGTTTTTCACACAGAGGGTCATTGGGCATTGGAATAGGCTGCCCAGGGAGGCGGTTGATTCACCTTCCCTGGAGGTGTTTAAGGCACGGGTAGACAAGGTGCTGAGGGACATGGTTTAGTGTTTGATAAGTATGGTTGGACTCGATGATCTGATGGGTCTCTTCCAACCTGGTTGTTCCATGATTCTATGATTCTATGACTTGTACTGAGTAATACATGAGGTCATTTCATGCAGCTATTTCAGTGAAGGGATGAATATTTCTGACATGATTGTGTTCTGATGGCAATGGGAATCAGAGCATGCTCCCAGATCCTGTTGACATGCACTGTAAAGCCACAAGGAAAACATTTAAATCAGAGATGGAAGTGTGTATGGGAGTAATTCTCAATTGTATAACTCCATGCAGATTGGGTAGTAATGTTACTTATCATCCATCTGTGGGTGAAGCTACAAGGTCTGATACACGACTGCAGCACCTATGTGGCAGAGCACAACAAATTACAGTTGGAAGATAAGAAAAGTGTATTCATCCTGTTGTTTTGTCTTAAGTGTTGGGAAGGATTAATGAATTTAAGCAACATAAAAAAATGGAGTCAAGCAAAGTGATTTTCATAGAATCATAGAATCATAGAACAACCGGGTTGGAAGAGACCCATCGGATCATAGAGTCCAACCACTCCTATCAAACACTAAACCATGTCACTAAACCATGTCATGATTTTGATCAGTGACAAGGAGTCTGCGTCAATCACTGAGAACTTGTGTGATGGTAATCACAGAATCATAGAATTATAGAATATAATATTAAGAATTATAGAATGTAACATTCATAGAATCATAGAATTATAGAATATAATATTCAGAAATATATATAATAATAATAATAGGTTGGAAGAAACCTACCGGATCGCCAGAAACCTTTGGGCTCTGGGAGCCTGCTGTGGGTTGCAGTATTTGTTAAGCTCCTACCAAATTTAATGGGATATGAATGTGTCCTTTGCACCTTGGAATGTCTTTTCATAGAATCATAGAATAACCAGGTTGGAAGAGATCCACCGGATCATAGAGTCCAACCATTCCCATCAAAATTTTTGCACTGCTGTTTGCTTATAAGATTTTCCTTTTTTGGTATTATTTATTGTAATTAGGGACAGTAGGTTTAAAGGGCATTACAGTGATATTGGCATCGACTATAAAACTTATCAGATGTTCGCTGCTTATAAACACAACACACTCCCCCTCTCAGTCTTTGATCTCATAACTAGCAGAAAAAAAAAGGGGAAGTGACACTTAAAACCTTTTGTTTCAGGCTTTTAATTTAGCTTTATGACACACTTAGATTGCACGCTGCTGTATCTATTTAGGAGATCAAGGAACTGTGGGATAGAGAGGTTAAATGAGTTATCCAAGTTGCAATAGAGATTCAGTGACAGAACTGGAAATAGAAGCCAAATGTCTTATTTCTCGCATCTCTGGTCCAATTCAACAGATTCAAGACTAAAAATCAGACAAAACTCCTCAGGAACTCAGCTGCTGAGGAAACCGGTAAACTGAGCTCGGACATTCTTGTACTTACTAGTAAATATGTTTATAATCCAGGTGCCAAAATAATAAATGAGTTATGAATTATAGTACAATTCATACTTGTGCATGATTATTTTCATTGGAAAGAGAAAAAACTAAACAAACTTTGCAGGGAAGGATGCTAGTTTCAATTAATTTTTTCTCAGGAGAGACTTTACAGGCTTAAGATGGAACTTCCAGTCACAGAAACTCAACCCCAAAACACTGGATGTGATGACAGCTACATGGTTGGGGTTCTTACCCTGAGTTTAGAGAGAAAAGGCTCAGTCTGTGTTGCACCCGTTCAGAGTCGTGATGTGAGCCTGGTTCTTTCGCATCATCTAGGGACACTGGTTATTTTGGTAACACTCTTCTTGCTGTTTTCCTCTCAAAATACTTTAAAAGTCGTCAGTTTCATCCACACAATTCACAAGAAAATCTTCAGGAAAATAATTTTCTTTCCTATGAAAATATCCTTTCTCACACAGCTTCTTAAGCAAGTCCCTCAATAATGTGTTAGTAACGTGCTCAAAGTTCAAAGCCAGCAGCAAGCAAAGTCAACATTATATAAGCCTGTACAGAATATCTGAGGCATCAAGACCAGGTGTTTACAACACAAAAGTTATTACAGTAAACGCAACACTTTCCCATTAGTTTTTGACAGTTTTACTAATGCAGCCAAAGCCTGAGCAGACTTTGAACCAGAATATCCTCCTTCGCTGTAGAAACTGTAGAGGTTCTTCTCCCTCTGGACTCAGCACTGGTGAGACCAAACCTCGAATCCTGTGTTCAGTTCTGGGCCCCTCAGCACAAGAAGGATGTTGAGGCTCTGGAGTGAGTCCAGAGAAGAGCAATGAAGCTGGTGAAGGGGCTGGAGAAAAAGAGGAGCGTCTGAGAGGGCTGGGGGTGTTTATCCTGGAGAAGAGGAGGCTGAGAGGAGACCTCATTGCTCTCTGCAACTCCCTGAAAGGAGGTTGTAGAGAGGAGGAAGCTGGGCTCTTCTCCCAAGTGCCAGGGGACAGGACAAGAGGGAATGGCCTCAAGCTCCACCAGGGGAGATTTAGGCTAGGGATTCGGAGGAAGTTTTTCATGGAAAGGGTCATTGGGCATTGGAATCGGCTGCCCAGGGATGGGGTTGATTCACCTTCCCTGGAGGTGTTTAAGGGACGGGTGGACGAGGTGCTGAGGGACATGGTTTAGTGTTTGATAGGAATAGTTGTACTCGATGATCTGATGGGTCTCTTCCAACCTGGTGATTCTATGATTCTATGAAACTATTATTTCTGTTCAGGTCAGCAGCATGGAGCAGTACGGAGCAGCACAGAGCAGCACAGAGCAGCGGCTAAGCTCAGTTGTGATGTGGAGAGGGGAAGGAGGAGTGGAGCTCTGCAAACCATATGACTGTATGTGACCCAGAGTCTGTAGTGCGCCAAGTGATGCTCACTCCAGGGAAAAAGGAAAGAGAGAGCACTACAGCCCTCCTGAGCCTCCACTGCACTGTGGCCCTAGGAAGAATTCTGCTTTGTTTGTTTAACAAGGACTTCTAACCTTCAATTCTGTCGGTTATGTTTATTTTTTTTTAAATCAAATTATTCTAAGAGAAGAAACTAATTGGATACTCCATCCACAAATGCAACTTTGCAGTTAACATATTGGGATGCTTGGACCGAGGCCAACTCTGTATTTTACTTTCTGATTTTTGGAGCATTATGTCATGATGAAACCAGAGAAAGTGTGTAATAGATCCATCCCCTTGTTATCTGTGATCTTACTAGTTCCACAGCTTGCAAATCCTCCAAATTAGGTTCACATATCAGCACTTCAGTAGTCTTCAGCGGCATCGGCTTGACAAAACATAACAAGCTTTCTGAGGCTGAAATGAACGGTCGCCCCCTTAGCAGCAGAGGTACAAATGGGATTTCACTTCCTTGAATGGCTGAGGAAATTTTGTTCGAGTATTACAGAAGTTTATTTCAAATTGTCCCCCTACTTTGTGTTTGTCTGTGAATTAAAGTTTGTCAGCGGATGGTTTCTTTCTCTGCAGAAAGCTTGAGCCTGTTGAAGTCTGATAGCAAGTACTGATCTGGATATAAAAGAACGTCGCAAATTTACCTATTCAAAAGTTAGGAAAAAAAGATATATGTCTTTATAGATACCATCAACTTGGTCTCCTCATGGACGGAGAACTGTTTAATGGTAAAATTATAGGTGATGCTTTTTGGAGGCACCTCCAGCTCAGGATGAACAATCCTCTTCTTGCCTCATTTAGCAGACACCTCCAAAGCCGCACGTAGAGCCAGATGAGGGGCTGATGGACAATGGGCTCATTCACTGCAGAACACTCACTCCTTCCTGCATCACCTCTCGCTGCATACGGGGAATGAAACAGGGAGGTCTGCGTTAAAAAATAGTATGTGTTTTGTGTCATTAAAGATCATATCACAGAATCACAGAATCACCAGGTTGGAAGAGACCCACTGGATCACCGAGTCCAATCATTCCTATCAAGATTCAAGTGCTACATCGCTTTTCCAAATTGTAATGTACCAACACAAGAGAACTGTAGAAAGACATTTAATATGAGATTTTTTTAGCTGTTGCATCCGTGGTGTCAAAATTCCCAGAGTGGGTGTTTTCTTGTAGGTTTTTTAGTTTGTTGTAAGGTATAATAATAACATATATTAATAATAATAATTCATATTAACAGTTGGACTTGATGATCCAGTGTGTCTCTTCCAACCTGGTTGTTCTATGATTCTATAATTCTATATCTGGAAGTGGCTGTTCTTTATATTTGTATAGAATTGACACTGATTTTAATGTGTGAGGTACTTAAATTCAAAAAGGATCTTTCCCACGTCAGTAAACGTCACTTTATCAAAACAGATATTTTCCTAGGAAAGAATTTTTTTTTTCTTTTCTGAAGATTTCACCAGAGATGGAAATAATTCACGTCTGTCAGTGTTTAATTTCTGCCTTAGCATAAGCTTAGCAATGACATATAGAAATTGCTGTGCTGGATCTTTCCTGCTTTTCTTCCCAACAGAAAAGATGCTGTGCATCTGGACTGTGTTTTCCATGCTGCATGGCAGCCTGTCCCCCGGGATCCGTGCTAGCAGAGAGAACGGATCCTTTTATTTCAGTTTGGATTTGGCAGATCAGATACAATACATTGATTCAGTGATACTGAAGTAATTCCGCTAAAAAAGCTGAAAAATGATAACGGGAAACTTAAACTTTTTGTCTCAGTTAGTTATAAAAGTATGTATCAGGATATCAGATTTTCCCCTGGGCTGTAAAGTTAATTTTTTTTATCAGCTACGCCACTTACAGATTAGACAAAGCAGACGGTTATATTGCAAACTCTGATTAAGACATAACATCTCATTTTTATCTTTTTTTTTTTTCAAATGATCTATATTCTATTTCATAGTATGTGTGTGGTCCGGACAGGGCCTCAGCAGAGCGGAGACTTCAAGACTTGTGCCAAGCTGTGCGATGTTCTGGTGGTCTGATGATACGGGTTGCTGTTATTTTCTATTTTAATAACAACTGTTTTCTTTTAGCATTATGAAGCTGGTAGTTGTTAGTGTTTTTAATTAAACTACCCATGAAGTGTGAATGATAGGTGGGGCTGGCACAAAGGGTGATGCAGGATGAATTAATAATATTAATAACAGGGCTGGATTTTATTTTGCCTGCGGAAAATCCCTTCTCTCTGACTAACCAATAAACTCAGCGTTTGTGCGTATGCGTCTCCATCATCACCACAAGCCTTAATACTTTGTATAGTCTGTTTCCCTTTAAACACTGCTTCAGGGTTGAGTTCACATGTCTTTCTTTAGCTCACACTATTTTTGTAACAGAGCCAACAGCCTGACAGAGCTTTTAAGAAAGAATGAATAGGGTTGAAGTACCCGAGTACTGATACTATGGTATCGTGGCTTGTCCCATAGTTCCAGCTGCTGAGCAATCAGCTCAGTAATTCATAGAATCATAGAATCATAGAATCACCAGGTTGGAAGAGACCCACCAGATCATTGAGTCCAACCATTCCTATCAAACACTAACCCATGTCCCTCAGCACCTCGTCCACCCGTCCCTTAAACCCCTCCAGGGAATTCACAGAGAACCAACAGTTGCAATTCAGATTGTAGTTTTCTTGTGAACTGTATCACAATTTTCTTAATCTAACAGTGAAAAATTTCCTTAAAGAAGTCCCTCCTCTTAATGTTAGCATCAGGAAGGCCACCATGGTCTGCGTAATTCCAGTCCTAACCACTCTAGATGGATTCACAGAAGTCACAGTTGGACTCGATGATCTTAAAGGTCTTTTCCAACCTAAACAGTTCTGTGATTCTGTGATTCACTTACAGAGGTCACCCTTGTTTCTAACATACATGTATCTAGCCTGTGCTGTGGTGCCGGATAGAATCATAGAACAACCAGGTTGGATGAGACCCTTTGGATCATCAAGTCCAATTGTTCTTATCAAACACTAACCCATGTCCCTCAGCACCTCGTCCACCCATCCCTTAAACACCTCTCCAAATTGGAGAGATGGGGAAGGTGACTCAACCCCCTCCCTGGGCAGCCTCTGCCAGGGACCAGTGACCCTTTCTGTGAAATATTTTTTCCTGATGTCCAGCTTGACCCTCCCCTGGTGGAGCTTGAGGCCATTCCCTCTTGTCCTGTCCCCTGTCACTGGGGAGAAGAGGCTGCAAATTCCTTGGTCAACATGTGAGAAAAAAGACCTGGGAACCTCTTCCAGGACAAGCCCATGGGCTTTCATTATCCAGCCATATGGACCCCAGATTATTACAGATAAATGCAATAAGTGTGTTCGTGTGCACTCACCCTTCTGCCTTTATGGGCTCTACCTACCTACTCACCCACTCACAACCTGGTTGGCTTCGCTGAAGTGGCTTTTATGAAAGTCCATCATTCAGCTTCCAAGTGCTTCACCTCTCTAAGGTTATTATTTCCACTGTTATCTGGCCCTTCTGTCTCGTTGACTGGTTTCAGTGACATTTATAATGTTCCAGGAAGATGATTTCTCTCTTTATCTCTTCATTAAATGAGTGCCATGGCTGTATGTGGGGGGAGAAGCTTGGCAGGTCACAAATGGGAAGCAATTATACATCATACACACACTGTAGCTTTTATATTTATCTTCTATATTAATGATCGCTGTGAAACAAGAAGCCAAGTCTTTGAACAAAGAAATATATAACGAGCTGGGACAAGTGTGGTGAGGCAAATGTTCATGTGGAACAAATATTTCTATAAACCGATTCAAGAGCACAGGAGAATTTTTAAGGGACTCATTTGCAGGACCATAAATGCTGACCTTATGTGGTCTCTATGTATAGGAACGTTACTCAAAGTAATATTATAAAGCACAGACAAGAGTTTGAGGGATTATTTTATGCAGAGAGCTGAATCCTGAAACCTTTTCTTACCTAATATATCTTACCCTATGAGGAGTGGCTGAGAGAGCTGGGTTTGTTTAGGCTGGAGAAGAGGAGGCTGCGGGGAGACCTCATTACTCTCTACAACTACCTGAAAGGAGGTTGTAGAGAGGAGGGAGCTGGGCTCTTCTCCCAAGGGACAGGGGACAGGACAAGAGGGAATGGCCTCAAGCTCCACCAGGGGAGATTTAGGCTAGAGATTAGGAGGAAGTTTTTCACAGAAAGGGTCATTGGGCAACTGGCAGAGGCTGCCCAGGGAGGTGGTTGATTCACCTTCCCTGGAGGTGTTTAAGGCACGGTTAGATGAGGTCCTGAGGGACATGGTTTAGTGATTGATGGGAATGGTTGGACTCGATGATCTGATGGGTCTCTTCCAACCTGTTTGTTCTATGATTCTATGATTCTAATCTCTGAACCACTGGGGTAAGGGACTGTTTGGGGGTATCCACACCATCTGAATTTGGGCACTCAACTCACGCACCCAGCCTGGTGCGTCACCTTTCCATCTCTTTATACGTACCTAGTAGAGGACACAGACTCATCTAGAAACCACTTCTGAAAAAATTGTTTGCCTGTCTCTACTCACTGTGGAAACAGCAGGAAGACAGGATCCTGTCAGTAGATCAAATTATGTGGTGTGAAATGCCTGGATGCTCCCACAGTTCCATTTTTTTACCCCCAACAAGTTTAAATTACAAGAAGTTTCATCAAACTGGGATTATTTTTTTTTCAGCTTGGAAAGCATAAATTAATTTGTGTGCATTTTGGAGAAGCCCCCTCTAGTGTAATATCTCCTGTACAATTATCTGAAACTGTGGAAGAATGAAGGACTTAAGCCCATGCATTTCTCTGGCAGAACACAGCACAGGTACCTTTAATTTTCTAGATCACCACTTGAAAACAACCCATTACTCCGAGGGGGATGAGTTTATTTAATTATATTCATTACTTACAACTTCATATATCACGGGACTCTTTGCACTCTAAACCAGCAACTGGATTTGTACTGAATTTCTGTTACCTGACTTCCCTGCTTTTTCTCTAAAATAAATGCCTTTGGATTTCATAGAATCATAGAACAACCAGGTTGGAAGAGACCCATCGGATCATCGAGTCAAACCATAAAACTGGTAAAAGTGGGTTAAGTGGTGGACAAACTCTTTGATCTAGATGAAGAGTTAATGTTAAACTGGATTAAAAATGGCACTTGTAGATCTGTGGGGCCCTCTGTGGAGGACTCCCCTGAAGAAATTCCAGATTTTAAGATTGTGCCTTGTATACTTGAAGCAGCCAAACAAGTCTGATCAGATAATCTGGAAGGACTTGATGTTTATATGCATATTTTGCCGCTTCTGACCACAGTGGATGAGGGTATTCAGGCTATTGTGCAGTCTCCTGATGGAGGATTTCTTGCAATATTTTTTTTTTCCCTTGTAGGCTTTTTGCTAACTTCTAGCTCCTATTCTTTTTGCCCTGGCTGTCAAATTTCCTTTCGACTTCAGCATATTCCTTTCTCAGTTAACCACATTTCCTCAGCATCTCTTTGGCCTCCCTTTCCAGTTCAGTTGAATATAAATAGGACCAGGCTGCCACTCCAGTTGTTTCTCTCTATAGTCATTGCTTCTGGTGTCCTGTTACATCAAGGTCAGGTGCTCTCCGAACTGATATTGTCTCTTTGCTTCTTGGTTACCTGGTATGTCTTCTCACGCGAGAAAGATAATAAGGTCAATTGGTAGAAATTCCTTTCAAACATTACTGAGTGTCCTGTCTGGTAGGAGAGATGAACCTTGTTCTCTGCGTTTAGACAGTCGTCCAAATCCCTTCTGTCTCAGCCCTCTTGTGCTTTGTTCTGGGAGTTTTCTTCCTGTGAACTCAGCAGATTCATGTGGACCATCTCCAGGCCAGTCCCTTGGATTTGCTGCTTTACAGTTCTTAGTTGAGACTACGAAAAAAAAGGATCATTGTTGTCTCTGTTCCCTCTTGTTCAATTTGGAAGATGTTCTGGCACACAGGAAACTCCAGTGAATCCCGGTGATCTGGCACTGGCTCTGGGCTCTGCTTACTTCCTAAGTTAGGTTTAAAGGCCAGGAAAATGTTGTAATGTAGTTTCTTTGCTCCAGTTAGTCCTTGGAGATTCCTCCTCTTCAGATTCAACTGCAGACCTCCGTATATTATTTTCTCTGCTCTTTTGTAGCTCAGCAGAATTTCTTGTAACTTCCTGCCTAACGGGTCCATCTCCTCCTCTTCACTTTTTATATGAGCACAAGGTCATGGTGAGGTTGTTTACTCATAAGTCTGCTTCCAGAAACCCTTGTCCTTTCAGTTTGTGACCTTTTAAACCCTTGCAGGACGTTCAACATTTTCAGCTCAGTTGACTCTTTTCTTCTGAGTTTTCAGTTTATGTCATTAATCTTTATTTTTCAGTGTGTTGCTTGAGTGCTACAAGATTCTTATGGAAACACAAAAGACAAGAAATAAATACACTGTGCAAGAGGCAAGAGTTGCAAGGGCAGCTTGAGTTTTATCCTAACAAAGAAAGGAAATAAAAAGGGAGATGTGATCAGGACAGTAAAGCTCCAAAGAGGAGAAACTAGGCACCTGTTCTTCAAGTATTTCACTGTCGGGAGTGATTGACAGCGTAAGAGGTAAGACTGTTATACCCAAGCCTGACACTCGTGCTCTATTCCCTGTACACTTGTGGTCACAGTTGGTAGAGAATAAAATCTTTAATCATAGAATCACGGAATCATAGAATCACCAGGTTGGAAGAGACCCACCGGATCATTGAGTCCAACCATTCCTATCAAACACTAACCCATGTCCCTCAGCACCTTGTCTACCCGTCCCTTAAACCCCTCCAGGGAAGGTGACTCAACCACCTCCCTGGGCAGCCTCTGCCACTGCCCAATGATCCTTTCTGTGAATTTTTTTTCCTAATATCTAGCCTAAATCTTCCATGGGGGAGCTTGAGGCCATTCCCTCTCATCCTGTCCCCTGTCCCTTAGGAGAAGAGCCTGTCCTCTGTCCCTTGGGAGAAGAGCCCAGCTCCCTCCTCTCCACAACCTCCTTTCAGGTAGTTGGAGAGAGCAATGAGGTCTCCTATCTACCTCCTCTTCACCAGGATAAACACCCCCAGCTCTCTCAGACTTTACCTCATTCACAAATTTACTCACAAATTAGGATTTGAGCTTAACAGTTCTCTCTCTCTCTCTATGCCTTCTGCATTCAAGGAGGTCTAAATACTTGGTGTGAAACGCAGACAGTAGAGAGTAATTTAGAAAATTCTGAAAACTGTTACATCCATGGGAAGATGCTCTCTGATTTTAAGAATATTACGTAAAAAATTTTACCGATGTTTAAAGAGCAGAAAGATAACAGAAGGAGAGACTGCCAAAATTAAGGTTATTTACATTTGGGCATTTAAAAAGTAGGCGTGTGTGGGTGATTGACCCCTACAGTACTGGGAGAGAGGAATCAGAACAGCAACCTAATCTATCAAGTTGTATTCCCAGATCAAAGGTAGATAACAGCTGCTGGAAATGGAAATAGATAAGGAAAAATGCTGATCTTTGGAATGATATGAATCAAAGCAATAAAAAAAAATTCTTGAGAGGCATCCTGAAGCAGCTGTTAGTGGAAAACCTGCTAAGTATACAGTCTGTGTGAATTCGAAACCTAATTTCCCTTCAAGGTAACAGAGAGGCATTTGGGGGTTTGTTGTCAGTGTGCATTCTAGGTAAGTTCAGATAATATTCCAAAGCTAAGAATTAACACAGTGACCTGTCCAGGATAGGATAAAAGTCATCAGGCTTTACTATCACTGAGCTAGTCACTGGATTTCAAGGAGCGATGCATCTACTTTCTGGAACAGAGTCAGGGTAGTGTTTAATGAAGTTTATTTAGAGTTTCGGAGATCATATGTAAAACAGGCATTTGGGATTTCTTTCTTTCTTTCTTCTTTCTTTCTTCTTTCTTTCTTTCTTTCTTCTTTCTTTCTTTCTTTCTTTCTTTCTTTCTTTCTTTCTTCTTTTCTTTCTTTCTTTCTTTCTTTTCTTTCTTTCTTTCTTCTTTCTTTCTTTCTTTCTTTCTTTCTTCTTTCTTCTTTCTTTCTTTCTTTCTTTCTTTCTTTCTTTCTTTCTTTCTTTCTTTCTTTTTCTTTCTTTCTCTTCTTTCTCTCTTTCTCTCTTTCTCTCTTTCTCTCTTTCTCTCTTTCTCTCTTTCTCTCTTTCTCTCTTTCTCTCTTTCTCTCTTTCTCTCTTTCTCTCTTTCTCTCTTTCTCTCTCTCTTTCTCTTCCTCTTTCTCTCTTTCTCTCTCTTTCTCTCTTTCTCTCTTTCTCTCTTTCTCTCTTTCTCTCTTTCTCTCTTTCTCTCTCTCTTTCTCTCTTCTCTCTTTCTCTCTTTCTCTCTCTCTCTCTCTCTCTTTCTCTCTTTCTCTCTCTCTTTCTCTCTTTCTCTCTTTCTTTCTCCTTTCTCTCTCTCTCTCTCTTCCTTTCTCTCTTTCTCTCTTTCTTTCTCTTTCTCTCTTTCTCTCTTTCTTTCTCTCTTTCTCTCTCTCTTTCTCTCTCTCTTTCTCTCTTTCTCTCTTTCTTCCTTTCTCTCTTTCTCTCTCTTTCTTTCTCTCTTTCTCTCTTTCTTTCTCTCTTTCTTTCTCTCTCTCTTTCTTTCTCTCTCTCTTTCTTTCTCTCTCTTCTTTCTCTCTCTCTTTCTTTCTCTCCTTCCTTCCTGCCTTCCTTCCTTATAATTGGATTTGCAAATTTTCTCTCCCAGTTGGTCAGAACTGGGTGGAGAACATAATTTTGAGCAACAAGAAAAATAAATTCACTCTCTCTATTCTTTCGCTCTGTTCAAGGTATGGAGAATGGACCTGTAGGCTGATAATTATGGTATTTTCAAAGCTAAAGTCTTCTTTAATGGAAATATGTAAAATAACAACCACCACCACCATCACTACTACTACTACTAATAATAATAATAGTGTATTTGGAGTCTATGTATAACATTCCTCCTCTACTTTATTAGGTCAAGTCCCACTCTTTATTCGCTTTACAAACTTCGTATTGTGCAAGAAGAACAGAGACAGTTTTGTACATTGTCAACACCTGACTTTACAGACCAGAATGAATCTGAAAAGTCAAGCACCAACTCCAGTGTGTGATACTGGTTCTCCAAACTGTGCAAGGCCCTCCCACGTGGCACAACGTAAAGAAAGAAAAGGATTTTGAGAAATGGCAATGATCACTCTTAAGAGAAATGCGACTCGTTATGTTGCAGGTAAGATTTTAACAATGGGAGTGTTTTCCCAGTAGGGATGATGCTTAGTGTTGAAGATAATATCTCTTCTCAAGAGAGCCTTCAGAACATAGGGGTGATGAATTTCTCCACCTTTTCTTTGACGACGGTGACCAGCAGGTGCGATTTCTGAAGTACGTCAACTGTAATCCTTGCAATTGCATTTATTGGTCCTGTAGATGTGAACTGGAAAAATCTGACAACGAAATTGATATAAAAGAGATAACTTTAAGCATACCGACCACACACACAACCAGTTAAGGCAGATAAGGTTCATCTCTTCCAGAGTCTTAAACATTACTCTTTGCAGAAGATTCCTCTAGTGAGAGTTCTTATATGATACAAATTCCCTAATGCTTTTCTTAACGATCACAAAATCGTGACCTGGATTACACTTACAAATAAAAATATAGAACAGGAACTTCAGTTCCCATGTTTCCAGCTCCTACTTTAATCAACGTGATTTTCGGAGAGGTCAGGGCTTTCCAGAACCAGATATGAAATGTGGCATTTATTCTTCTTTCCCACAGGACTCTGAATAAATACTGATTAAAATTAAGCTAAATTGCTCAGCTTAAAAAATATGTATTTTTTTTTTTCAAAACATACTTTTCTTCTGGATAAACAAATGTGAATACAGACTTATTTCCTGCCTGACTTTCTTTCCCATGCCTGCATATTTTCTTCTTTTTTGTCTTTTTTTTTTTTTGTATAGAAGAAAGGAATAGTTCTGTAGAAAGCTGAACCCACAAAATCCACTGGGTATTGTTCTATGGTACAGATTGCTAAGCATAATATGCCTAACAACTGGCCAAATACTGGACTAATTTCTCTAGGATAACTCTTGGAATCTGGGGAATTGTGCTAAATGAAGGAGGACAGAAGAGCCTTACTGTACAGAAGAACATCCACAACAATTTCCTGAGTTCATTTGTCTATCCTGCTGGATGAGGTCTCTGCATTCCACTGGTCTTTCACCTGGCAAGATAATGTATTAAGAACTGATGTCTTAAAACTATACAAAAATGTTAACTGACTAAGCTTTTGTGTTAGTTAGCTGACCAGAGCCCCATACTGTTGTCTGGAATATGAGAAAGGAGTTTTTTTCTGATTAAGTTCATTTTAGTTTGCCCATAGATCTTTAAAGTGATTGCTAACATATCTCAAACAGGCACTTCATACTTCCTGCTCTTTGTCCTGTGACATGTATTAATTGGAATTAAACATACACCTCAGTGAACTTAGAAGGAAACAGGGAAATCACAGAATCATAGAATAACCAGGTTGGAAGAGAACCACCGGATCATCGAGTCCAACCATTCACATCAAACACTAAACCATGTCCCTCAGCACCTCTCAACCATTCCTCATAAGGCCTGTTCTCCAGCCCCTTCACCAGCTTTGTTGCTCTTCTCTGGACTCGCTCCAGAGCCTCAACATCCTTCTTGTGCTGAGGGGCCAGAACTGAACACAGTTCAGTTGCAAGGAGAGGCAAAATTTGCAGCTATTAAGATTGTTCTCCCAAGTGACAGGGGCAGGATGAAAGGGAATGGCCTCAAGCTCCACCAGGGGAGGCTCAGGCTGTACATTAGGAAAAAATTTTTCACAGAAAGGGTCAATAGGCACTGGCAGCGGCTGTGCAGGGAGGGGGTTGATTAACCTTCCCTGGAGGGGTTTAAGGTGTAGGTGGACGAGGTGCTGAGGGACATGGGTTAGTGTTTGATAGGAATCGTTGGACTCCGTGATCTGGTGGGTCATTTCCGACCTGGTTATTCCATGATTCTACTCTATGATTTACATGACTCTACTGCTTACAGAGCTGGCTAGCTCAGAAACTTATGCTCTTGGTGAAGTGAGAAGCTTGGACTAGGTGACAGAGAAGAATGATGTGATAGTGTAGTGTACGGAAGGGCTTAGGTCTGATTTAAAATATGTGCTCCAACTTCTGGCTAACTCACATTGTAAACACACCTTTGTGTAAGGCCAGAGAGTACCTCGACGTGGCTGCGGAGATGGTAAGTGGGGAGTATGGAAAGAACTTACCAAGTTTCTCACAGAACATTTTTGTATATCTCAGCATCACTATTCCTTGAAGCCCAAGCCAAAGTTCTCACTTTGCAGTTTCTTGGAAAGTACCGCCTGGAGTCAGACAAGGGTTATGGCATTTATAACCCCAAATGTAGTTATTAGTAACAATTTCCAGTTGCTGACAAAGGCAAAGCACCACACAGTTGCTCCATAAACAAATATTTATGTATAATAGATGGAAAGTGTAAACAGTTTTTACAGTGTTTCTTCAATAATATCTCGATGTGATCAAGAAGTTAACCTACGAGTGTTCCTTCCTGAACAGACCAGAACAATCTGCTGTTATCACCATCCACACTCACAGAATTAAAGCCTGTCCTGTAACATTGACTGATAACGTAAAGAATTTGCATTTGGATTTCTGAGCTTTAACAAATGTACACGAGGACATTCTTTCCAGCGTAATCTCCATTTCAGAAATTGTTTCAGCCTGTGTGGGCTGGAACACAGAGGTGCGACTTGGATTCTTCTTTAAAAGTTGGCAAAAAGATTCTCAGCGCTTCTTGGGCCTTTCCAAAATGCTTCCCTTGTCAGCAAACAAAGGCTTGGCAGAGCCTTACAACTGGATATATTCGGCCCTTTTTCATAACTTGCTTGCATCAGTTTGTGTGTGGGTAAAGAAAAAAATCGAGTATCGCCAAACCCCAAACTCAAACATTATGAATTGGGCTCTAGAAATTCAGAAAAAATGCTTTAAAATTCATGATTGTTTTTAAAAAATATATATATTGAAAAGAAGGTTCTTTCCATCCGCTTTGTGATGGTTGAGGATTTTAACTCGTAATTTAAAACGTTTCTCTGCAGCCAACACAAACCTAAATCTATTTTAGATGGGGGAAACTGCACTTAAACTCATACAAGATTCCAGAAGTTGGGCTCTCAGGAAAAGCAGTAAGATTATAGTAGCTGTTGACTTTCAAAGGGTGTGATCAGTAGCAACATCATTACAGGTTTTGGGATGAGAGTTGACAACGACATCGTTTGTTTTCTATCCTTCAGTTCATCCTCCAGCCAAAACCATCGAGCTCCCAGTAACATCTGCGAGTATGACTAGAACTGGACAGGGCAGCAACTCCACTTCACAGAGTGTTTGGGCATTTCTAAATTCAGTTTCATCCATTCATTCTCTTTGAAATAATACGCTCAACTTCAGACAACTTTACTCGAAGTCCGTGCTCAGAGGCATCATTTTGGAAAATGGCATTAGTCTCATGGTGTCCTTCAGGCACTCCAAAGAGCTTCGGGGAGAGTATTCAAAAAAGCTTCACTGCACTGGAGTTTCCAAAGTTTGTTTTGTCAAAATGGAAGCTTTTAGAAATAGAATCACAGAATCATAGAATCATAGAACAAACAGGTTGGAAGAGACCCATCGGATCATCGAGTCCAACCATTCCTATCAAACACTAAACCAAGTCCCTCAGGACCTCAACCACCCGTCCCTAAAACACCTCCAGGGAAGGTGAGTCAACCACCTCCCTGGGCAGCCTATTCCTATGCCCAATGACCCTTTCCATGAAAAACTTCCTCCGAATCCCTAGCCTAAATCTCCCCTGGCAGAGCTTGAGGCCATTCCCTCTCGTCCTGTCCCCTGTCCCTTGGGAGAAGAGCACAGCTCCCTCCTCTCTACAACCTCCTTTCAGGTAGTTGTAGAGAGTAATGAGGTCTCCTCTCAGCCTCCTCTTCTCCAGGATAAACAACCCCAGCTCTCTCAGACGCTCCTCATAAGGCCTGTTCTCCAGCCCCTTCCCCAGCTTCGTTGCTCTTCTCTGGACTCACTCCAGAGCTTCAACATCCTCCTTGTATAATATAATAGGTTTGTTCCATTGCTTTTGGGGGGGAACAGATAGGAGAAAAATATTTGTGGTCAGAGTTGGAAGAAGAACATAGGTCCCACCCTGTTGGGTTTTTTTTCTGCTGTGTGGATGAACAATTATTCATTATATTAGAGCAAGATCTTGTATCTCTGGTGTCCCAGGGTCTTGTAACCACCACTATGTGAAAGTTGAATTCCTCACTCATGCATCTACCATACACATACAGATCTGAGCAATTTCGTTTTAATTTCAGTGTGGAAAAGACTTGAATGTTTGGTTAAAAGGGAAAAAAAAATCAGTAGTTCTAGAGTCAGTAATGGTCTGGGAGCGTTAGGAAGTTCCAGCTTGTAGGGAACCCCTTCTTTGCTTTCACCACCTACCCTGCCCGGGCACTGCTCAGACTTGCTCATCTTTGTCAACCATCATTTATAGTTGGACTCAATGATCCAGTGGGTCTCTTCCAACCTGGTTATTCTATGATTCTATGAAGTCTGCCTGCCCTGGGGCCTATGGGTCAGGGAGTATGTGAGTGAGTACTCTCCAGCTACTCCTTCTGGCTCCTAATTTGCTTAGAAGTGCTTCTGCTGGGCTGGATGCAAACACAGCTGAACAGGAGAGCAGGGCCTGCTGCTGAATCTAGCTGGTATCTAGTACAGTATTAACAGATGGGAATCATATTTCTATACCAATGCTGATAGAGGTATATATTTCTCTCTCCTGCTCTGCATATATACCTAAAGTAATTATATAGTCACAGAATGGTTTGGTTTGAAAAGAACCCTAAAGAACATATAGAATCATAGAATCATAGAACAACCAGGCTGGAAAAGACCCATCAGATCATATAGTTCCAACTCTCTTGCCTTGGACAGGGACTCCTCCCACTAGAACAGGCTGCTCAAGGCTCCTATGTCTATGAACCTTAAGAATTTAATTTTCATAAATCCAACTGAAGAAAAAAAAAATTTTTGTAACTTACTCACTTGCTGACCCATCTCCTACCTAACTTAGCACTGAACTTCTTAGAGAGTAGAATCATAGAATCACCAGGTTGGACGAGAACCACTGGATCATCGAGTCAGACCATTCCTATCAAGTGCTAAGTAAGTCGTTAGTAAGAAGTGCTAAATAGTCTGGATGCACTGGTAACTTGTTCAGGAAACACCCCAAAGTGTATGTGTCTATCACCCTACACTCTTCTAGCTGAAGCCTCCACTTCTGCTGTCTGCGTGTTGGCAGTCAAGTGGTTCACACACAAGATGTTTCTTCCCTCCTTTTGTAGGAATAACAAAATGTTGACATTTGACACATAAGTTGTGTTAGTAACGAGGAAGCTGGATGTGTATGTTTTTGGAAAGCCCCAGTTTTGCTTTTCCCTCTCTTTGGGAACCTCCCTGAAAATTTGACTTAGCTCCAATTTCTTCAACAATCGACCAAGATACGATTCCCAAACTTCCCTTTCTATCTGTCCCCACTGAATAATATTCTACTTCCCCTGACATGGCTGTTAACTTTTCTGGGAATCTTTATACAGACCACAATGAGCTCAATATTTTCAAGACAAGAACCCACAGCAGTTTTTCCTCTACCAGCCTCTGACCATCAGCTCCTTTTTTTTTTTTCTGTTTTAATGCCAGTCTTAGTGTTAACCTTTCTCTTCTTTCATCTGCTGCTGAGCAGCTATTTACATGCATTCCACACATCCAGACCCAAGTGCATTGCCTCCCTCTGCTCAGCCCTTAGTCTACATCCCTTTCCCTTTGTCCTCCATTGCCAAGATTCTTGTTCATACTGTGCTTATCTCATGTCCGAACTGCATGTCTTTTCTGATTTACCCCTCCATGCTGTGCCACGAAATTGTTACATACAGCCCCTGAGAAATACCTCCTGAGTTTTTTCCCAGCCCTCCAGGATAAGTAGAAATCAGATGAAGATGTGAAATTCAAGCTCTTCTTTTCCAAATTCCACAGGTCTTTCAATCCGTTTTCTTCTCCTTTGCCATATCCCAAAGCTTCTTCTTCTGAGAAATTTAACGGACATTACTCTTTTAGTTATTTTGTTCCCATTTCAAAGTATTTTACATCAGAAACTCTTCAATTATAGTGCTATAAAGGACCAGTGATTTTTCAGTTATCTTATAGAACTGGCCCTGTTTAAACACTGCTGCTAAATTATTACAGAGATAAGATTTCTATCACATTTTGGCACAGCTAATGGTGAGCATGAAGAGGTCTATTTATGTAGAACTCAAGTGTTTAGCTCTTAATTACCAGGCTGCATCCATCATTCATCCATCTCTGCATCCAGAGACTCTCTGTAGCAAAGTCTTTTCCTGAAAGGAAACAGTCATTCTCTTTACTTTCTTCATGAGTGCTCCAAAAGGAATAACTGAAGCAGCTATACCCAATAAGCCTTTTAAAACTGGAATTATATTGTTCTTTAGCAATTACACCATCCAGTAAAATGACATGAGACTGTGTCGTGTTGTCTCTCCAAAGCAATCATGGCTTATGCCTGTTCAACTGTTTTGCTCCGTGAATTTAATTCCTAGGTAGAGCTTCTGGAATCTGCTTTCTGAGATTAACAGTGCCCTCTCGCCTGATTTAAAAAAAAAAAATAATTGGAAAGGCACATGTACCAGCTTCAGGTTTATAAGAGTTCATTATTTGAAATCCCCTGAGCTCTTCGAATTAGAAAACAACTTTTTGACTTAATATCCTTCAATTGTTAAAAACTTGCGTCACTGAGAGATCACAGTGAAACGTAAAGGTCCCAGCTCATTGGCATTTGATTGTGAGGGGATGTGATTGTTCCACATTTAGACTGGAAAGGGTTAGGAACTCCGCTTCCCAATGTGCTTAATGAATGAAAGGAAAATTGGACCCTTGAGCCAGAGGCAATGACCTAACTGAGTGAAAAATGTTTGCAGGTTAACAAGGGCAACTGTTCCTTGCTATAATTCCCACTGGAGGTGAATGACAAAAAAGGCCAATAAACCTCAGACTTTGCATTATTTATTAACCTGTTTTCTTCCTGAAAAAAAAAAAAAAAAAAAGACCTTACTGTAGATCTTGGAAGACAGAACTGAAAAAAAATACTTGTCTTTTTATAAAGGCTAAATTAGTGATCAATGTGCACTGTTTAATAAGAGTGAGGTGGAATATTCTGTATTCTGGTTCTCAGTGCGATCGGTCAGTTTATTAAACAGGCAGCTTGGAGAAAGGAGAGTGAAAAATGTAAAGAGAGTAAAAATAAAATCGCGATTACACTAATTTAAAATTTACTAGAATAAAATGTAAATGGAAATTACGTATAAACATTGATGATCTTGAGTCAGAGAAAAATATTTTATGTCTTGTCTTTACTAGAACTGCTGCCTTGCATGCTGACACAGCAGATCAGTAGCTTCCCTACACATACTCATAAATTAGGGTGTGGTTTGAGAGCCAAGTGTCCCGATGGTGCAGACTGGAGCCTCTCGAGCTGGAAGTCATGCAACTCACTTCTCACCTCAGAGGACAGCCCTGGTTTCCAATCTAAACCACTTGTCATGAAGTCATGGAAAGATTCCTGTTCTCCTCACTGAGATCAGGTCTGGATCTCAACACAGAGGCAGCAGGAAAATATTGCACAGCAAATGCAGAACAGGGCAGGGAAAGCCTGAAGACCAGTAATATTCAGTAGAGCAGCTGTCAAACCACTTTTGCAAAAAAAAAAAAAATCGAAGTGATGCCTTTGTTTAGTGTTTGATAGGAATGGTTGGACTCAATGATCCAGTGGGTCTCTTCCAACCTGGTAATTCTATGATTCTATGTTTCTTTTCAGGAAATAATGTAGATTAGTTGTGAGGGAATAACTGAAAGGTTGAGGCGTTTCTGTGGGCTTCGTATTGTCTTGGTCCCTAGCAGTATATACAAATAATGTATTGCTTCCTCTATTTGAAGAGCCAAAAATGAGACAGTTGCAAGCAGCCTGCAAGCCGTATGTATAAATCAGTCTGGGAGAGAAGCAGAAGGAAGGAATATGCATCTGCATCACACAAATTTCTTCATATATATGACACTCATAATGCAAAGGTGCGTTTTCTCTTATGGGAGTTGCATTTGATATTCATACTAAAAGCAAATTTCGTTTTCCAAAATGCACCTTTTTTACCCTGTTGTGTGCTTGCAAAGCAAAAGGTGAATACTAATTTATGTTGAGGCTCTGGAGTGAGTCCAGAGAAGAGTAACAAAGCTGGTGAAGGGGATGGAGAACAAGAGAAGCGGCTGAGAGAGCTGGGGGTATTTATCCTGGAGAAGAAGAGGCTGAGAGGAGACCTCATTACTCTCTGCAACTCCCTGAAAGGAGGTTGTGGAGAGGAGGGAGCTGGGCTCTTCTCCCAAGTGACAGGGGACAGGATGAGAGGGAATGGCCTCAAGCTCCACCAGGGGAGGGTCAGGATGGACATTAGGAAAAAAAATTTCACAGAAAAGGTGATTGGTCACTGTCAGAGGCTGCGCAGGGAGGTGGTTGATCCACCTTCCCTGGAAGGGTTTAAGGGAATAGTTGGACTCGATGATCTGGTGGGTCTCTTCCAAGCTGGTTGTTCTATGATTCTATAATATTTTAAAGATAAATTTTATTTCTATAAATTAAGAATTTAAAATATAGAATATTCTACCACTAAAAGTCCTTTATATATTTTTTTAAAGTATTATTTAGTCTATACTATTGCCCTTAACTTGATTCTTAAGTTGAAATGCATCGTACTTCTTGTCCAAAGCTTTGGGATGTTCTGCAGGAAAAAATTAATTTGGCGCATACTGGAGTTTCAAAACATAATCCTTATGCAGTAAATAAAGTTCTTGTGTTTTTTCCAGCAAAAATGAAATCTTGTTTTCATGACTGGGTACTTTTCCCAGGCAAATAGTGTGTAAACTGAATAGACCATGGATGTTCACCCACATAAAATTCCGTAAAGGTGTTATAATTACCCTGAAAGCCGACTTACACACCACTCTTTTATAAAAAAATTGTAAATCTTGCAAATGTTACCATACATGCTCACATTCATATCATCGTTGGCTATGATGTTGTCTCATAAATTAAGGTTGGGGCTCTTCGGTTTGTGGAGTGGAGGCCTCCAAGGAAAACCCAGATGGTGCAGGCATCGATAGCAGTTCGATGGGAAGACCACCTACCGTGCTAGTGCTCATTTTTCTTCTGGATTGAGAGCACTGTGCTTGGAAGGATTTTGTTGATTTTTTTGCCAAGGTTAAAAATTAAAAGCCTGACCAAAACGACGTATTTCAAATCTTTGCAATAATAATCTCATCGCACCTTACGTATAAGTACAAAAGTGTTTCAAATATTGCCAACCAACATCAGAAAACTATTGATGCTAATTGACTTTTTCCCCCCTTCTTTTTCATTCTCTCTTCATTCTGTGTCTATCTACTCCCTACTCTGTGTTTGATAGGAATGGTTGGACTCTATGATCCGATGGGTCTCTTCCAACCTGGTTGTTCTATGATTCTATGATTCTATGATTCCCTCTGTGAAATAGTCTGATAACTGCACGACTACAAGAGGAACTCCACAGGAATTCCCTCTGCCGGGAGCTTGGAATTTAGTCCTTAACTTATTATTTCCTTTGGCAACATAGAACAAATAAGAAGTTAAAACGCAACCTGTTTTGCATTATTTAATTGACAAATGTCATCTTCTCTTATCTCCGTCCCCTCCTGTGGTCTAGAATACCTCGTTACCCCACACCTCTTTAGCAGAGAGAGGGAGAGGTCAGGGACTGCTGCCTGAAAACCTCGGACCATATGCATTACAGCACAAGAAGCACTATTTACTGGGCATTATTTCAGTAGTATATTCAGTTATTCAGCATTATTTCAGTGTATATTCTCCTTAGTGCCTCCTAAAGTGTTAAATCACCACAATGCCTCATGGTAATTCTTGTTTAGGGAAGGGTTCCCCCCCCACTCCCCACCCCCGTTTCCTCTAATATTCTTTATAATACATGAAATCATCCTCTGAACGCAAACATTTGCCAGGAAAGGGAGTTTTAAATGCCAAAATTGGATGAAAATCAGTAAAAGTAGACACAAAGTGTGATGAGTCCGGATACTCTTCCACCCACATAAAACTTCTCATTATCAAGTTCAGGGTGGAAGATAAATATATTTTCATACTGTGTGTTTGTTTACTATTATCTCTCACCCTAGACTGGACTGTGATTTAAGGAATTGCATATATTCTTCTGGGCGAATCCAGGCCTCCTCACAGCTAAAATCTGAGTGATACAACTGTGATTTTATATTTTTTTATGCAGATTGACAATAACTGTTGACAATATAACTGTTTTCTAAAGTCTGACACCTAGAGTTCTAGCATGGGAAGAGATTTTCAAATCTTAGAAGCTTTCACAACGTTAGGAAAAAAAACGTCTTTGGCAACTGGTAAATGGATTCATACCTATAAATAATGGATATTTTTCACAGGGAATGTGGAAGACAGATTTTCTATTTACTCTTGTAGCCCAGTTGCTGTCAGTGAGCTGTGTCAGGGTGGACAGCAGAGTAGGACTTCACTTACAGTTGCAAAAGTTCAGTCTATAGTAGGTCTTAATTCTTCATAAACCCAAAAGACTTCTCAAGCCAAACGGTATTTTAAGGGAAAGGCACAAGGAAATGACATGTTCTGAAGACACCAGCAAGAAATCATAGAATCACCGGGTTGGAAGAGACCCACCGGATCATCGAGTCCAACTGCAGACTCATAATGTGAAAATCTGTCCCTATCCCATGATTTCTCTTTGACTGGGAGAGATGAAACAGGAGGAAAAGGAGAATAATCAATAAATTTTTCTCATAGTTTCCTAAAGTTGGAGGTTGTGAAAGTTTGATAGGGATGGTTGGATTCAATGGTTTATGGTTTATGATGGACTCAATGATCCAGTGGGTCTCTTACAAACTGGTGATTCTATGATTCTATGAAAATGTATTTTGATCCTTATGCAGGTGTTATGAAAAATTTACTGCTTGTTACTTTACTTGGAGGGTGTTATCGCCTTTAGGTTCCAAGAATTCATGTTGTTCAAAACTAACTTGGGATCCTAGAGAGTAAAACGGGACATGTCATTTATTTTGCTAATATTTCGGGTTTAATAGCTGTAATGACAGAGATATTACAAATGTTCTAAGTCGAAACACCATTAACACTATACTTGTAGAAATTAAACTCTGAATTTCACCATATTTCTTCTGAATATGTATCAGTGTAAATACTGACCTGGACTTGACATGAGGTCTGTGTTTGGTGGCGACGACAGAGTAGGGTCGTTTAGGGCTAATACTGGAATTCTGCTCATCATCAAGAGCAGGTGTAGACTTTGTAGGATGCTAGAGGTACCTCAAAGTCAGGGAGAGGACCAAGACAAAGCAATCATAGAATCATAGAGTCATAGAACAACCCGGTTGGAAGAGACCCACCGGATCATTGAGTCCAACCATTCCTATCAAACAATGCTGCAGCACAACAAAGCAGCAAGAAGAACAAATGAAACTTTAAGGAAAAGGAAGGTTTTATGTGAGAGAACACTTTCTTCCAGGCTCTTGAATGAATCTGGAGTTCCTAAGTGTCACTATTTATTCTCTGACAACAAAGAAAACCTAAACACTGTTCATTCCTCCATTAACTCTTCGGGGCTGAAGCCTGCAAAGGATCTCAGTGTTAACTGCATGGATAATAATATGATACCAATTAACAGGTTTTTTTCTCTGATCTTCTGGTTTGCATTTTTAAGAGAAAACAACATATACACAAGCAACATAATAGTATTCATGGTACTATGGGATCATCCAGTGCAAGACAGGAATTGTTATGGATGTAATTAAGGGGACTGAACTAACATTGCTGAGGTAGCAATATTATTTTACATATTTTACATTATTTTACATATTTTGACTGTTTTGCTATGAAACTTCGATGTGCTTTCACTGTAAGAATCACATAAGTGCATGTTTATAATATGTTAAATAGGGTGTTTTAGGCAAAAAATTATTGTGGTTGGTATGAAGCTTTATTTTCATAAATCTTCATATATTGGAAGTGTTCAAGGCCACATTGGAGCAGCCTGATCTAGCAGGAAGCGTCACTGCTCATGGCAGAGGGGTTGGAATTAGGTGATCTTTAAAGTCCCTTCCAACTCAAACCATTCCATGACTCCGTGATTCTAGTCTATATTTCTTAGAAGATGAATCATAGAATCATAGAACAACCAGGTTGGAAGGGACCCATCGGATCTTCTAGTCCAACCATTCCTATCAAAATCTATCAAAATCTAACTGGAAGAAACTCTTCTGTGTTTCATGTTTTCCCTATTTCATTGCTAGTGAGTTTCCCTTTATACTTCAACCGTATCAAAAAAATCTCTGAGGGTATTTAAGGACTGTTGAAGACAGTGTCCAAATGAAGAGTCCTTGTTCCACAGTTCTAGTAAATTTGGAGTAATTTGTTTATAATTATACTTGCAGTCTGCTAAACTGGAATATACAGCCCAAAAGCCAACCTCTTCTAGAAATTTGAGTTTTGATTCCAGATTTCCTAAGGCTTGACTACTTCTGGGAGATTTTTTAGAAATGAAACTGCTATTGCGGAGTCAGCACAGGGGTGAGTTTATTCAAAATCCCCACATTGATGTAATAGGACTTAGGATGGATTAAAAGCTCCGATGGGATGATATAAGTAGACACCATGTGTATGGTGCTCCCCAGTTTAATTCTCCCTCTGTTTAGGTTTCTTGGTGAGATGACGTCTCGACTCTTACCAGAAATAGATCTATATGACAGTCAGAAATCTCAAAATTAATTGAAGACCCTAATTACTGTCAGGTTCTCAGTGTTCAGTATGGGATATCACAGAATCATAGAACAACCAGGTTGGAAGAGACCCATCGGGTCATTGAGTCCAACCATTCCTATCAAACACGAACCTATGTCCCTCAGCACCTCATCTACCCGTCCCTTAAACACCTCCAGGGAAGGGGAATCAACCACCTCCCTGGGCAGCCTATTCCAATGCCCAATGACCCTTTCCATGAAAAGCTTCCTCCTAATCTCTAGCCTAAATCTCCCCTGGTGGAGCTTGAGGCCATTCCCTCTTGTCCTGTCCCCTGTCACTTGGGAACAGGTTCTAGTTCAACTAGAACATATTGTTCTAGTTGCCTAATATTCAGAAAATACTCAACAACTCTTCTACGAAAACCTGTTTTCGTTGAGCCAAACCCATAAAGTTATTGATCACCTCAAAAAACATAGATCAGTCTTCTTCCCCACTACCAAAAAATAACCCAACTGGAAAAAGCTGATCTTATTTCTACAGCTTACCATGGACATCAGAGCTTGACAGGGCTTTGTGACCTTCAGTTTCTTCTACCAGTGATGGATAACAGTGATTAGCTAAGTTCTTTCCTCCTTTGGACTGCAGCCATGGTTTAAACTGCTCAGGAGCAACTGAGTCAGATGAAGCTGAGTGCTACCTCTGAGCTCAGCCCTTTTCCCCAACCCACTGTTCCCTCCTGGCGTCTGTGGTTTCCTCTTTGCAAACAGCACCTCTCCATATTGCACTGGTTAGCTGCTTCTCAATTCGTGTGCAAATGATATGAGGTAGCAGGTTTCCTAGCCCACCGGTTATGTAATTTTACAGCCTTAAAAGGTAAATTGCTGATAGATTTCTGGTGCTCCAAAAAGACGTGGAATATTTTACAGGATAAGATCTGGACATGATCTTCGCTCGAGTTTATTATTCTGACTGCTGCTCCCTCATGCTTCCCATGCCTCTAAAGAGACTCGGTTTAATATCCATGCGAGATATACTGCCATGTCCAGGCTTCTGGCAATAACTGTTATCTGTCACACTCATGGGCTACACAGGAAAATTGTTTTGCCTTTCTCCGTGAAGAAATAAAAATTTATTGGCACAGGTAGTTTGGAAGACAGAACAACTTTCTTACCCAGTGAGATCTTATTGTGTTCCAAAAGCCTCTGAAGAGAGTCAGACTTAGTCCACACATATGTTCTCCTTCACATGGTGTGTTGAGGCCAAAATTTGGGGCCAGCTGCTCCTCAGCCTTCGGCATATGCTTTTCTTTAACCACATTGAGCATTGCCTATGTCTATGTTCTTCCATGGTTGTGGCCTCAGCTTCAGAGCCATATATATTTTTTTAGTCTCTCTTTATTTTTTTTTCTAAAATAATAAAAAAGGAAGTCATTTGGAGTTATTTGGAGTTTCTACTTATGTCTAGAAAAAAACAGTTTGCTGTCTTTTGGCTTATTAAAACACAGTAGTACCAGAAAATATAATGTGACAACAACCGCCTGACTTTTTCGTCTATTTGGGATAGACTTTAATATTGTTTTAAAACTTAGACGACGTAGGAAATTAAACCTCAAAACTGGCGTATTCTTGTTGCATGTAAACTGGTATTTTTTTGTCACACATGAGGACAGACATTAAAAACAACTTTATAAAGTATTTATGAGGTTTTGATTTACCACAATTATTTTCCCCTGGATTTTAGAGTCTCTGAATAGTATCTTAGTGCTAGATCATATTTTCTGACAACAGAACACCAGATACGCTGTAATGATTTGGCATTCAGCCTTTCAGAACGAAGGCCAAAACTGGCTAAATAAATCTTTTCCAAGAGCAAGGAGCAGTGATTGCATTGTAAACTGTGGATAAATCTGTGATATTACAAAAAGCAACTGTTTTGCAATAAATTGACTTTTAAAAAAAAAAATCTGTGGAAAATATTTCCCTTACTGGAAAGATGCCAACATGGCATTATGCTACCAGAGTCTTCTATACGGTTGCAATTTAATAATGTGACAGAAAGTGTTGGTTTTGGGGTTGTTTTTTTTTTTTTCTTGATTATTATGCTCAAGGTTGGGTGAGAATTCCAGAAGGGAGTAGAATTTAATAGAAATGTTAACTTTATTAATGACATATAAAACACATCAGGATTCCTCGTAGTCAATTCTACACATGGTTAAGAAAAGGCAGGTGGTCTGTGGAACAGCTCGACCTCATGCTAAGATCTCTGTCACGAGAGGCAAAGCTCTGAGTTGCCTTGTATTCAACTGGAGAAGAATATTCACTGGTGTGTGTTTATGACGTAAGTTATGTGCTCGTGGTGTACAGGTCTTAGAGGCACTGCAAGAGATTAGGGCTTTGTGAGTGTGTAAATAGGCATCATTCTCCCTCAGAAGAGTTTATAATCGAAAATACAGGTATCAGGCTGGGTGAGCGGGCTGGAGAACAGGCCTTATGAGGAATAGTTAAGAGAGCTGGGGGTGTTTATCCTGGAGAAGAGGAGGCTGAGGGGAGACCTCATTGCTCTCTGCAACTACCTGAAAGGAGGTTGTAGAGATGAGGGATCTGGGCTCTTCTCCCCAGTGACAGGGAACAGGACAAGAGGGAATGGCCTCAAGCTCCACCAGGGGAGGTTCAGGCTGGACATTAGGAAAAAATTTTTCACAGAAAGGGTGATTAGGCAGTGTCAGAGGTTGCCCAGGGAGGTGGTTGATTAACCTTCCCTGGCGGCGTTTAAGGGACAGGTGGTGCTGAGGGACATGGTTTAGTGTTTGATAGGAATGGTTGGACTCGATGATCCAGTGGGTCTCTTCCAACCTGGTTGTTCTATGATTCTATGAAAGGTAAGCAGACACGTCAGAGGAGTGTCCTACAGAAGCCACAAAAATGCCAATGGAAGGAGAAGAAGCCCCCGAGGCTGAGAACCACGGTGTGAATTGTGAGTTTCAGTCCACAGGAAGGTGGTTTTATCTATTTTCCATTCAGATTTTCACACATGGAAAGGCTGGATGGAAACACACTGACACGACTGTGCAGCCATACAGGTCCCTCCAGCAGCTTTGTGTGTGTTGGTCAGGAGAAACAAGAGGCCCCGTGGTGCTCCTCAGGTCAGGACCTGGGAATGGAGGGGCGGCTGCCCTCTGTGACCCCCTGCTGGATCTCTTCTTGAGAAACTTCCCCCGTTTTGCTTTAAAAAGGGCCAGAACCAGCTGAACAAATGTGTGGCTATTTGGTGTAGCCTTTCCGTGCCGCTCGGGTTAATAGTTCAGTTAAAGTGCAAAGACTAAAATCCGTGTGATCCAGATTCTACAGCCTCTACCTTGAAAGGACTAGCGATAGTGATGGTGATAGTGATAAAAGTAATGATGGTGATATAATGGTGATGATGATTATAACAATGATAATGATGATAATAATGATGATGATGATATAATGATGATGATGAGATAATGATGATGATGATTATAATAATGATAATTATGATAATAATGATGATATAATAATGATGATTACAATAATGATAATTATGATAATAATGATGATGATGATGATAATGATGATGATATAATGATGATGATGATGATAGCAATAATAATAATCACATCAATGACAATAACAGTAATTTCAACTGCAATAACAACAACTACTGTCATAGTTAAAAAAACCCAAACCATCCAGGCAAAGTTTGTCACCCAAGATGGAGAAGAAAGGACAAATCGGCATGCATGACATGCTGAAGTGCAATAAAAGCTTTTGACTGCTCATTTTTAACTCCTCAGTCTTTATTACGGCCTTTTGTGTCACCATTTGCTGTAGCTACAGTTCAACTCAGAACCAAGCGATGCCTGGTCCCCTCTCCCTGGTCTCCTGCAGCTGCCGTGGGCTGTGTCAGCAACACTGCTCTGGCCCAGGGCACAGGTGGGGAGGTCCCTACTCCTGGTCTTCACCCACTAGGCTTCCTTGCCCTGGTGCAAGTGGCAAATCATCATCCTCAGGAGAAAACAGCAGCAGGGAATCTTGCAGATTGCTAGGGAGGGCAGCTGTATGCAGAGGCATGCAGGAGAGGAGCCTTAGAATACATCCAGAGCAAAAAATCTTAAGAATCCTAGCAGCTGAAAGATGTTGCACACTCTTTTTAGGCTGTGAAGTGCCTGGCACGCTAAGAGGGGTGTGTCAGGACAAGGCTGGCACCGTGGGATTCCAGGGACCACACAGAAAAATTGATGAATGCAGCCGTAACTTCGCAAGTTACCCCCTTCAGCTTCAAACCCCACAGCCCATCTGAAAAGTAGCCATGTCCCAGCATGATACACTTAGCACATCTGATTGTTTAATTGTTATCTTCCTTCCCACACATGTAGGAATCACAGTTTCACCTGTTCATGTGGAGCCCATATGTGCTCTCCTGAACGTTGGCGTGTGAACAGCTTGGGATCGCTGCCAGTCTGGTATCCTCCTCTCCTGCTCTCGTGTGTGCTCTTCATTCTCACTCTAGCTGCTGCACCCTCTTCCAGGGACCTAAAACCAAATGCATGAACAACATAATTGTACAACTCATGTAATACTTGACGAAATCTTTGTTATCAGCTTCAAAAGCGAAAAGTGCTTTCTAAATAAAAATTAGAAAGAATCCCTGTGCAATAGTTTGCCAGGGAAAGAAAACATAATTTTTGGATTCTGGGGTTTTTTTTAAGGCTTTCCATCATTTAAAGCCACATGGAATTTAATTAAATGCTACTGTGATGGCTGTTCAATGAATGTATGTCAAGTATTGCTCAATAAACACAACAGCATAGATGTTCTTTCATAGAATCATAGAACAACCACGTTGGAAGAGACCCACCGGCTCATCGAGTCCAACCATTCCCACCAATCTCTAACCCATGTCCCTCAGCACCTCGTCCACTTGTCCCTTAAACCCCTCCAGGGAAGGTGAAGTGCACATTCTGCACTGTGTCAGAAAAGAAAATATATTTTTATTCTGAAAAAAAAATCCACTACAAGTGTTTTCACTGCCATTATGTAAAGAATATGTGCCACTCCCCCATTCTGCAGCATTTTTTGAAGTTATTAGCTGTTTTGTTGCATTTCTAATGTTAAAAAGTTGATCTGAAAGAACCTTCAAGAGAGAGAGATGGGAACAGGAAGATGCAGGTAGAAAAAAGGGTTTGAGAACAGCTGCCAATAAACTTATGCCCAGTAAATCCTAGAATCATAGAATCACCAGGTTAGAAGAGACCAAACAGATCATCGAGTCCAACCACTCCTATCAAACACTAAACAAATAGAATCATAGAATCACCTGGTTGAAGTGACCCACCAGATCATCGAGTCCAACCATTCCTATCAAACACTAACCCATGTCCCTCAGCACCTCATCTACCCATCCCTTAAACACCTCCAGGGAAGGTGAATCAACCCCTTCCCTGGGCAGCCTCTGCCAGTGCCCAAATGCATGCAGGTAAGAAGAAAAGGAAACCTCTATTGGGAAAGATAGCTAGTCCTTCAGGAATCAGGTACTTACTGTGTGTATGAATTAGATCACGGAACACAGAATGCAGCACTGCTCATTTTCTTGCAGCAAAGGTGGGATTCAGACTCTGACTTTGGTGCTGCAGCTCTGGGTTCACAGTAAGGGGGCACACAAAGGGTAGATTTTTTTTTTTTCTCTCAGCAGCAGTTAACAGAATTTGCAATGCATCCTTAAGATGCTACCTGACCAGAGACAGAGTCATTTAATAAACTGGGAGCTCTCTTGGGACTTTGAATCATAGAAACATAGAATCACCAGGTTGGAAGAGACCCACCGGATCATCCAGTACAACCATTCCTATCAAATTCCATCCTTTCCTGTCTCTGCTCTTACTCTCCTGGTGAATGACCTTTTCAGCCTAATACCTTGGTTGCTTCAGTTGCAAAATGGATGCAGTGAGCAGTACAGAATCAATCAGTCAAGTGTTTTTCTTTCTGGGTATAAAAGTGATGTATAATATCTAGGCATTATTTATTTTTATTGGAGGTGTTTTAGAAATGAGAGACAGGATTCATGTGGTCCCATTGTCTCCTCCATTATTCTTGTATTACTGGAAAGATGAAGTTACTGTGTTTTTTATGATTTCTACTTGGCTGTTTCTGTCAGTTCAGGATAAATGAGTAATCATGAGAACTTGGGCCAATGCTCAAGCAAGGGGCATGTTTATGGCATGTAAATGGTTTAGAGACTGGTGGGAATGGTTGGACTCGATGATCCCGTGAGTCTCTTCCCACCTGGTGATTCTATGAATTTTAAACGCTTCGTTCATCATTCTCAAAGAAATTGAATATATATATGAAGTCCCTATAAGCACAGAGGAAGTTGGCAGTCAGGCAGCAATCGATCACAGATCACCAAAATCAGAGATAGTGAGTAGGTGAGAAATCTTAAAAGTCAGTGTTTGAGAGATGTTTAGACATGCAGAAGGAGCAGGTATTTTAAAAGTACTAAAAGACTTAAGTGTGCAACATTATAGAATCATAGAATAACCAGGTTGGAAGAGATCAGCTGTGGGATCAACTGTCCCAGCCGGATGCCGGGAGCCCTTCCCCCGCCTGGGATTTTCTGGGATCTCGGCTCAGGGGAAAAACCACAGTTGAGTTAGACTTCTATGTCTCGTCTATGTCTAACTCAGTTAGATTAACTGTCTAGTTAGACTTCTTATGGCCTCAAGTTCCGCCAGGGGAGATTTAGGCTAGAGATTAGGAGGAAGTTTTTCCCAGAAAGGGTCATTGGGTATTGGAACAGGCTGCCCAGGGAGGTGGTTGATTCACCTTCCCTGCAGGTGTTTAAGGTGTGGGTAGATGAGGTGCTGAGGGAGATGGTTTAGTGTTTGATAGGAATGGTTGGACTCGATGATCCAGTGAGTCTCTTCCAACCTGGTGATTCTATGATTCTATGATCACTCAGATACTTATTTTAGAAAAAAAAACAGCTCTTAGAAGGTTGCCCTCTATTTTCATATCATATTCAATAGTCCATTCAACATTTTCAAGTAATAGTGTATCAGAAACATTACAAATACTTGGCCACTGACTAATTGTGCTGACTGGTTGTTTCTAATGTCATAATAAGCAGTGAATTGGTTAACCGTGCGAGCACTTAAGCGTGTATGTTTGTGCTTCAAGGCTGACACTGCAGTAAGATGAATGGGGGAAGTTCACTCCTCTTGATGCTATTGTTTTAGCTGGTGAGGATGAGGACTCAACGAGATGAAAGTATGTTGGTTTACATTGTCAAGGCTATCTTCCCAACCAGAAGCCAGAAACTTCCTTTATTATGAGAAAACAAACACATAAATTCTGGGAAATAGAATAAAACCCTCCATTAATCTGTGTGAAAGCCTTAAATCATTCAGATCAATAGATTTGCCACCTATAGTAATTTTTTTTCTTCTGTGTTTAGAATAAGACTTTGTCTTGATCACACAGCATCATTGCTCGAATCCGTTGTTGGGATAAGAAACGACAGTAGCAAAAACAGATAACAGCAGGCTTCTGTTTTCATAAAAATGTAGCTTTTGAGAGATGGCAAAGAAGCAGAAAGAAATGCTAACAGAATCACAGAATCACAGAATAACCAGGTTGGAAGAGACCCACTGGACCATCGAGTCCAACCATTCCCATCAAACACAATGTTACCCTATTCTACAAAATCTGTTTTGGAAAAAAAAAAAAAAAAAGAGAGAGAGAGAGAGATTCTGTTCTTTGCTCCCTTTGTTCTGTTGAACAATACACAATAACTCACATTATCTAACTTTACACTAGTTTCCCAACTGTGCAACAAGAATGGACGAGTTACATGTGCTTTCGAAAAAAGTTGAGAAATGTAGATGAAAAATTATTACATAATCCTCAAGCAGCAAGTGGGGTGACGTTCATTCACATTGAAATAATTTACAGAGTAACCTACCATTCACAGTGAGTAAGGATAACAGAATCCAGGCTGGTTTGGTCTTGGTCCAAAGGATGCTTCTGGACTGCTGTTTTGTTAGGTTTTCACAGTTCCATTTTTGAAAGACTAAAAGGAACTGAAAGTGAAGCAAATTGCGCGTTAGCAAATGATCATAGAATCACCAGACTGGAAGAGACCCACCGGATCATCGAGTCCAACCATTCCCATCGAATATAATGGGGGCTTTTAGGAGAAAACCAAAATCTGTATTCAGAATATGAATGTAGGAAAGTGACACTGTGCATTTCATAGAATCACCAGGTTGGAAGAGACCCATCGGATCATCGAGTCCAACCATTCCTATCAAACACCATATGTAGGCACATGCGCTTGCACAGAAACCTGTGATCTTTCTTTAAGACCCGGAGAGGGGTCATATTTGTGTCTCATGCTGAAGCCTCTAATCATAGAATCATAGAATCACAGAATCACCAGGTTGAAAGAGACCCACTGGATCATCAAGTCCAACCATTCCTATCAAACACTAAACCATGTCCCTCAGCACCTCGTCCACCCGTCCCTTAAACCCCTCCAGGGAAGGTGAATCAACCACCTCCGTAGGCAACCTATTCCAATACTCAATGACCCTTTCCATGAAAAACTTCCTCCTAATCTCTAGCCTAAATCTCCCCTGATGGAGCTTGAGGCCATTCCCTCTTGTCCTGTCCCCTGTCACTTGGGAGAAAGGCCCAGCTCCCTCCTCTCCACAACCTCCTTTCAGGTAGTTGTAGAGAGTAATGAGGTCTCCTCTCAGACTCCTCTTCTCTAGGCTAAACAACCCCAGAAAAGAGGAGGTATTTGAAGGTATCTGTGCTCTAACTCAATCATTGAGTATATATCTCTGAATACCAGTATCTCATCTGTAATAGTTCTGTTGGGATTTTCAGAAAAATAGCCTGTAATGTCAACTCTGTACTTAAACTGTAACCAGCAACCCCTGGGGAGCTATCAAGTTATCAGTCTTAAGTACTGCAAACATAACACCAGTTTAAGTCGAGCTACTCAGAATGGGTCAAGTTACAGCTGGGTTATGTTTTAGTGAACGAAAATTAATAAGATATGCTCAACCAAACACGACAATTCATAAATGAAGATATTTGTTCCTGATTATATGAGCTCATGAGAGGAGGAGGCTGAGAGGAGACCTCATTGCTCTCTACAACTACCTGAAAGGAGGTTGTGGAGAGGAGAGAGCTGGGCTCTTCTCCCAAGGGACAGGACAAGAGGGAATGGCCTCAAGCTCCACCAGGGGAGATTTAGGCTAGAGATTAGGCGGAAGTTTTTCCCAGAAAGGGTCATTGGGCATTGGAACAGGCTGCCCAGGGAGGTTGTTGATTCACCTTCCCTGGAGGGGTTTAAGGGACGGGTGGATGAGGTCCTGAGGGACATGGTTTAGTGTTTGATAGGAATGGTTGGACTCGATGATCTGATGAGTCTCTTCCAAACTGGTGATTCTATGATTCTATGATTCATTTTTATTTAACCCTGTGAAAATTGCTTGCGTGTATGCACATGGGCAAACACATGCAAACCCACATGTGGACACTGAAGTTCTCAAATCTTTGTTGCAGAGAACCTCAAGATGAAATGGAAATGTTTGGACTAGATGATCCAGTGGGTCTCTTCCAACCTGGTGATTCTATGATTCTATGAAACACCAGCACCTTAGCCTTCAAAATCTGAATTAGATGCTAAGGTTTGGGATGCTTGGGTTTGGAGTTTGAACTTAATTTAGAAGTAAATGTTGCACACAGTGACCTGAGTAAAATATATGGTAATTGGTATGAAATGACATGTAATTGGCACAATCATAGAATCGTTGAATCATAGAACAACCAGGTTGGAAGAGACTCACCGGATCATCGAGTCCAACCATTCCTATCGAACAATAAACCATGTCCCTCAGCACCTCATCCACTGAAATGCTTGCACGTCAGATGTCCCCATAAATGTTCTTTAGAAATCTCTTCTGAAGCTGCAGTAGACGAGGTGTATTTGATGGTCTGGGTTAAACAGCTACTGTTTGTCCTATGCACAGTTTAAATATATAAAGACAATTTTGCCTGACAGACCCACTACTCAAAACTAACAATCTGAAGGCACATGACAGTGAAGTTTTCACATTTACATTCACTATTTTTCTGTGGTTCTTTGAAGATAATATCTCTGTTTTCTCTCCAGTTCCACTGATGAATCTCCAAGAAAGAGTATGGGTTGGGTACATGTGATTATACTTTCTTTTCAAAGTATATTCACTATTTCTGGGCCATTAATTCTGGGATAATCTAATTCCATTCAGTTCTGATTGTGGAAGAAATAAGTTGTGCTTTTTAGCTTATTTAGCAAGGCTGACACATGTTTCATAGAATCATAGAATCACCAGGTTGGAAGAGACCCACCGGATCATCGAGTCCAACCATTCCTATCAAATAGGAAAGTGTATCTATATAGACCTTTTCACACATGCCTCAGTTAAATTAAAGGCACGAACAATAAACTCTAAGCTGATTTTTTTGTAAAACTCGCTGAAAAGTCAAAGAATCCACAGATTCCTAAATGAATTACAGAGTTACTAATAGAACCTTAGCATAAGCTCTATAGAAGACGTTGTGAAGAATACGTTAATACAGTTTTTCATAGCGGTTTAAGATCTTCATACGTAAGGAAAGAATATTTAAAAAAATCATTGGTTTACAACATCTAATTTTGAAATTAAGAAGTTTAGAACTTTTGAAGTGGAATAGATTTTTCTCACATCTATATAGTTTGTCAATATCTACCCTGACAATACTTTGCTGGGCATGCACATACTTCACTTTTTAGAAAACGGGTTTATCGAGGCTGAAAAAAGCTGTGAGCAAAATTATGAATCATAGAATCATAGAATCACCAGGTTGGAAGAGACCCACTTGATCATCGAGTCCAAGCATTCCTATCAAAATTAGGCAGGAAACATTCAAACATGACAATAGGGGAGATAGTTCAGATTTGATAAATTTGGGGTTAAGAGACACACAACTTCACAATGCTGAAAAGACACCTTCAGCCTAAAATTATTCTATTGATTAAGAAGAAAATGAAGGCAGCAATAAAACTTCACAAAACTGAAAAGAAATTATGGCAGTGAGTTTAAAAGTGACTCTAGGGAAATACAGACAATGGATGCAGGAAGCAGAAAGTATCTTTGAAAAACTATGTAAAGGACAGAGGAAAATGAGAAACAATAGTTTAAGTATATAAAGAAAAAGTGAGACCTTAGTAATGGTTTAAATCGAGTACTCAACGAGGATAGTAAACACTCACACACATCTGTTTTCTAGGAAAAGATAGGAAGATCTATTTCTACCTTGAAGCAAGTGAAAAGTATTTTCTGTGTCATCAGTAGCTAGAAACATTGTTGAGCAAATATTATTATTTTCCTTTTCCAAGTTGGCAAGATCAGGTAATAGCCTTGATGCAAGATAAGTGTTTATTTTTCCTTTGTTGTATTATTTATTTGTATTAATATTATTGCCCAGGAAGGTGGTTGAGTCACCTTCCCTGGAGGTGTTTAAGGGACAGGTAGATGAGGTGCTGAGGGACATGGGTTAGTGTTTGATAGGAATGGTTGGACTTGATGATTTGATGGGTCTCTTCCAACCTGGTGATTCTATGATTCTATTTTTTTTTTCAGTACAGAATGCTGGGGAAATTGCACAAGATTTAATTAATGACCAAGAGATAAGATAGTGGCCAAACCTAAGGTCAAAGGGCAAATAATTTACATCACACGTATTTTTGGTGCTCTGAATACTCCGGATCGGGTACTGTAGAAAAGATTTAAATAATAATTTGGAAGTAATCTACCACATTGATGCTGTGATTAGAACATCAGGTGCAACCCTTCCATGGTTTACCAAGGGAATCCAGGTGAAGAGGGTGATACTCCCACTGTGTTGTTATTGGTGAGAATTCTCTACCCAGTTCTAAATTCACACCTTGAGAAGGAGATTAATGAACTAGAAAAGGCTCAGGAAACAACTGCGAGAAAGGTATGAGGCCTTGGAAATGTGCCTTACACTGAAATGCTGAAGGAGCTCGATTTACTCAAGGTTAGAATGAGACAAGACCACAATCTGCAAGACCTTTCACGGAAAAGATGCTCTTGACCAGTTCTATTTAGTTAACTAATAAAGTCTTTCAAATTAATAGTCATTTTTTAATTATTGCTGTTACTTGATCATCATCCAATTAATCATGAAAATGGAATTCCTGGAAATTTAATTTTGACAATTCTGAGCTGGAGACAGAGTAAAAATATCGAGTGTCAGTAATTAACATTTGGAATAAATTCTGACATAGCAATGTGCTGGATTTTCCATCTGTTACAGTTCTTAAATTGAGCTGTAACCTATCTCAGAAAGACATCAAGTCTAGAACATGTATTATGGCTGATGCAGAAATTGCTGGGCCCTGGTCTCTAATTCATACAGCAGGAAAAGTTAGGAGACTAAAAGGTATCTCCTGGCTAGAAAAACAGTCAGGAAAAAGTAACTCAGGTGCCCTGTGGTAAAAAGACAGCACATAGTACTCCAAATGCCACTATCGTAATTAAAAATACATTGGAAAGGTGAAATGACACTAAATGACGGAAGAAAAGATGATTCTTCCTAATGTACAACTAAAAATTGAAAGACCCTATTTCTGATACTCTAACTTTCTCCCTTTGTCCAATTCAAGCAATTTTTGCTTGTTTCAGTTTTGCCTAATTTGCTTTGTAATGTCTACTGATGAATCTCAATTAAGTTTAGAGCTTGTTAATCGAGCAGCGACCACTGCTTAAAATAGTGGATTTTGGATGGATTTGTTGTATGCACCAAGGATGGAGTTTTCCTTCAGATAATCTAAAAAAGAGCTGGAGTGCAGATGGATCTGACTGGAAAAAAGTATATAAATACATAGAATCATAGAATCATAGAATCACCAGGTTGGAAGAGATCAATTGGATCATAGAGTCCAACCATTCCTATCAAACACTAACTCGCGTCCATGGTTATCAAACCATGGTCATCAAACCAATCAAGCACTAAACCATGTCCACATATCACATGTGTGTTTATGGTCTTCTGTCCTTCTTAAAACAGGTCTCTACTGGCACTTCATTCTACCTCACTGCTAAATGAGTATATGAATATTTCGCAAAGAAGGGTTAAAGGCATTAAGACTTTGGGGTTCTTTTATTTAGTTCTTTTATTATAGGGGATAGGATGAGAGGGAATGACCTCAAGCTCCATCAGAGGAGGTTTAGGTTGGACATTAGGAGGAAGTTTTTTACAGAAAAGGATCATTGGGCAGTGGCAGAGGCTGCCCAGGGAGGTGGTTGAGTCACCTTCCCTGGAGGTGTTTAAGGAACAGGTGGACGAGGTGCTGAGGGTCATGGGTTAGTGTTTGATAGGAATGGTTGGACTCAATGATCTATTGGGTCTCTTCCTACCTAGTGATTCTATGATTCAATTTGGGGTTTTTTTCCCCGTAAGATAAAGCATTAATGTCTGTGATAAGAAAGTGCTATACAGCTGCAATGACACATGGATTCATTTAAAAAATGTAAGTCCTCCGTTGTCATCTAGTGCTCCTTAGGAAGGCCTATAAGTTCAAACGTGCATTATAATTTGTGTTGTATCCATTGCCAAAATGCAAGTCTGTTGGCTCCAGTCCATATAATATTATCTAACGCACTGTTCTTTTGTTTCTACCGTAACAGGCAGGCTTCTCTTTAATGGCCAGAAACATATATGCCTTTATGGTCTGCTTCACGTTAAGAATATGCTCCTGTTTATATTCCAAA